>OX638278.1:2458527-3051027 GCA_951806755.1 Brenthis hecate
ACCACTAAAGCTGGTAAACCAAGGTTGCGCATGAAATGGAATGATGAGATTAATATATTTATAATGCGCACTTACTACTACGTAACCAAATTAGAAACAGACAAAACAATGTACCCAACTAAACTTTTTAATATATTTATACAAAAATACCCCCATTTAAAAGTAAATTCTCAAAGAATAGCAGATCAAAGAAGAGTTATTATACGAAATAAGCTTCTAACAGCAACAGTTCTTGAAAATATAAAACGTGAAGTCATGATACAGCTGGATCAAGAAAAGAATGAAGAGAATAGTTTAGAGTCAGAAAGTAATTTGCCAGTAACTACAGAAGACAATTTAGAGATAAGAACACATAATATAGTTGATCTTCCGGTAACACCATCTATTCCGTCAAACATTCTTAAATTTCAAACAACACTAACACAAAATATTGATATGCCCATAGACGTTGCAACACAAACAACATATTCTTCCCAAGTTATTAATACTCAAACAGACATTACACATAACGAAACTGATCCTTCTCCACAATGTACTCAAAAACTCATAGAAGAATTAGAAATAGTACTGACCGAATATAGAGGAACAGATCCCACTTCAAGACCAAAACTACCTCGGCTAAAAGAAAATAAAAGACTTTATAAATTAATTAATACATTTAACAAAGACATTTTAGGACATTTTTATTCTATTGACTCTGATATAAATCAAATACATACACTTATATATTGCAGTGCGTTAGTGATGTGTCGTCAATTGGGTTATAAAATAAAAAAACAAAATGAAGAAAATATAAATAGACACAACATAAAGAAACATGAAAAACCGGAATGGCAGATTAGAATTGAAAATGATATTAAAAAGCTTAGAGCTGATATAGGGAGATTACAACGATACATAAATAATAATAGATCAAGAAAACTAGATAAAAAAGTAGAGTTAATATTTAAAAATACTAAAATCCATTCAGTACATGAGAAAGATAATATTAGACCGGAAGAGTTTTTGGATACTCTTAAGCAAAAATTGGCACTAAAATCTCAACGATTAGCGCGATATATTAAAGCACTGAAACGCAAAAATGACAACAAATTATTCTTAAAGAATGAAAAAGATTTTTATAGGACCTTAACCGACAGTAATGCAAGCAATGAACATACAGAATTGCCCACTTGTGAAATACTTAAAAACTACTGGACTGATACCTGGAAGAAACGAGAGGATCATAACAATGATGCTGTTTGGATAAAAGAAGAAGAAAAAAAATGGGAACACCTAAATCAAATGGATTTTGCAGAAGTAACAATCACTGATTTAGAACAAGTTATGAGAAAGATGAAAAACTGGAAAGCGAGTGGAATTGATGGCATACATATTTTCTGGTATAAAAAACTTTATGCATTACATAATATACTTTCGACTATTCTTACGGACGTCATAAAGTCTACTGCAGTTTTACCAGACTTTGTTACAAAAGGAGTGACGTATATGATTCCAAAAAGCAATGCTACCGCAGATCCGTCACAGTACAGGCCAATAACATGCTTGCCTACCATCTACAAACTGATAACTGCATGCATAGCAATGAAAATTAATAATCATATATTAAAAAACAATATACTGTCCGAGGAACAAAAGGGATGCAGACAGAATCATAGGGGATGCAAGGAACAACTGATAATAGATAGCACAATTTTGAAGCAGGCAACTTCACGTAATAGAAATTTATATTTAGCTTATATTGATTACAAAAAAGCTTTTGACAGCGTACCTCATTCTTGGCTTATTCGAATATTACATATCTATAAAATTGATCCTGTTGTTATAAAATTTCTGGAAAATACCATGACTAATTGGAAAACAACTTTGCATTTAAGAAATAATAAAATAAAATTAAATACAGACGAAATAAATATTGAAAATGGCATTTTCCAGGGCGACTCATTGAGTCCTTTATGGTTCTGTCTAGCCCTTAATCCACTATCTAGTCTGCTCAATAGTTCTAATGCTGGTTATAAACTTACGACGAATACTATAGTTACACATTTGATGTACGTTGATGATATTAAAATTTTCTCTAAATCGGAAAAAGAATTGAATAAATTAATCGATATAACGGCTTCATTTAGTAAAGACGTTTGTATGAATTTTGGTTTGGATAAGTGTAAGGAATTATATTTAAAAAGAGGAAAATTATCAAGCAGTCGCAATATTTCGGGAGGAGGTATTCAGTTTGATGTGATGGAAGAAGGTGACACTTACAAATACCTAGGGATTCAACAAGCTAAACGAATTACACATACGGAAATAAAAACAAATTTACGACATATATATTTTCAACGCCTAACCCGAATTTGCAAAAAACATTAAACTCCAGAAATCTCTTCAAAGCTATCAACACTTATGCTATACCAATATTAACTTACTCATTAGGGATAATTAAGTGGTCAAAAACAGACATTAATAGAATAGAAATGAAAACTAGAACCATACTGACAAAACATAATTACGGACACCCCAAATCAGCAATAGAACGAATGAGCATCCAAAGAGATAAAGGAGGTAGAGGTCTTATAGATTTAAATAGTTTATGGCAAGGACAAATCAATAATTTGCGAGCATTCTTTTTTGAAAAAGCTAAAACAAGTAGAATACACTCAGCAGTAACAGAAATTGATGACAATTTTACTCCACTGAACTTAAAAGATAGATTAATAGAAGTTACCACTAAAACAGACTTGCAAAAAAGTAAAATAGAAGCTTGGAGGAAAAAGGAACTACATGGAAGACATATACACGACCTTCAGCAACCATACGTAGATTTAGAGGCTTCAAATAAATGGCTTAAACTGGGATCACTTTTCCCCGAAACTGAAGGATTTACAATAGCTATTCAGGACCAAGTTGTTAATACTAGAAATTACAAAAAATACATACTCAAAGACCCTAATCTACAAACCGATAAATGCAGAAAATGCCTTCGCCAACCAGAGACTATACAGCATATAACCAGTGCCTGCACATCATTGACTCAAACCGTTTACACGCACCGCCATAATCAAGTTTGCAATATAATTCACCAAAAATTAGCCCTTAAGCATAAATTGACAGCAAAGAAACCACTCCCATATTATCAGTACACGCCTGCACCTGTGATGGAGAATGCTAGCTACAAGATGTATTACGATAGAGCTATATTAACTGACAAAACAATTCATAATAATAGACCAGATATCACATTAATTGATAAAGTAAATAAAATAACCCATATTATAGATGTCTCTATCCCAAATACCCATAACTTACAGAAAACAATTACAGAAAAGTTACAAAAATATACTGAACTTAAGGAAGAAATAATTAGAATCTGGAAAATGAAAACAGTATATATCGTACCGCTAGTGCTCTCCAGCACGGGTGTAATTCCTAAACATTTACTTCATTCACTGAGAACAATAGACTTACCTGACACCACGTACTACACTATGCAAAAAGCAACTATCTTAAATACATGCCGTATCGTGAGAAAGTTTCTACAAGAGGAAGATGTTAATATAATAGCCTAATAATTCCAATGAAGTACTCTTGGCTCAGGCCCGCGGACTTCATTATATACCAAAATCCTTAGGATTTTGAGAAAGTTCAAACTTAAAAATAATAATAATATATATATATATATATATATATATATATATATTTATATATTTTTTTTAGAGATTTCCTAACTAAAAAGAAATTTTAACATTCCCATACTGTATACTACATATTATCTATTTACTTATATTATCATTTTAAATCAAATTATGCGCATAAATTAATATTATGATACAATAACAATTGCTGTGGAAACTTTATGTTATGGATAAATTTAGTGTTGCTAATAATATTACTTTGATTTATACAAAATAATCGTTACGTAGTGTTCAAAAAACTTTTTTATTATTATAGTAATTTATGTAGGTTTTCTTTATTTAGTTTTCAATAACTGATAACTATCTTTATCTATACATAAAATAAAATTCTATATGAGTCGAATCTGTACATTAAATATTTTTTGGAAAATCTTATCCCACCAAAAACATTTTCATGTAAAATGTTGCCAAGACGAGACCATATGGCTCGCACTGTCAAAAAGTTATCAGATCTCATATAGAGCCAAGCTTCTAACTCTACATGCCCTAACTCTACAAGCCCTAACTTCACAAACTCTACGCCTTATTCAAAATATGTGGCTTGGCCGTTTCGCTACCGTTACTTGGGCGTAAGGTGAAAAATTTATTCACTGTGTAATGTGAATTACTTTTCTGTTATACAATAGTTTTTGTAGTAACGAGCTTAAATACCAAATTTTAGCTTTCTAGGATTTCAGGAAGTAAGAATTTTGATGGTCATTAGTGAGCCAGTGACGAAATCGGAGTTTTTCTAGATATCAATAAAATCTAAAGTATAAGAGCTATGCAGTTGAAACTTTACATTTTTTATAAATCTGCTATTGACATCATATTCCGAGAATCTTGTTTATCTATTTATGTATAATTCAAACCTGAGTTATGAGGGTTCAAAAAAACGACGGAGCGCTTCGAGAAAAGGTAATTTCAATCAGATTGAAATAGTCATTATTATCGATATAGAGGCTGAATCTATACTTTTTTGATTTTTTGTCTGTGTGTATAGACACACAGGCAAAACGGGAAATGGGAACGAGAAAACCACTTTTTGATGAAATTTGATATTATTATAGCTGGTTATCATGGTCAACAACTTTTGCTTTGAAAATATCTCATCTCTGAAAAATCTAAACGTTAAAATGAACTATTTTATTATACAGGAAAAAAATAAATCATAAGCAAATTGATGGTCGTAATATATTATAATTTAAATGTAGGAGTATTAGAAAAAGTACGTGTTATTTACATTGTTTTATTGAATTATTAGCAACTTAAGCTTTTCTTTGTAGTAAACAGTAGCTTATTTGCTATTTCAGGTCATAGTATATCTGAGTACTAAATTTCATCCAAATCTATCTCGACGTTTGATACTTCAGTATTAACAAAAATACACAAACACAAACTTTCGCATAAGTAATAGCAGCTCGATATATAAAACAAAACTACGAAAACTGATTTTGATGATTAATATTTATCAGATGTAACGTGATGGTTAAAATTTTCGCTCATTTCGACATAGTTGATTAATATTGACTTAATCTGCATTGTCAATATGAATTGGTCAGTTTTAATTAATACGTTATATGTTAAGTATAAGTTAATATATGTTATGCAAGTACTAACTAATTATTTGACCGTGTCATCGGTTAGGTTTGATAATATAAATGAGTTCTATTTGATGAGGTCTAGATTCGAGTCTGAGTGAGGACCATTAGACTTAATGAATTATTGTTTTTTTCTGTCAAGACGTAAATAAGTAAGTACGAGGTATATCGTGTTTTTCTGAGCGGTTGTATTTTTAGGTTCGGCAATTTGATTCTGTAAGGTTTAAGCACTAAAATCTTTTTTCTATATCGCTAGTTAAATTGGTTAGGAGTATGATGTTATTACAATTACTTAATTCATTTACAGTAAGTTTAATACAACTTAAGAGCTACACGAGGGATTTTCTTGATGGATTTGTAAAAAAACTCTTTGAGTCTAGAGTTCTATGGACTATTATTATAAGGTGTAATAAATCATCGAGTAAACGTGCTGAGAATGAAAATATGAGCACCACTGGTCGATTTATCTTTTTAATAACGTTTTGTTCACTGTTTGGTGAAGCATTCAGCTAAACTAGAAGTTTTGAATTTGATTCCCAATTCAGATAAATGTTGAGAAAGCAATTGTGAGAATTTTGTACAGTGACAAAAAGTTTACTATTCATATCTTTGTTTTACTGAGACTCCGTACAGAGTAGTCTTCTCGTATAAGCAGGTGTCAAGATGGCAAAGATCTAAAGCAAGTTGTCCACACGACAAGTCGCTTGGTACTCTATACACGTTTGAATTTAAAGTGTTTCATATTTTATGCCAATCACTTCACCTGCCCCTTTGAACACAACGTGTCACCAGAGTTGTATATTAAAATGTATGAAATAATAAATTAAAAACATTAAAACATATCGACCACGTTTTCCGTTTAGTTACTCTCCAGGAAATCTTTCTTTTAGGTTTTATTCTTCAGCGATTGTACAATGAAATCTTGTTAAAGCCTCAATTTTGGTTAAGTTTAATTTGTTAATAATAAGATTAGCGGAAATACAGATTATTTAATTTATAAAGAATTCAAAGAAATAGCCCAAAGCAAATATCGTTTCGATCAATAACAACTTGACGAGTTTGCTGTAACTCATTTTACACTCCTCAAGGGTAGATGTTTGTGAGTTTACCGATTTTGAAAGTTGTAGAGCATTTAAAATTAGCGGTTTGTGATATTATTATATTTGTGCATAAATGTAATGTGCATAACTAGCTTTACCAATATACTTTCATACTAGGTTTTTAGAGCTTCCAACAGGGAAATTAATTTATCTTGTAGGATGAAGCGCCAGTACGTGAGCATCTAAGTGCCTATTCTATAAATACCTTACACATATATACAACGTTATATACTTGAGTATAAGCATATTCTGACATATTTGTATTATTATTTTTTTACTTCTCAAGCTTCTAAGACATTTTTAGATTTAACTTAATTTTTTATCTGTGCTCGTTCGCTTTATAATAATTGTACTTACCCATAAAATGTTCCTCAAATATAGAAAAAACAAAGTCTCTTTAAACGTAGTAAACACAATATTTACAATTTTAGAAATAATATCTACTAGTGTTTATGAGAAAAAAAACTTTAGTATGGCACAAATTGAGTTATAGTACTTAAATTGCATACTTGAAGTAAGTTTTTTTTATAAGGAAGTTAAAAGTATCTTACATAAAAACACAGCTGTACGATAACTTACTGCGACATTTAGTCCACGGGTTCTATTACCGCACATGATTGTATCCTATCTGTCTATTAGGAAATTTACCCTTGTGAGCTTATCATAATAGTGTCAAAATACCCATGGTATAAGGAGGTGAACAAAGAGGTGAGTCACCATGTATTGTTGATCTTATAACAGAAAGTGCCTATCCATATAATATATTATAGAGATGAAACTTCCACTCGTAAGTACTAGCGTGCGTGTACTGAAATTATAACTAAACTAGCATTGCCCGCGGCTCCGCCCGCGTTCAGATTACCAAAAATTCAAATTCTTAAGTTTTACATATTAGTATACTCTAACAATGCAGTTTTTGTATTTTTTATCAGAGATGAGATATTTTCCCGCGGTAAAAAGTATCCTATATGCCCGGATAACCAGCTATCACCATACCAAATTTCATGAAAATCCCTTTAGTGGGTTTTCCGTGATGCGGTAACAGACAGACAGACAGACATACAGATCAAAATTCTAAAAACTATAGATTCGGCCTCTGTATCGAGAATAATGTCTATTTCTATAAGATTTTCAAAAAAATATTTGATGTACAGATTCGGATTAGTTACAATTTTATTATATGCACCTATAGATAGAATTAGGTACCATCATGTTCATACAAAAAATATGAGGTGTAAACTGCATTCAAACAAGATATTATATTTTGTGTTTTTGATGCACAAATAATGAAAAAAAAAACAACTAACACTACGATTCAAAATAATTTAGATTTAAGTGAGGAGCAAGCTATATTTACAGCACAATGGATAAATCCAGTTCCATTTTAGTCCCGGGGCTAAAATCCGCAGTCTTAGTATGCAAATACGTGTCGTTTGCATGCTTCCACTAGGATTTCACTATGCAGATAGTAGTACATAGGAGAATTCTACTTTTTAATGGCTTTATGGTTAAAGATTTTAGTCACCCTCTTATAAATTATTTGTCCGGTAACCGCTTGGTAATTATGTAGATTTTCAACAAGTTAAAGATTGATTCTTGAATTATTAGGTAAAAGGTATTCACAGGATAAAATGCAATAAAATTAATATTCCCTCGACGCCGGCGTGTCAGTTAACAATAGATTTCTTAGAATTTTAATTTATTTCTTAGAAATTTACCTGGAGGTGGTGTTTATGGACATATTAATTTATTTCACTTTCCTATTATCAGAATAAACTCAAGTATTTATATATTTTGGTTTAAAAAATGGTAAAAAATTAATGTCCCAACATATTTAAAAAAAAGCAGAACTCTTAACGGGTTGAAAGCCAAAGAAATAGGGACAATTTTCGACGAAATCAAAACGTGCATAAACTGCGCGATAGAAATACAAGGAATGATACGAATAAATTCCAATTAGATATGTACATACGTATATGAAAATATGTTAGACTTTTATACGCATTTCCATTTTTTTTTACTTTCGAGATTAGACAGTAGTTTTTAAAATTTCGGTTAATAAAATTATATTTTAATGCTATGCACTAACCATTTTCACAAATTTTAGACATCGGTTGTGATACCACGATATTTTCTTAGGAAAGTTGGAAATCTATACATATAATAAAATTGTAACTAAGCCGAGCCTGTACATTAAATATTTTTTGTAAAATCTTATTGAAATAGACATTATTATCGATACAGAGGCCGAATCTATAGTTTTGAGAATTTTAGAATTTTTGTCTGTCTGTCTGTTACCGCATCACGGAAAAACCACTGGAGGGATTTTGATGAAATTACGTATGATGGTAGCTGATTATCCGGGTCAACATATAGAATACTTTTTACCTCGGGAAAATATCTCGTTTCTGAGAAAAAATACAAAAACTGCAATGTAAGAGTATATTAATATGTAAAACTTAAGAATTTGGTTTTTGGTCATGTGAACGCGGGCGGAGCCGCGGGCAATGGTAGTAAGTAATAAATTCTGTTTGTATATACTAACTGAGAGAAAATACTAAGAAAGTCCTGCATTATTAAAATTATTTACCAGCGATAATTTTTTCTAACGACACAAGTATTAGCATTTAATGCATATACCTACATATAGTGAATGAAAGATCGTATAATTTTCCTTAATTAATTTTAAAAATAGGTTGAAACAAGCATTCGTGCCTAAGAAGTGTTCGTGTACTTTTCATAGCAGAAATATTAATTTGGGTCAACAAATCTAAATGGCTGTACCGCAACTGCAGTTTTTCATAGAATAATCCTAACTAAGCGTAATACTACGAATTATACCTATAATTTGTGGGATTACGTTCAAATTATTCTCTAGAAAGGCTTATCTATACATATAATAAAATTGTAATTAAGCCGAATCACACAGGCGTTTTAAACGAAAATCATAACAGCAATCATATACAGAAACCTCTCGTAGACAAGTAAAAATCCAATGCAATATTTTTTTAAGGATCGGTAATAGTTATGTTTCTTTTGAACTGCAACAACAACAAAGTAGTTTTCTTTAAAAAGTTCCCATATTTACGTCCATTCATGCTTATATGTATAGTGATACGTAGATTGTGGGGCTCAGAGTGACTTCTAAGTCTTATGACGTTATTGTCTGCATGTCAATTGTTTGTGCATTTTCTATAGTAGAAAGACGGCTTTCAATGTTGTCATTGTGTGTAGACTGTAAACATGTTTCTTTTCATTATAAATAGGTTAATTTTATTTAGTCTATAATATTAACAACGGCAATATTTTAAGTTGAAATATATCCAAATCACTTATTCTATTTAAAAAAAACCTACAATATTCTAGACATATGGCTTTTAAAAATTATCCTGAAAATACTTCGAAAAATTATATGAGTTGACTTTTTAACTTTTCTAACTTTATAATGTACTAGCATTGCCCGCGGCTCCGCCCGCGTTCTGATTAAAAATGATGACCAAAAACCAAATTCTTAGGTTTAACATATTAGTATACTCTTACATTGCAGTTTTTGTATTTTTCCTCAGAAATGAGATATTTTCTTGCTATAAAAAGTATCCTATATGTTGACTCGGATAACCAGCTATTACCATGCCAAATTTTATCAAAATCCCTCCAGTGGTTTTCTGTGATGCGGTAACAGACAGACAGACAGACAGACAGACAAAATTTCTAAAAACTATAGATTCGGCCTCTGTATCAATAATAATGTTTATTTCAATAACATTTTCAAAAAAAATATTTAATGTACAGATTTGGCTTAGTTACAATTTTATAATATGTATAGATGTCTCTTAGTTTTTCTATATCATCTTACATGAGTCACTTTTGTAAAAGCTTCCATCATGAAGGATTTTTGAGAGATTATGTAAATTTATTACTAATTTTCTTTGTGTACGAAACATTAAAGTCGTTATCAACACTGGCGTGCTTAGCTCATGGCCTGTACTTACTGGTTATTTATATATATAGTACCTGGGCCACTGAGCTTCGCTCGGAGTATTTGGTCAAAAGTACAATTTTCTTAAAAAAAAAACAAAAGACTTGAATAAATACAAAAAAAAAAACAAAAAAAATATACCTTTGTATCCGACCGAGATTCGAACCTGGACACTTATTCAAACTTGCGCCTTAGCCGGTTGACCATGATGTTTATATCCGAGCGTGCGAAATTATCGAACATAATATTTTTCGTGGAATAATGCAAAAGAAAATCGAATGAAAATTCAAAAACACGCGTTTTCCCAGACATAGGACTAATCTAAATCGATTTATCGCCTCCGAAACCCCGTGTGTACTAAATTTCATGAAAGTCGTTGGAGCCGTTTCCGAGATTCAGATTAAATATTGATATATAATATTATGTATACAAGAATTGCTCGTTTAAATATATTAGATCATACAATTTTATGGAAATGACTGACGAGTAATGCGTACTATTGGGTTTAACTGCCTCGGTGGTGTAGTGGCTAGCATGTACGGCTGTACACTCGGAGGTCCTGGATTCGAGTCCCGGGTCGGGCCAAGTTTAGTTATTGAGTCTTTCTGTATAGTAAGTCTCAGTAACAGCCCGGAGTTGGGAAGTTGGCGGTGCTTCACCCCCGCGCCTCAGGGAGCACGTATAGCCGTAGGTCCTGCGCTTTAACTCACTGGCCGTGTCGAGTGGTCGTCCCACCGGAGTATGAGAGTGACAGGAATAGAGAGTGCACGTTGTGTCTGCGCGTACACTTGTGCACTATAATAGCTCCTGCGCAGTTGGCTAGTCTCAATGAGATTGGCCGCCGTGGCCGGAATCGGCTAGGAGAAAACAACACTATTGGGTACTTACGGTACATATTATTTGGTTATGCAAGCATCTTGCATACTAGGGTTGCAAATGAAGACCAAAATTAGTCTAAAATAGTTATTTCTTAGGATTGAGCTAGAATTTCCTTAACTTTGAAGATACATTTGTCCATTAACCGTTGAATAAACCTACGCTGAATAAATGCTACTTATGTATTCAGCCTTTTTTAACGTCCCACTGCTGGGCACGGGCCTCCCTTCAATACGAGGGGGATCAGGCCATAGTCCACCACGCTGGCCAAGTGCGGGTTGGCGGACTTCACATGTCTTTCGAAAACTTGCTAGGTTCTCTCAGACATGCAGGTTTCCTCACGATGTTTTCCTTCACCGTTAAGACAAGTGGTAATCATGTTAGAAATGATTCGCACATGAAAATATCAGAGGTGCGAGACCCGGGATTTGAACGCGCCTCACTCGGTTTCCCAAGCAAGCGTGTTACCACTGGGCTACCACTGCCTTTCTTATGCTACTTAACAGAGGTAGTATTACATCTTTTGTTAGGATCCAAAGGCAAATATGATATGTTTATTTTAAATTTTATTTTGTTTAATTTCGAAAGAATTGGTGGTGCTAATGAAGTAAAAATATACTTATTTATAGTGCAGTGACTTTTACTTTAAAAAGTCATTGAATGAATGGCTTTTGCCTTTAGTACCTTCCACGATCAACTTCTTTTATTTGATTGTATCCAACGTTGGAAAGCTGGGATTGTTGGCTTTCCTCTATATCAATACAAAATCTCAATACAGAGAAACGTTAGCTTTTAGTGGTCTATCACAAATCTATACATATAATAAAATTGTAACTAAGTCGAATCTATACATTAAATATTTTTTGGAACATGTAATTGAAATAGACATTATTTTCGATACAGAGTCCGAATCTATAGTTTTTAGAATTTTTGTCTGTCTGTCTGTTTGTTACCGCAACACGAGAAAACCACTTGACAGATTTTGACAAAATTTGGTATGATGGTAGCAGGTTATCCGGGTCAACATATAGGATACTTTTTACTGCGGGAAAATATCTCATTTCTGAGAAAAAAACTGCCATACGAATATGTAAAAAATAAGAATTTGGTTTTTGGTCATCTGAACGCGGGCGGAGCTGCGGGCAATGCTAGTATTGAATAAGAGCGGACATTGCAATGGAAATTATTTTTATTTATCCTGTAATGGAGAAGAAAAAATATTAAAAAACGTATAAATGGTTGATTTCAGATGATTTATTAGGTCATTAATTTGTATATGAGATTTAATAGTTAGCGAGTTACTCGCTTTTTAACTGGCCTAATTTATTTTCAACCATCATAAATATGAGTTTTATACAAGAATTAAACGTCTATTGTTAACATTTTACATTGTTTCTTGCTGGACCTGGTTTTAGTGTAGCTAATTGTACTTTTATATTTTAGATAAAACGTTTTTGTTATTTGTGAGTAAGCTGTCTATAACAACTATACCTTCGAGACATCTAACACCTCAGTCTCTCCTGTGACCATGAATGCTGTAAAGCATTCGAAACGTCGGGAACCAAAAATCCAAATAAATCCACGAAAAAATCCGAAAAGATAATTTTATTTAAAATTTATTTAAAACGTTTTTGTCGTGATAATCGCTTGTCGCACATAAGTTGACTTTCTGTAGGGTCCGCCTTTTGTACATTTTTTATATTGTGTGCAAAAAAATAATAAAATATGTATTTTATAAAGAGATATTATTTCTGTAATGTAGCAAATAAAATAATTTCAACAGAGCCATGTCGTTGGTGCCGCCGGGCGGCGCGGACTCGCCTAGCCCGAGGCGCGCCGTCAGTCCCCTGCTGGAGTCACGTCGCCCGCACTGCACACTAGCATGCGATTATTGCGCTGCGATACTGGAAGATAAATTTAGACGTAAGCATTTATTTAATACTAATTTTATATAATATTAATGATTACTAATATATAATACTAATAATTTTTACAATATAATGAAGCCTTCGAACTCATTTCTATTACTTTCTTTCTATTACTACTGAGAATCTTACTTTTCAACCGACTTCAAAAAGGAGGAGGTTCTCAATTCGACTGTTTTTTTTTTATGTTTGTTACCTCAGAACTTCGTCATTTATTGACCGATTTGGACAATTTTTGTATTGTTTGAAAGTGTATACTTCCAGATAATGATGAATTTAACCTACTTCTAATTGTCATATTGACTTGAAACTTTGCAAGTGTTTCTATTTCGGTTGATAGTACAGTGGTTCGATGTTGTTGACCTGATCTGATGGCAAGGCCAGAAGGTGGATAGGTGGAACTCTTCAACGGCTAATAGTAGATACTTTGAGTTTGGGTTTATTTTGTTTGATTTGACGAGCCTAACACGTTAGATTTCTTACTTTGCTACTACTGTCTACACTAAAAAGGGAAAAATAAAAACTTTTTAACAAAAAAATAAAAACCGACTTCAAACAAAAGCTCTAAAAAGTAAAAAATAACTGATTGGTAGTTTTCATTTACTATACATACCTAATCAAATATTTTCGAAGTCGGTGTGCTTTGGCTAAGTAATTAAAGCCTACCTATTAAATACATACCTAATCAAATATTTTCGAAATCGGTGCCAGCCCATACAAAGCAAATGACAGAAAAACTCTATAAATCGGCCCAGTGTAGGATCAAGTTAGAAATTGAAACCAGGACCTCTGGAACCGTACATGATAGTTAGCTATAAGTACTAACGTAAAGTTTCGTAATAAATACCACAACAGTCAAAATGGGCACGAATGCCACCTTATTAGACTTTTTTATGTAACTATGTTCTTACAAGAAAGATAACTCGTTTAAAATAAGCGCGTGCTACAAAAGTTTTCTTAACTTGAAATGACATGTCGCAAAACTGGAGCATTTAGCGCGCTTATCATAGTTGGAAACAATGGCGAAGTTTAAAATACTTTTAAGCACTAATATTGTGTATTCATTAATTTGATCAGTTTTAAATAGGTTAAAGTTTATTTACATAAAAATAAATAAACTTATTTGTATATATTTTTTGTTCTTTGTACTTTGTTATATATATACATATACATATATATATATATATATATATATATATATATATATATATATATATATATATATATATATATATATATTTAATATTATACTTATTCAGTGGTTTCGCATTTATGAATGAGCGAATAATTCAAAAGCAATTTACCTACAGGTAATGCTGATATGCGAAACCGGGGCACGTCACCGTTATCAGTGTCACCACGTCAGTCCCTAACGGGGGAACCCCCCTGGGCCCTGCCAGATGACGACCGACCGGACTTTTCAGCACTAAAAGAGAACATTCACAGAATTAATAAGTGAGTTCCATTATAAGTTTTATTATATTACTAGCATTGCCCGCGGCTCCGCCCGCGTTCAGATGACCAAAAACCAAATTCTTAGGTTTTACATATTAGTACACTCTTACATTGCAGTTTTTGTATTTTTTTCAAAAATGAGATATTTTTCCGCGGTAAAAAGTATTCTATAATACATATGTTGACCCGAATAACCAGCTACCATCATACCAAATTTCATCAAAATCCCTCCAGTGGTTTTTCCGTGATGCGGTAACAGACAGAAACAGATAGACAGACAGACAAAAATTCTAAAAACTGTAGATTCGGCCTCTGTATCGATAATAATTCAATAAGATTTTCCAAAAAATATTATAGTACAGATTCGACTCAGAATTTTATTATATGTATAGAATAAAAATTACAGAATTTCGTTTTTATTTTTGTGAATTTAATTGAAGTTCAAGAAGAGAGGAAATCTTTTAAAGGTTATGATAATTGAAACGTACTTGATAATACTTATCAATTTTTTATTATCTACCTATATAATATATAAAAACCTCATAATAGAAATGAAATAAAATAAATTCATACAGAATTGTTCACATTTATATGTATATACTATTATACAACAAAAACAATGAAAACAATCAAATAATATCTGATGCAAATAGATAGATAGATAAATACTTTATTGCACACACAAAAGAAGAGTACAGAAGGTGAAGAGAAAAAAAAATAACAAAGAGGCATGCAAAGGCGGTCTTATTATAATAATCAAAGCAAATAGATAAATTAAGAATATTTCAGTTCATAATTTGTTTTACAAGTAACTACAGATAATTTAATATTAATTAATAATTAACTTATTAAGCTCAATAAATTGTTACACATTGTACTCTAGATCCTTGGTCTTATGATAATTAAATTATGATTTATTGCTCTCGAGGTTATTATAAAGACCCTGTTTAGTAGGAAATTTACGGAAGATTGGTGTATTGTAATAAATTTCTAAAGGGAGAAAACCAAAAATATTTTATCTCATATTAGCATAACATAATAATATTTAAATCTTTGCCAATTATATAATTATGAAGTAATGTTTGTTGCTTTATCTTCTTTCACAGATTAAGAAATGTAATTTAATAGCAGAGAAGGCATATATGCCTTCTAAGTAGTATATGACTTCCATCGTAGAAGATGAATTATTAACATAAAATGAAAAATTAAAAATTTAAAAACCCCCTATGAAAATTATTTGTTATTAAACGATTACACTGGCACGCGTGAAGCACTTAATCGAGTAATAATACGGCAAAATGCCTTACATAATTTTGGAAAAGAGCTAATACTCTTACACTGCTGGACCGATATTAATCAAACAAAACTAAGAACCACCGCAAGGAAACTGGCTTTCAAATGAAAAAACCGCATCGAAATCGGTCCATCCGTTTGAGAGCTAGGATGCCACAGACATACACACACTCTCGCATTGAATGAAGAACGGTGCCCAGCAGTGGGACCTTAAAAAGGGCCAAATACATACATACACACATACATATTTAAACAGCAATGTTTTAATGAAATAATGATTAAGTAACATACACACATAAACACACAGCACCATCTAGTTCCATGGTAAGCTACGAGGTCTGTGTTATAGATACTAGATAGTTAACACATATATAACTTTAAATACATACATGTTATATATATAAATACCCATGACTGGAATACAAACATACGTGCTCATCACACAACTGATTGCTCCCAGTGGGACTCGAACCCGCGACTACTGGCACAGCAAGTAGCGTCACTAAAAAAATCAAACTGAGTCAAACGTGACGCCATACATCATAAACACAAAATCTAGTTATTCATATTAAATGTCTAAGCAGTTTCAAAGTAATTTATCATTTTCAAAGGGACTGCGAGACATCCACGCGACTCGACATGTTGCTGACACAAGTGGAACAGTATGCTAACAATTTGGAAGCTTTAGTCGAGGAACGGACGTCAGATTATCTGGAAGAGAAGAGGAAATGCGAGGAACTGTTGTACCAGTTATTGCCTAAGTACATAAAATTATAATTAATGACCTCTCATAATATTAAATGAGCAATTCTTGTATATAGGCATACATTTATTTCGTGTATCTCGGAAACGGCTCTAACGAGTTGGATCTTTTTTTTTATTTAGATGAGGTTTTGTTTTTTTAGTTTATCTGTATTGGTGTACTTTTCTGAAAAGAAAAAATATAGCAATTTTTATACCTAATTAGACAAACGCCGAGCGAAACTCGGTCGCCCAGGTGCTTAACTTTAAATGTAAATATATTTAATCAAATAATTGTTACTATCGACTAACCCTCACTTCGCTCAGATGCATTCCAAGGTATACGGATTTTGTTCATCATTTCATGGGTTTTAATATTTTTGCGCGGAACCTTAATGCTTATTATTATATAAAAGTAGCCTAAGTTAGTCCTTATAACATCAGCTATCTGCCAGTAAAAGTCCCGTCAAAATCGGTTAAGCCGTTTCGCAGATTAGCTTGAACAAACAAACAGACAGACAAAAACTTTCACAATTGTTTCTGTATTATAAGTACCGTACGTATATACTGTCATATTATGTATATATTAAAAATCTGTTATTTTGACATTACAAACAGACACTTCAATTTAATTTATCTGTATAAATAGTAAAACAAATATGTGATATAAAACTAACAATTGTATTATATATTTATATAGGATATAATCATAAATACGCAAGAATCTAAAACTTTCGAGACTAATTTAATTTGCTAAGACTTCAAAGACTGTTCAAAAGAACGGTCTTCGTAATCAAAGTAGTTGAAATTACAGTTTTCCATAGATAGGTACAAACGTTGAACCCTATATGTACGGTATTTATTATTATTTATTTATAAAAGGATTCGAGGCCCCGGGACCTGTCTAGTGAAATAAGATTTCGTTTTTGCTGAGAGCGAAGAATTTCTTAGTCCGACGGAAATATTAATGCTTACGAAAATAAATTTGGACTTTTCATCAGAATCTTTTAGCTTGAAGAGTTTACCTAAATTTGTTGTAATGAAGAAATACATTTCATACAACATATTTACTTAGTTACATTTAGCATATGATATTAACTTTTACAGTTATCTATACATATAAATAAAATTGAAGTGTTTGTTTGTAATGTTAAAATAACAGCTTTTTACTAAATGCATATGGATGTATACGCGGTACATATACAAAAACAACATTTTTTACAATTTTTGTATGTCTGTCTGTCTGTCTGTCTGTTTGTTTCGGCTAATCTCTGAAATGGTTAGACCGATTTTGACGGGACAGTGAAAAATTTAATAATATCCAATTCAAATAGGTATACATACCCTAGGGACGAACCCGAGTGAAGCGAGGGTGAGTCGTTAGCAAATAATAATTAATGATATATTAAGAAAGCAGTCTTTCTTTGAGTCTGTATCTCAAATCGAAGCCTTCACTCACGAGTTAAAGGTTTTACTAAGATAAACAAATATATTTTATATCTTAAAATGATAAAAAGCATAGAAAATAAGTTTATTATGTAGATGTATAACAATTTAGGGATATAATAATAATAATAATGTCCTGAAAACTGTTTACCGAAACAATATAACTCTTAAGTCTTTACATTCCCTTTAATTCCCATAATATTTTTACCAATAAATTTTTTTAGTACTTTCTTTCCTTTGTTGAAATAGAAAAATTCTAATATTTCGCGAAAACTAAGGTAACCATTGTCTAAATGTAAATCAAATTTTAGATCTGTCGCTTCACAACTTATAATGGGGCAGCCAGTTATGGCTGAAACCTATGACCAGGTGACAATTTACTTCAGTGACATAATCGGCTTTACTCAACTCTCTGCCGAGTCGACGCCCCTAGAAGTTGTGGATCTGTTGAACGATTTGTACACCAGCTTTGATTCTATCATTGAAAATTTTGACGTTTATAAGGTGCGTAAAAAACGTTAATTAAATAGCTTACACGTGTTAATTAAATATTTTTAATAGTAATGATGTTTCTTAGCAGCATCGACGAGTTTATTCGCTGGCAATAATATAGATTTATTAGAGAGAGTAGAAATCTAATAAAAATATAGGTATCTTCCACAGATAGATTCCATTTTTAGAAGGGATATTTTTTTTTATATAACCATATCAATTTTGTCAAAGGCTTGATTTTATTTGCTTTACTTTGTTAAAAATAGGTAAAACTAGAAGAAACATAGTAAAATGAACTCATTTCAGGTAGAAACAATTGGTGATGCGTACATGGTTGTATCAGGTCTTCCAATGCGAAATGGAAACCGACACGCTGCTGAAATTGCGCGTATGTCATTAGCTTTGCTTCGAGCTGTGCGATTGAAAACAGTGCCACATCGACCGGGGGAAAGGCTGCTATTGAGAATTGGCATGCATTCTGGTGGGCATTTCTTTAAGTAGTAGTTCGTTACAAGTCTTAATTTTTGGTTCTTTATATTATTAGTCAAAGAAAAATAAATTATATAATTGAAAAATGAAAACAAAATAATTGCATATAATTTATTTGCTTTTGTGGGTAAATAGTTTTTACAATAGCACCTAAGCATTCTTAACCGACTTCCAATTCCAAAAAGAAGGAGGTTCTCAATTCGTCGGAATCTTTTTTTTTATGTATGTTCACCGATTACTCAAAGACGCCTGAATCGATTTGGAATTTTTTTTTTGTTTCAAAGGGTATACTTCCCAGGTGGTCCCATATAAATTTTATCTAAATCGGTCGAGCGGTTTTTAAAAAAATCTACAACTTTTTTGCACCGACTTTGAAAATATCTGATTAGGTATCTATTCTAAATGAAAACCTCCGTTTAGTTATTTTTTACGTTTTAGTGCCTGGAAGTCGGTTTTTATTTTTTGTTAAAAAGTTTTTTTATATTATACTTTGTAAGTATTCTTATTTTTCTTCAATATATATATACTGTATTTGTAGAGCTTTTAATTTACTTTACCGTATTTACTTCCTGTAAAAGCTTAATTTATTTATTCTACGTAGACTTTTTTTATTTTTCTTTTGTTGTTCTTCGATAGGACCAATAATAATACGATAAAAGTTGAAAGGAAATTAATGTACTTGTTTGTCTGATCTGAGACGGTTTCTATTTCTTTGTCAATTGAAATAATAGACGTCATTACCTAACCTACTTAAAAAGATGGTAATGTTTTAAGGATATCTCTGTGAATTAAAGAATGTAGGTGAAATAAAACGATATATTTTCTTATTGTATCAAATTATAGGAGTAATTAGTCAATTATATATTACTAGCAGAACTCGCGGTTTCGCTCGCTCTAAAACTACAAAAAAATCTCTACAATAGTAGGTTTCATACAAACTTTCATCCGCTATTTTACCCCGTTATGGGATGAATTTCAAAAAATGCTAAAACACCTATTTAATTAATTGTATTGAAGAGCATTTATGAGAAGTTTCAAGTAATTCTGATCATAAATATTTTTTTGAATTGTATTATAACGTGTTTTCCCGTAGGAAGGAGATAATCTCCTGCGGTAAAAAGTACCCTATGTTACTCTCCAGCCCTCCAACTATATCCACACAAAAAATCACGAGAATCCGTCTAATCATTTTGACGTGAAAGAAAGACAAACAAACACACTTTCACATTGATAATATTAGTATGGATAGCACTTTCATGCTAGTAGAATATTTTTCTAAAGGCAGTTTTTTAATTACTTTTCATATACTTAAATGGCCTTATGGATATTATAATATTATGTTTATGTATTAATTGTAATTAACCGACGAAAGAAGAGGACGGTTCTCAAGTTGACGTCTATATTTTTTATATATCACATAATTTTCACAGAGTGGTTTGATTTTGATTCGCGGTCACATTTTAATTTTCATAAAACTTAATATTTATTCACAGAAAATACTATAAAGTTAAATCTTTTTAATAAGAAATTCCATCAAAGGCAAAAGTCGGCGTCAAACGAACACGCCGAGTTAAAATTAGTTACACACTCGTACATTAGTCTGGAAAATTAAAAAGATTTATTTATCCGTTTTCAGTTTCTGTTTAATTCAGTGTTGCCTTTATAATTTAAAGTACTATAAATAACAGGTCCATGTGTTGCTGGGGTGGTAGGCTTGAAAATGCCCCGATACTGCCTCTTTGGAGACACTGTGAACACAGCGTCAAGAATGGAGTCTCATGGAGAAGCTTTAAAAATTCATGTCAGTCCTAAAACTAAGGAAGTACTTGATCTATACGATTGCTTTGATCTTGAATGCCGGGGCGAAATTATTATGAAGGTGAGTATATATACCTAATATCGTGTAATTTTTAAGTATTGGGATCAAATAATTAAAAAAAATACTGTCGAACTTAGTTAATAACACAATACATATTATTTATTATGCACGATTCTGAAACCATTTATTTCATTTTATAGTATGATATTAGACTATTCAGAAATAAAAATTTGATAATAAATACTTAAAATGTAGGTAAAATAATATGAATGGATTAATTATTACGCTGAAAAAATTTTATTAAATAAATTACTTTCATCAGGGCAAAGGCAAAATGACAACATATTGGTTATTGGGAGAAAAATCAGGATCGAACGAAAACAATACATATAGGCAAACCAATCACAATGATAACACTGTCACAAATAATCCCAGCATAACCTTTCAAGGACCCGATTCTCCCGCATCACATTCACTAACACACAGCCACAGTCCAGAAAAAAATGGATCGAAAGAAACTAATAATAAGCGGACAACAGAAATTCAAGCTGAGAGAGACCGCATCAAACACGAAATAGCCACATTTGTAGCAAAGGACCTTATAAATAATATAGATAATGCTGTGCGAGAATTCAGATTATCTGAAGCAAAAATAAACGCATCAGCACCAAATAACAATAAGCAAATATGTAATGGAAATGGGAAAGGCCTAATTACCCCCACATATGATAAAGAGCTCGTCATAAATAAAGGTAAAGTGCGAGATGTCGTGAATCGATTTAATAACACGATAAATAATGTGAACGAAATAGTCAAGAGCATGAAAACAGATAATTGCAAAAAGTAAAGACTGAAGTGATATGATATTATAGATGTTGATCTTTAAAAAGAATTGGTTTCTTTTAATATTTAAGTATATAAATTATTTACATTAGTTATAGAAAGTAAATATATTGTAGTGCAAAGCACCTGACTTGATGGACTAGTTATTAGATAAGTTCCTCCCTTACGATAATACTATACCTATACTGTTAGACGTAGAATCTTTGTGGGTAACAAAACCTACTCCGAATTTTAGTATAAGAGTAAAATATATAATACCAAGTAATATGGATGATATAAATTATACAAATATTAAAAATAATATTTCTACAATAGATTAGGGTATCGCTGATGCGATTATTCAGAAAGCCGTAGTGAGATTTTCATGTGAATATTAAATATATAATCAAATTCTAGTATTTTACTCTAGACCCTGTAGTATTTTTACTGACCTTTTATACTTCCGTACCCTTTTTAATCCAATGTATACTTGATCACTAAGGATAACAAGAGAATTGTAATAGAAAAAAAAACTTTTTTGCTCTAATTCTAAGCTTTTAAAAGCTTCTACTTCTGAATTTTTACTATAATTTTTCATGTGACATTTTTCATGCCTAATATTTGTGATTATTGTTATTTATTCAAATATAATTCATTCGAAAATGTGTTTTTTTTTTATGAATTAGTAATGATATTGTTTTTGGTGATTTTTTATTGTTAGTGTATTAAAAATACAGCGATAATAATATTTTTTTGAGTTTTGTTGTAGCTATCCTTTCCATGTGTAGATTCAATTCTATGTAGTTTTAGGTGTTTATTGTGATAATGTTGTTAAAGTACAAGATTTTTATGAGAGCTATGACTTTCTTGTTTTAAATTGTATGTAATTATTTCAAGTTCCTTTAAATGTCTTTATAACTTAGACACAGTCTGTCAAATCACGAGTAAAATAATTATGTAAAAGTAATAAATGTCTAAACAATAAAACAGAGTTTTCTTTTTTATTCTCCCTTTTGATACAAATCTAGAGATTCTCATACAATATATTTTAAAAATCTTTTAACAGTAATTAATTTATTTATAAAATAATATCGACTCGCCCTCGGTTCACTCGGGTTCGTCCCTATGTAAAATTTAACGGTTAGTATGGAATACATATACTATATATTATCTATATATATATATATATATATATATATTATATAATATATATATATATATATATATATATATATATATATATATATATATATATATATATATATATATATATATATATATATATATATATATATATATATACACTCGCCGGCATATTTAGCGGAACACAAAAAAAAGGTCCATTATTAAAAAAATATGGTTTTATTTTAAAATCTACTTACTACACTTCTTTTGTTATTTAAAGTTTCATTTGTTTTACTTAAGATCACATTAAAAACAGATTTTGCGAGTAAAGGCTATTTGTGAAAAATGGTACATTTTTGAACTTTTCATATAACCGGGAAAAGTGAAAATTAATATTAAAATAACAATTAATTAAATTAGAAAAATGGTGATTAATATCGCGTATTTCCTCCACGTGCTCTTATTAAAGTTTCTACCCGTGTAGGCATACTGAGAATGATGTTATCGATGGTCTCCTGGGATAGTCTCCGCCATTCCTCAACTACGGTGATTCGCAGTTCACCCACGTTGGCAGGAGCTGGAATTCTGGACTTAACTTTTCTTTTCAGCAAGTCCCAAACGTGCTCTATTGGGTTCATATCTGGTGATCTCGCCGGCCACTCCATAACAGTGATATTCATATCATTAAGATAAGCTTGATTTACCCGAGCGGTATGCGGCCGAGCATTATCCTGCATAAAAACAAAACCGTTACCGATATATGGGGCAAACGGTACGACATTTTCTTCTAAAACTTCTCTGATATAGCGGTCTGCAGTCAGACTCTCTCTGTCAATCACTACCAAGTCTGTGCGAGCTCCCAAACAAATGCCCGCCCAAACCATTATTGATCCACCACCGTATGCAACTGTAGTTTCAAAGTTTGTCTGAATGTATCGTTCTGCTTTGCGTCTGTACATTTTTTGCCTGCCGTCAATTTGATTTAAGAGAATTCTACACTCATCACTAAACAATACCTTACTCCATTGGTCCGCGTTCCAAAGTCGATGTTCCTGAGCAAAAGTTAACCTATTTCTACGATGATTTACCCCGAGCCTTGGAGCCTTGGCTGCACAAATGAACCCAAACCAGCTTCTTCGAACCTTCTTCGTACCGTACGCTCACTTACGGTTACACCCCACACTGCTTCTAACTCATGTCGGGCTTGGACGGCTGTCAAACGGGGGTTCCTACGTACACGAAGCCGAATGAAACGGTCATCCCTACTCGAAGTGCATCTTTTTCTGCCTTGTCCTGCTTTTCTCACATAAGTACCGGTCTCCCTGAACCGTTGGATACTGCGATGGATCGTTGAAACTGGTCGACGAAGATATCTGGATATCACTCTGTAGGTTTGACCATTCCTTCGCATTTCAAGTGCCCTGGCAATCTCCGTTGGGTCTAAGTCAGGCATAATTCAGTCCTCAACTCCAAAAAGATACGCGATTAAAAAAAAAACTAACAAAAAACAGTATTTCAATGAAATTTTAAATCAAACTCAGAAAGAAGAAATACTCGAAGTTCGCTCCAGATAAGGTGTATTTGAATAAAATTAAAACAATTGCATAAAATGTGATGTTCAGTTGTTTTCTTAATTTGAAAATATTTCTTTTTAAATTAAATGACGTATAAACCAGCCAGCAACCTTATATGATACTGATATCAAACCTTTATTTTATGTTCCGCTAAATATGCCGGTGTGTTTATATATATATATATATATATATATATATATATATATATATGTGTATATGTATACGTGTGTTTATATATATATATATATATATATATATATATATATAAAAAACAAAGTCAGGTTTGTTACAAATAATACAAACATCGGAAAAATTCACCAAAGAAATATTTGAATAAAAATGTACATGGCCATCGCTGGTTAATAACTATTTATATCTATTTAAAACGTACCTAGCGACGAACCCGAGCGAATCGAGGGTGAGCCGCTAATATGATACAAAGTTCCGTCATCTGTGGAGCCGTCAAATGCTTATAATATAATATTGATTGCAATTACTCACATTTCCAGGCTAGGCGGTTACGAAGATGATAATGCGAATTTTTATTATTTGAAAATTTTCAGTTAAGTAACCAATGGTACGTACTCGTAATAAGCTTAAGCGCCTTATAGAATGCACGGTGTAAAAAGAATTACAAACGCGAACCAATGCACTGGCATCAGCTTTTATTTCAAAAAATATCTTGCAAAAATTCTTCTACAAAAATATTTTATTGTTATAAAATCATAAAAAATATTTAAATGGTGAAGTTGCCAGCTCTGGAGAGAAATACGAAAAGGTATCTGTCAGAAATATGTGTTTTAAGTAGAATTTAGAGCTTTAGTGGGTTCTTATATTTTTCCTAAAATATTCGAGGTCTTATTATATTTTATATAACTTTTGGGACAAATAGTCCTAAACATTGTGCTTATGTAAAAATATAATGTAATAAAGTATAATATTACAATTTAAAAAAAGAGTCAAAGCATACATAGCTTTATGGAATTTGATCCCGTATCATATAATAATATCATATATAGTATATAATAAGGCAGTGGTAGCCCAATGGTAACGCGCTCGCTTGGGAAACCGAGTGAAGCGGGTTCAAATCCCGGGTCACGCACCTCTGATATTTTCATGTGCGAGTCATTTCTAACATGATTACCACTTGTCTTACGGCGAAGAAAAACATCGTGAGGAAACCTGCATGTGCGAGAGAACCTAGCGAGTATTTGAAAGACATGTGAAGTCCGCCAACCCACACTTGACCAGCGTGGTGGACTATGGCCTGATTCCCCTCGTACTGAAGGGAGACCCATGCCCAGCTGTAGGACGTTAAAAAAAGCTGAATACATAGTATATAATAATATTTTAAAAAGTAGGTAATATGAATACGAAATGAAAGTATCTTTTCGGATTTTTTCGCGAATTTATTTTGATTTTTGCTTCCCGAAGTTTCGAATGCTTTACAGCGATTATGATCACGGGACTAAGGTCGGAAAAAGGTCGTTTAAAAAACTAACATTTTTTTCGTATAACTAAGTGAATTATACCGGTATACGAGTATATATATATATATATATATATATATATATATATATATATATATAATATATTATATATATATACATATATATATATATATATATATATTTATTCATTATTATTTATTATATGTATATTATAATGTATATACACTAAAATATATTACATTATCCAAAAAAAAAACACAATGTTTGTACGAACTTATTTGATTATTTCTTAAGACTTACGAAAGAGGATCCTAAGATAGTCTTAATTACAAATAATTAGCTTGACTGGTTTCGGGTTGACGTTGATGAATAAGTCGAAAGGCGAAGATTCAGGATAAAGTATCGGTTGGATTTTTCCACATCCTGTCTCTATAAATATAATAGAATAAAAAACACTTTTGAAGTTAATCTATACTAATATTATAAAGAGGTAAAGTTTGTGAGTTTGCGAGATTGTAAGTTTGTGACGTTGTACGGGTAATCTGTGGATCTACTGAACCCATTTAGATGAAATTTGGTAAGAACATATCTTGAGACCCTGGGGAGGACAAAGGATACTTTTTATCCCGGAAATCATCTCTTAAGGGGGTGAAAGTTTTTATGGGGAATCAAGCTAGGGACGAATCCGAGCGAAGCGAGTGAGTCGCTAGTAATAAATAGATGCAGTGATTTTTTTATGACAAGCTTAACAAGTTATAGTTGACTTGAAAATATGAAAACGTTTTTTCTCCATTCTACACTACATTGGTGAAGTAAATTGTGCCCAAATGGCACGCCTATAAGCCACAGAACAAAGAACCTTGAACATTGATAGAAAACTTTTATAGGTTATTAAGTTTATGTCAAAATGAAAATATAGAGTTAGGCATATTTCATTAAAATAATGATGAAAAGTAAATATCGCTGAAGAGCTCTAAAATAAAACTCATTCTATAACCAACAGTTAACTTATACGACCCCTCATAACTTATTAAGAAAACACATTTGGCCAACAGTAAAGTTTGGGAGTATATAATATGGACGTTCGTAAAAATTTGACGTTATTTTACCCGAAACCCCTAAGGCCAGATGACCCTCAAAACGATCCCTTTACTGTTTATTTATGCCCTTCCCATATCCTAAGGTACCTATAGATGACGACACGCTTGGCTCAGTTTGTAGTGACCCTACTTGCTGTACCAGCGGTCGTGGGTTCGAGTCCCGCTGGGGGCATTCATTTTGTGTGATAAGCACGAATGTTTGTACTCCAGTCATGGGTGTTTATATTTATAATATGTATGTATTTAAAGTTATATATGTATAGTGTAACAACTATCTGGTATCCATAACATAAGCCTCGTAGCGTACTATGGTACTAGATGGTGTTGTGTGTTAATGGTCCAAAATATTTATTTCTTTATTATTATTTATAGATAACTTGTTTCGATAAAGGGAGTTTGTAATAATTTTCGCGAATTAAGCATATGGACGACCTTGGGTATGGAGTCCGCCAACCTGCACTTGGCCAGCGTGGTGGACTATGGCCTGACCCTCCTCGTATTGAAGAAATGCCCGTGCCCTGTAGTGGGACGTTAAAAAACGGGCTAAGTACAGTACTACCTTGGATGTATGTAGGTACAAACGACTGTGTAAATTAACATACATATATTGCCGAAAACGTGTGTTTATGGTTATATAGTAAACTCTTTTCACACGAAATAATAAAATTTACTAAATACTAAAAAAACATACTTATAATTTTTTTCGTATATGAAAGCTATTATTAAATTCCACGTCTAATATTTCATTTTTCCATTCAGGCGAGAAATTCAATTATAGTCGTGTCAAATTGTATTGAAGGTAAAAATAATGATATATTACTTATTGACTGTGATATTTTGTGCGCGTATATTATGTTACATTTTCAATCACCAAACCGTAATCTCTTTATTATATGTGTCGGGCAAGTGTAGAGAGCTTTTTTAAGTTAGATTAAGTTATATTTAATTTTACAATAAAAAATGTTATATTTATTCCTGACTAGCGAGTTACGTTTTAACGTTTAGTATAGATTTCTCAGAAATTAGATATTTTCCCGCAGTAAAAAGTATCCTATATGTTGAGCCGGATAACCAGCTATCATAATACCAAATTTCATCATAATCTATTCAGGGGTTTTCCCGTGATGCGGTAGTAGATAGACAGACAAAAATTCTAAAAACTATGGATTCGGCTTCTGTATCGATAATAATGTATATTTCAATAAGATTTTCCAAAAAATATTTAATATACATATTCGGCTTAGTTACAATTTTATTATATGTATAGCAGACAAGCAAATATTTTTAAGCTACTATTTTGATTACACCATATTTATAATATTTTTTTTATTTTATAATTAAAACACGTATATTTAACACTTTCCCTCGCTTCACTACAGACACTTGGCTTAACAGTAGCTTATATATGTTACTTATGGCCTAAGAGCCTGTGAACGCCAGACCTTCGTCATTTTATAAAAGCTGAAAGTTTGTCAGCGCATGCTCCCAACATAGATAAGAACGATGGACCATTATGAAGTTCAGGCTATGGTGGCTTTGGCAGGTGCACGGTACTAAAGGTGTGTAAAATACCGATCTAAATTCGTCAAATAATAAAGTGTGATTTTTTGGTATTACCTTCAGAATAATATTAAAAATCACGTCATTCAATGCCAGACATTAACATCGTGGCAAACCCTTGCCAGACACCCTTTTCATGAAATCATAATTCTACTTACGTTATAGTATAAAAGCTGATTTTTATATATAATACTTGGGTAATAATTAGATGATTTATAAGACTGCTAGCATAGAAAAATTTAGTATTGTGATTAAGTTTTCATTTAAGTTATATAAATTAAAATTAATTATTGACCTTATAAATTATTTAATCGGGTTAATATTTAGTATAATTTGTGCTCAGTGTTTCGAAATTGTTTTACCCTGTGAACCATAAAATATCTACAAACGATTGTGAAGGGATGTAGATTGAGCAGCATTATGAGCGGAAAGGTCATAAAGTTCTTAGAAATGTTACCATTATCAACATGACATCATATCCTATTTTCGTTTCATTGTCTTTCTGAGTGAATTCAGTTATTATCACTATGTTATTTGTTAATATTGAGTTTTGCGTAAAATCTTTGGTTTTATTAGGTATTTCACACTGTTGTTATAAACGTGAAAGTTTGTGTGTATGTATGTATGTTTTATGGTCGCGGGTTCGAGTCCCGCTGGAGGCATACATTTGTGTGATGAGCACTAATGTTTGTACTCCAATCATGGGTGTTTATATTTATAACATGTATGTATTTAAAGTTACATATGTGTAGCGTATCAACTATCTGGTATCCATAACACAAGCCTCGTAGCTTACCATGGAACTAGATGGTGCTGTGTATTAATGTCCTAACATATTTATCATTTATGTTTCTTGTTGATTTCTATGAAAAAACACCTGTTTCCCACTTATCCATTTGCTCCATTATGACTTAGCTCCATTGCTTAAATTATGATGAGAATTAAAATTTACAACCAACTTGACACATTTAAGCATTTATTTTGAAGGAGATTGAAAAACCAATATTAATATATGAATTAAAGCAGACAAAATGCAATGAATTATTTTAACCGAGCTTTTTTCAGAATAACTACGACGTAAGAATCGGGCTAAAGGAATACGTATCACCCGTAAAACTGCTCTTAGCGTTTTTCACGTTTCACAAATATTTGACATTTTATCCCCTTGGGTCTCTTTCTATGTCAGATAACCGGTGACAGATCTTTCTCTTCGCATTTTATTGTTATGTTGGCCACACCAATTCCTGCTTATTTTCTTTACTTTGTCATGTTTATACTTTATACTAGCATTGCCCGCGGCTCCGCCCGCGTTCAGATGACCAAATTCTTATAAATATCAAATTCTTAGGTTTTACATATTAATATACTGTTACAATGCAGTTTTTGTATTTTTTCTCAGAAATGAGATATTTTCCCGCGGTAAAAATTATTCTATATGTTGACCCGGCTAACCAGCTATCATCATACTAAATTTCATTAAAATCTGTCCAGTGGTTTTCTCGTGATGCGGTAACAGACAGACAGACTGACAGACAGACAGACAAAAATTCAAAAAACTATAGATTCGGACTCTGTATCGACAATAATGTCTATTTCAATTAAATTTTCCTGAAAATATTTAATGTACAGATTCGACTTAGTTACAATTTTATTATATGTATAGATATTATCGTTGTTTTTGTAAATAACACCTCCAGGTAAATTTCTAAGAAATTAATTAAATTTCTAAGAAATCTATTGTTAACTGTAACGCCGGCGTGTCCGCGGTCGTGGAGGAAATAATGTGTACCTATTTCAAACGAAATTGAATCAAACAGATAATCCTTAAACTAACAGATGTTTATTATTTTTGCACTCGTTTTGTGAAATGTTTATAGGTATATTATTATCCTAAAAATTAGAAAGTTGATGGAAGAATGAGAGCATCAGACGTATAATATGTAAATTATTTTATTGAATAGTTAGAAGAATTAAGTAGGGCTACAAAAATATGTAATATCGTACCTTTGTTACAGTACAGTTGTTGTTACAGTAACAGTATTATCCAGTGGAAAAATAACTATGCAATGCCTAGTAAAATAAAAATCTTATAACAGATAAAGTGCGCCTCATTTATCGAGCAGTAACAAAGCAGACGAGCTTGTTAAGCTTTACGCTCGCCCGAGCTTAATTGACCACTTGTGCCCACTACTGACTTTATTATAGATTTTCGTTTATAACTTATTTTGAATTATCTATACATCATGTCATTTTGTTAATTACTGACCTTTTCCCGCGATTCTGTCCGAGTAATTCAACTATATAGAACTACTTATGTATATCTGTATAAACTGTGTAAAATGTATTACTCCGATAAATAAGCTATAGTACTGTATAGGTTCATCAAAATCCGTACAGTAGTTTTTGAGTGAAAGTATAATAAATATACATCCATACGTCCTGAAAATTTTTCTTGCTTTTAATAAACTAGCGGCTCACCCTTGGTTCGCTCGGGTTCACCTTAGACAAACAAATATAATTATCCCACGGGAACCGTAATTTTTTCGTGATAAATAGTAGTCTATCTGTTATTCTAATGTATGAACTATATTGTCGTAAAGTTTCATTAAAATCCAATCAGTAGTTTTTGTGTACTAAGCTGTATAAGTTACTATAGTTTTTTAACTATCCCACGAGAACTCTTTACTTTTTCGGGATGAAAAGTATCTAAAATGTTGACCGGGGATATAAGGTACCACCATGCAAAATTTTATTAAAATCGGTACAACAGTTCCGGAAGTTAGCCCGTACAAACAGACAAACAGATACACAAAAAATTGAAAACAAAAACTGGATTTATTCTATTTGTCTTCTTACATCCACCTGACTTGGTGTTTAGCATTTTTTTTGTATGTACAGACATTCGACCTGTACATTTTTATTTTATTTATAGATATTAAGTAGAACAATACAATTATTAAATGTGTAAGGCATATTTAATATTTCCATTTTATCAAAATATCTTTTAATAGCTCTTAATTTTATCACAATAGCTTACATAATTCTTTACAACAACTTAAAGACAACTTATTCAATTTGTGAATTTGTGAATTTTATAATAATTACTTTCTATTATGCTAGATAATAAAAGTATAATGTATTTTACAACTATGTCTCTGTAGTCTGTGCTATAATCTATACTAATATTATAAAGAGGTAAAGTTTGTGAGTTTGTGACATTGTAGGGGATAATCTCTGGATCTACTGAACCGATTTAGATAAAATTTGGTAACAAGATAGTTTGAGACCCTGGAAAGAATATAGTATACTTTTTATCCCAAAAATCATCTCTTAAGGGGGTGAAAATGGGGATGAAAATTTTGTATTGGGAAGCAAGACAGGGACGAACCCGAGCGAAGCGAGGGTGACTCGCTAGTAATAGATATAATTTAACAGCAAATTTTTAAAGAAATATTTCAGTTTCTCATTTACTTACTGCATTTTTTAAAATATATCCCGTTTCTGTGCCTTAGAAAAAGAAATAGGAAAATCTCTATCGATATGACCCCTGATATATGAATTATTCAATGAAAAAGTCATGAATTGGTTTACGAATGATGTATACACAAAAAGACCTTCGAACTAAGTTCCGACTTTTTCAAGCGGATCAAAAATATAGCGCTAATCTGTAAATTGACGGTTTAAAAGTATTAAAGATGAAGAAAATTGAACGTCAACTGCAGGTTTTCATTAAGCTTTTAATATCCGCCAGTTAAATCCTCGAATAATTTCTTTAACTCAATAATACAATACAGGTGAAAGTGGGTCACAGTTTATGTGTATTCGTGCTTGAAATTACCAATAAATTGAGATTGGAGTTTGACGGAAGACATCTATGAACTCGAGATTGCGCAAGCACTTGGCTTTGAGATTATATTATACATGGCTTAATCCCTCCACGACCGTGGACACGCCGGCGTGTCAGTTAACAATAGATTTCTTAGAAATTTACCTAGAGGTGTTAATCTGTAGTTTTGTTTGCATAGAATTAAAGTGTAGTATATTCGTTGTAGTTCCACTCATAAAAGCGCTATTACAATAAATAAGTATAAAAGGAGAATAATAACAAAGTTTGATATATAATACTTTGTTTACGTGAATGATAGCAACATACTTAACATTTTGGTTTATATATCATAAAAAAGTCTCTAATAATCTAGCTTTCTAAGACGTCTCATATTGTTTTGTAAATATTTAAAAAAAGAAGTTTTGAAAGTTTACATTGAATCATTTATTTGAATTCAATACATATAGAATAAAAACTTTTTAACAAAAAAATAAAAACCGACTTCAAACACAAGCACTAAAAAGTGAAAAATAACTGATTGGTAGTTTTCATTTACTATACATACCTAATCAAATATTTTCGAAGTCGGTGTGCTTTGGCTTCTGTAGTCTGTGCTATAATCTATACTAATATTATAAAGAGGTAAAGTTTGTGAGTTTGTGACATTGTAGGGGATAATCTCTGGATCTACTGAACCGATTTAGATAAAATTTGGTAAGAAGATAGTTTGAGACCCTGGAATGGACATAGTATACTTTTTATCCCAAAAATCATCTCTTAAGGGGGTGAAAATGGGGATGAAAATTTTGTATTGGGAAGCAAGACAGGGACGAACCCGAGCGAAGCGAGGGTGACTCGCTAGTAATAGATATAATTTAACAGCAAATTTTTAAAGAAATATTTCAGTTTCTCATTTACTTACTGCATTTTTTAAAATATATCCCGTTTCTGTGCCTTAGAAAAAGAAATAGGAAAATCTCTATCGATATGACCCCTGATATATGAATTATTCAATGAAAAAGTCATGAATTGGTTTACGAATGATGTATACACAAAAAGACCTTCGAACTAAGTTCCGACTTTTTCAAGCGGATCAAAATTATAGCGCTGATCTGTAAATTGACGGTTTAAAAGTATTAAAGATGAAGAAAATTGAACGTCAACTGCAGGTTTTCATTAAGCTTTTAATATCCGCCAGTTAAATCCTCGAATAATTTCTTTAACTCAATAATAAAATACAGGTGAAAGTGGGTCACAGTTTATGTGTATTCGTGCTTGAAATTACCAATAAATTGAGATTGGAGTTTGACGGAAGACATCTATGAACTCGAGATTGCACAAGCACTTGGTTTTGAGGTTATATTTTACATAGTTTAATCTGTATCTTTGTTTGAATAGAAATAAAGTGTTGTATATTCATTGTAGTTCCACTCATAAAAGCGCTTTTACAATAAATAAGTACTAAAGGAGACTAATAACAAAGTTTGAAATATAATACTCTGTTTACGTGAATGATAGCAACATATTTGCTTTTAACGTTTTGGTTTACGTATCATGAAAAAGTATCGATTAATCTAGCTTTCTAAGACGTCCCATATGTTTTGTAAAAATTTATAAGAAAAAAAGTTTCCAAAGTTTACATTGAATCATTTATTTGAATTCAATACATATAGAAAAAGTAATTCAAAGGATCCTTAGTTTCCACTTAAGCTAGTTTTGTCGAGGGAATATTACGGTTGTCATTAAAGCATATTGATCTGGTGTCACAATAATTATATTTCAATCTATACATATAATAAAATTGTAACTAAGCCGAATCTGTACATTAAATATTTTTTGGAAAATCTTATTGAAATGGACATTATTATCGATACAGAGGCCGAATCTATAGTTTTTAGAATTTATGTCTGTCTGTCTGTCTGTTACCGCATCACGGAAAAACCACTGGAGGGATTTTGATGAAATTTGGCATGGTGATAGCTGGTTATCCGGGTCAACATATAGGATACTTTTTACCGCGGGAAAATTTCTCATTTCTGAGAAAAAAATCAAAAATGCAATGTTAGAATATACTAATATGTAAAACCTAAGAATTTGGTTTTTGGTCATCTGAACGCGGACGGAGCCGCGGGCGATGCTAGTATATTATAAATGTATTTATATAAAATAGCTATGAAGAATGTCAGATGAACACAATTTCCTTCCTCGTCAAGTTGAATGAAAGACATAATGAAGATTGGTTTGTTATGATAAAAGTGCGGTACTAATTATAAATGCACATGAGGTACACGTATTTACTCGTAGTTGTATTTTTTTACTGAAAACCATTTATTGCGCTCAGAAAGTAAGGATTTAAGAAATATTTTGATGTTTGGGAACGCTTTAAGTCACATAATAATAGCAACATTGCAAGTAGCTTCGCTCGGATGTATCCCTGGGTGCCTTATGGAGCGTATGTGCTATTGTACATCATAATCTATCTTTGTACTAAATATTCAAGTTCGTCCAGTTTTTTACAGCGTGTAGGAATAACAAACATACAAATAGTACCCCGATATAAAATAATATCTATAAAGTTAAAGGGACCTTTTCTTACTTTCTCCGAGGTAGCCCTATTCAGAGGCAATTGTTTCGTTTAGTGAGTGGGCGCAGGCTACTCCCACACAAGTCCTTACACGATTATTTTTATTATAATACTAGCAGACACAGTTAGAAGGCTTGCTACAGACCTCGTTACGTCAGAAATATACAAAAAAAAAACTGGAATTCGACCATAGAACACCTCACGGATTCAACTTTAGCTGAAAACCGTCCAAATGACCATATAAGTAAATAATAAGTAAATTAGTAAAAGGAAATAAGATACGTACGTACACATACACACATCACAATTTTAAATAGGTATAAAGATATTTGAAACAATATTTCATAAATGTAAATTGCAGAGAGCGTTTTTAATCATCGAAAATTCTAACAAGGATAGATATCTCTAAAAATAGTTTGTCTGATAAATCGTATATTTTTAACTCCTTAAATTTTTAAAAAAATCGATTTATATTTTGTTGTAAATTGATCTTGAATATGAACAAAAATCTAGTAATCCGTATTTCCGTATTAATTAATATTATAAATGTGAACGTTTGGGAGTATGTATGAATGTTTGTTACTCGTTCACGCCAGAACGGCTGAACGGATCTGGATAAAATTTGGCACAGAGATAGATTATAGTCTGAAATAACACATAGACTACTTTTCATCCCTGGAAAATGTGTGTGTGATCCTCTAGTTATAGGTGTTGCTATTATTAGGACATTTGAGTTGTCATCATCAAATAAAATATGTATACAATCTATTATTATTTTTTAAATATAACTATATTTTCGGATTATTTCGCGAGTTAAGTTGGTAAGGAGACGTCTGAAACCTTAGTCTCTCCTGTGACCGTGATTGCTGTAAAGCATTCGAAACGTCGAGAACCAAAAATCAAAATAAATCCCCGAAATAAACCGAAAAGATAGTTTTATTTCATTTAGGTATTGTTTATAATATACCATTGTCATTAAATATGAAACCTGGCACAAGGTATGTAAGGGGTTAAAAATGTGTCATAATAAAATAGTCGTAAGCTTGTAAAGGGTAACAAAAGGTCGCCACAAGTAGGTTAAACTTGTATGACGATATCACTAAGTTGTGGCGTCACACAATTTACAGAGTAAGTAATAATAGAGACTGTACGGTTGAGCTTGGTTTTTAAAAAGCTTAATTTAAAGATAAAAAAGTATACGTATTTTTGAAGTTATAATTCTTTTGGAATGTTTGGAAAAAAATATATTAGAATAAAATTTTTACGATGCGCGCGCACATCGACAGCCAAAAAGCATTTGAAGCTTTCCTTTTACAAACAGAGAGTTGTGGCTTGTTATATACGGGATGAAATCTTTAGCTATTTTTGTTCTGTTACGCCAAAGAAGTACAACTTCTTCCGTGTACATAAGTACAGACACAGGTTTTTTTATCTAAGCACTATATTGTAAGTTTTTTTTTAAAAATAATAGGAAAAAAACAAAAAGAAATAGGCCAGAGTTACAAATTGCGAAGTATATGTCATATACTGAACACTATTGCGCGAATCCGACACGCACATGATATTTTTTTTTACTACATAAATAATCTATTTAATATAATAATAATTTATCTAATTTTGAATTGTTACATATTATAAAGTTTATGCACGATTTCTTTAATCCAATCTTGCGTTGTTCTATTTCTTCTTTAAGTTGACAAATCTTACTGAACGTTCCAACATAGAAATTCAAGTCACGTATAGAACATACGATTAATAAATACAAAACTATATTTAACTTGAATAAAAATATAAACCCATATATATATATATATATTATATATATATATATATATATATATATATATATATATATATATATATATATATATAACTTTATTATTATAATATACTATTTTATTTACTTTTAATATGTTAACTAAAACAACAACAAATAATAACGGACATATAGATTCTTTTTATAATAGTCACACCAGACAGTTACAAATTGCCTTGGCTTCTATCCAGCTTAATATATTTATGCTTTTGTCCAGTTTTTTACATATTTATTTCAAAATATAGTTAATACAATCAGATTACAAGCACTTTAATATTTTAAAGAAAATTTAATCTAGACTACGAATAGGTTGATTTTAGTAACTCCTAAAATAAGGTATAGGGAAAATTTTATCAAAATCGGATTGTTAGTAGTTACTGTACATTTTTTTTAACATTATGCAATTAATTGTCACAGTGCTTTGACGAAATTATATTTTTTCACAATTTCAACTTGCCAAAAGGATCTTTCCAAAATTCGTCGCCAGCTCTCGGGCTATTATGTTATTGTACTGCTATTATTTTTTATGTATTTAAATTACATGTAAATTTAATATTTTCTTCTATCAAGTAAAATAATATATTACTGAATACTATGTAAATAGTAAATACATTATCACTTCTCAAGACCAGTTAGTAACCTGTGGTCAACGATGCTGGTGTCGTGATTATTTACTTGACTATATAAGTTTTTACATTTTTTAGATAAAAGCTTTATTGTGAACACAATTTGTAGATCCAAATAAAAAAAAAAGAAAGTGCTCTGTGTATAAAGTGTATTATTTTACGAGTACTTTAATAGGTGTCTAGTTTCTATTTATTGTCATTCCCAAACTCAAGTGAGCTTTCTTCTAACTTACAAGTGGTATTCGCTCGTGGCTTCACTTACGTGTTAGGTACGAAATAATCTAGTCTATAATAGAAATAACATAAAACAAAGCTTAAAAGCAAAGCTCTGTGAGCCTTTTACAAATTTTCACTTTTAAAATTTAAATTTTAGTTTCATAATAAAATTATAGTTTTAAACATTTTTTATTTCTATTTGTGTCATATTTTGCTTCGCTCGGGGGCGTCCCTAGGTACGATTTTATAATTTCATAGGTTTAAATATTTTTGCGCGGAACCCAATTTTTTTTTATAAAATAAAAGTAGCCTAAGTTACTCCTTCATCAGTTATCTACCAGTAAAAGTCTCGTCAAAATTCGTCCGACCGTTTCAGAGATTAGCCGGAACAAACAGATAGACAAACATTTTAACAACTGCTTTTTTTTCTTATTAGTACCGTATGTATATATTTCCATATGCATATAGTAAAAAACTGTTATTTCGACATTACAAACAGACACTTTAATTTTAATTAACTGTATAGATGTAATAGAAGCCCAATGTACCTATAGCGGATCTCAATTTTATGGGTTAATTCACTGTGGATTAGAATAAAATCAATAGACGGGCAGTCTCAAGCCTGCTAGTCTTACGTAAAAAAAAAACAAATTTTACGCAACAAATCTATTGTTTGTTTATAATCAGTACCTGGGCCACCGAGCTTCGCTCGGAGTTTATGGCTAAAGATACATAAAAAAACCCAAAAAATTTGAATAAATACAAAAAAAAAACAAAAGTAAAAACTTTGTATCTGACCGGGATACGAACCTAGACACCTGTGGTTATCAAACTTGCGTCTTGTCCACTTAACCACTACGCTTATGTCCTAGCGTCCGAATTAGCGAACATATTTTGCGTGCGAAACAAAACCGCATTAAAACTCGAAAACACGCTTTTTTCCAGACATAAAACTAATCTAGATCGATTTATCGCCCCCGAAACATTTTGTATACTAAATTTCATGAAAATCGTTGGAGCCGTTTCCAAGATTCAGATTATATAGATATATATATATATATATATATATATATATATAGATATATATAAATGTATATAGAAGAATTGCTCGTTTAAATATATTAGATAGATTAGTACGGTGAATTAATTTGTCAATAAATAGTACAATGAATAATTTAAAAATTATGGATCAATCGCTATTTCAAAAGAGACAAAAAGCTTGTCAACAAAAACAGTATCTAAAAATATTTTATATCCGATTCAAAAATCAAGGCTACTCGTATTCCTTGGAAACATCTTACAGGAATTTTGCGCATTTCTAATAAAATTTTAGATTTCTGCTCACGTAGTGAAGGTGTCGCTCGTCTTGGGATATTACTGAGGAATTTATGATGTATTTTCGTTCTAAAATATTTTAAAGATTCGCATGAATATTTTTATACATTTAAATATAATATATAGAATATTCATAATACAGTTAATATATCTAATACAAAAGAGTAAAATAAGGACAAATGGCTAGTGTAAAGTAGAATGCGAAAAGTACACGTACAAGTAAACAGAATACTTACAAAAAATTTGAATTGTACATCGTAAGTATATTTGATAATATAATGAACCTAATTTTCAATATGGAGAAAGACATTCTATTTTCACAATAGGTGCTGTTAGATGCAAATCCACACAGATTTTTATGTTATAAATTATATATTATTTTTTTATTAATAACTAGCAGATTGTCCTGGCTTTGTGTTACGTTTTTATTTGATATCGAAAAATATCTTTTATAAGTTAGTTTTGCTCCTTCACTCTCTCCATGCATATATATATATATACTATATGTCTAGTGGCTAGCATGTACGGATGCAGTCTGAAGGTCCTTGGTTCGAGTCCCGGGTCGGACCAAGTTCAGATATTGAGTATTTTGGTCAAGTAACTCAGTAACAGTCTGAAATTGGGTGTTTAAACTCCATGTCTCGAAGAGCACGTAAAGCCGTCGGTCCTCCGCCTTAACTATTGCCAGTCATGTCCGAAGTATCGTCCCATCGGACTTTAAGAGGGACAGGAATAGAATGCACGTTGTGTCTGTGTGTATACTTGTGTACCATAATATCTCCTATCATTATTATGCAAATGTTATCATATATCATAATAAGCTGAAAGGCAGATGCGTGATGAGATAATTAACATATTCATTTGTAGCAACCCCTACCTGCATTTCGCTTGACATTATTTAGGTCAAAATCGTTATCAAATGAAGTGAATTAAAAAAAAACTTTTTTTTTACTTTAGCTTTTATTACGTGCTCATCTCTAAACACATTTTATTCAGAAAATATTTTTCATACTCACTTTGTTCTTGTTAAAATTTTATTTGATTTACAATGTACGTACATATATAACGCGCATTGAAAGAAAAATACACAAAAATATTTTTTTAAAACTTTCTGCCCATGTTCTGTTTGTTCAGGTTTTAGTACCGTCCAGTTAGTTGTTTATGCATGCATCAAATTAATACATTTCACTGTTATTTGCACGGTATATTTTTTTTACTTTTAATATCACTTATCTATACTTAAGTATATTATAAAGAGGTAAAGTTTGTGAGTTTGTGAGGATTTAGATGAAATTTGTTAAGAAAATAGTTTGAGACCCTGGGAAGGGCAAATGGTACTTTTTATCTCGGAAATCATCCCTTAAGAGGGTGAAAATGGGGATGAACGTTTGTATGTTGAATCAACCTAGGGACGAACCTGAGCGAAGCGAGGGTGAGTCGCTAGTTTTATTAATATAGATAAAGGTTTATAAATCAGTATTTTTTATAATCTAATATCTTTATACTGTACCTATATGTAATCTAGTATCTTAATTCATTTATTATTTGATAATTCTAAATTATGTTTTACTATTATTTATCTGTTTGGGTAAATCTTTATACTAAAGGTTCACTGGAATATAGTGTTACCAGCAATAAGACCTTTCCTTTGAGATTTTGTTTTGCTGTTTATATGTATTTACATTCCTGTTACATTTTTTAGTATATTTTGATTTGTTTTTTAGGTAAAATCTTAAAAAAATTAATTTCAATAGATATAATAGATCTATTCATTATTGCATATTGTATAATCTTAGAGCTAGCATTCGTTATCTTAACAAAGCCATAATAGAAGAAAAGAAGCCACAGTAGAATTTAAATAAAATCTGTTTGATCTAGAGGTTCTTTATGAGGGCTAATAGCATTTTAAAAAAAATAGGATGTCTTACTACTAATACGAACATCTGGAGACTAAAGGTAAAGCACGCGGAATAGTTTTTGACAATGCTTTGTAATAAGTTTAGTAACAAAATTATTTACAAAAATGGAAAAATACCCGACTGCGTAAAAAGTGAATTAAAAAGGAGGAAGAGGAGTAGAAAAGAGGAAGCTTACAAAGGATCACAGTATTATACAGTCGGAGGCGTACACACACGCAGCTATCCTAAACCATGTATCTACATAATAATATATATGGAAATAATAAAAACTGAGTATAAGATATTACTGCATACTGATAGTTGAAGCCAGGACATTTAGATGTGCTACCCACTAGACCAACGAGGCACTGCTATATTTGCTATATAATTCATTCGTCAATATAAAAAAAAAAATATATGTAAAAAAAAAAAACAATTTCATAATATGTATAAAAGTTATATTATAAAGGAAGATTTTGTAAAAAAAATATACAAAGGAATATCACTAAAAATAGAGATGACTGAATAAATGCAACAATGCACAAGTTTCTGCGATGTTACGTGACCATAGTTTAAACTGTGAAAGTAAAATGTTGCGGAAAATCCAATATTCAACGTGCGCTTAGTTCACGTCGCCTCAGATGCTTTAGCGAATGCAAAATGCGAATGTTTATTTTTATAATATCAGAATATCTTCGTAACATATTACAACATTCTTAGAAAAAAAATCACACTCGTTAAACTTTTGAATTTAATTCATATACAGGGTCATTTTTAATTTACTGAAAACCTTTTGGGAATATACTATTTACATCATAACAACAACATCTGTTAGAAAAAAAAATTATATATCTTAAATTTCACCATAATTATAAATTTACCATAATTTTTGTAAGATTTATTTTATAATGATTTTATTGTTGGGTAAAGTTGTATCTTAAATGAAGGTAACTAGATAATCCCATAAATCTATACTAATATTATAAAGAGGTTAAGTTTGTGTGTTTGTGAGATTGTAAGCTTGTGACGGTGTAGGGTTAATCTCTGGATCTACTGTACCGATTTATATGAAATTTGGTAAGAAGATAGTTTGAGACCCTGGGAAGTACATAGAATATAAAATATAGTTTTTAGAATTTTTGTCTGTCTGTCTGTGACTGTATCACGAAAAACTACTGGAGGGGTTTTTATGAAATTTGGTATAATGATATCTGGTTATCCGGGTTAACACATAGGATACTTTTTACTGCGGAAAAATATCTCATCTCTAAGAAATCTATACTGAACTTTAAAACGTAAGTAGGATCGAACCCGAGCGAAGCGAGAGTGAGTCGCTAGTATTAAACATTTTTAAAATAATATTTGAGACCTAACTAGAAATGAGCCACACATATTAACATCTTCATTGTAAATAACTCTTAAAATGTAAATGGGTAATATTCGTCTATATTGCTTTATCTTTACCATTTATAAAACGTATGCATTCGTAAATTTAATTCAATTATGATGAATTTTAGCGAGTCGTTGAGTGCAAGCTTGTGAGCTTTCTGATAGAGTGCCTACTACTGTTAATGTATGATAGGTGACATGTGAGTTGTACAGGTAAATTAGAAATTGAATAGTATAAATAAATACTATATGGACTATAATTACATATATTATTATATATTAAAGTTTGTATGTGTGCATGCGTGCGTGCATACGTGCGTGCATGCGTGCGTGCGTGCATGCGTGCGTGCATGCGTGCGTGCACACCAGGTTCCCTGAAGTAACACATGGGCTTCTGTTAGGTTACCTAGCAACGCACGGATAAATCGCTAGTATTTAATAAAAATATTTTATTTTAATAACTTTTATTTCATTTTACGGTTTTACCTTTCTAGAGTTGTTTCCTCACAAATATATATTAGCAAAGAACTATTGTAATAGCATCATACGTTTCAAATAAAAATCGTTCACAGGAAACTCTTTGTATTACGCTCTGAAATCGAGCCTGCGAAAGGCACCATGTGTGTAGGCCTTTTTAATTTCGAAGAAGTTTTATGAGAATGTCAGCTACTGTTCAATAAAATGTATACAATAATATTACTTGAGTATTTATTTAATAAATAAGCTATTTATATTATGTTAACTTGTATAAAGAAGTCAACGAAATCTATCTAATAATAAATACATATAATAAAATTGTAACTAAGCCGAATCTGTATTAGATATTTTTTGGAAAATCTTATTGAAATAGACATTATTATCAATACAGAGGCCGAATCTATAGTTTTTAGAATTTTTTGTCTATCTGTCTGTCTGTTACCGCATCACGGAAAAACCACTGGAGGGATTTTGATGAAATTTGGTATGATGGTAGCTGGTTATCCGGGTCAACATATAGGATACTTTTTACCGCGGGAAAATATTTCATCTCTGAGAAATCTATGCTAAACTATAAAACGTAAGTAGGGATGAACCCGAGCGGAGTGAGGGTGAGTCGTTAGTAATATATAAATAGCTTAATATATTAATATATATAATAGCTTAATTGTCAATTGTTCTTTTCTTATCATCTATGAGTGGATGTTATTTCTACAAAAGCTTTGTGATATAAACTTTTATGAAAGCTTTATACGTAATAATACGTATAAATGTATTATATAAAGTCCATGTGCTTACATATATCTGTGACACTTTTTAGTGCATTAGATTACCCTTTGATCTGGCTTAGAGTAAATGTTGATATTACCTTACCTTTGTTCATACAACAAGGAGTTTAGCATGATACTAATTAAATTAACAATGTCATTATTAAATGATAAACGAAATGAAATGTGTAACCGGCCATAGGTATAACATATGTGCATATATAATACATAGCTATATGTGTGTATTGTATTGCACTTCATATCCAGTTCCGAGATATAGTAAAAAGTAAAAAAGTAAACTAAACCTTTCAGTTCAATATCCAGGCATCTGAAATTGTAATGAAAGTTTCAGTTGAAAATGAATATTTCGAATGACGTTTGAGCGAGTGAGCGTTTTTCACGAGTATGGGGCTACTTCTTTGAATTTTTTATTCTCCACTCTATATTTTTTCAGATGTTAATATATTTCTGACATTTTCAATAGAATATTTTAAACAATATTATTTTCTAATATTTTTATTTACAATATATTTTTCTTCTCCAAGATGACATAATAAGAATTGACAAGAAAAAAATTGTAATAAATATATCAATATAAAATATAAATTTTCATTATGAATTATATATATATTAATTTTACAGTTATATATTGTTCAAAATTAACAATATTATTTTTTTATTTTAATATTTTATCATTTCTTTACATTATATTTCATAATTCTTACTGTGAACTTTGATCTATATTTTTAATTCAATTTCAACTGAAATTCAGTTTTAGTTCAATCTCTCCAGCGTTAAAATCCATGCTAAACCACTACTCAAATTTTCGGATGCATAACGGCTTTGCTTGATCGTCTGAGTGCTGAATAGAAAACATCAATTATTGATTATATATGTACATATAGACATATACAATACTACAACACACACACCATTACACACACAATATTTTAATATATGAATATCTAATAGTTAAATATGTATTTTACGTATCAAAATATATTAGATTTCCTATGCGTCGCTGGCACCGACTTCGAAAATATCTGATTAGGTATCTATTCTAAATGAAAGCCCCCGTTTAGTTACATTTTAGTGCCTGGAAGTCGGTTTTTTTTAAAGTTTTTATTTTACTTTTTTCTTTTGTTGCTTGCTAAATACCATTTAGATATACAATATTCTGTATACAATATTGTTACCCACTGAAGTCACTGGAAAATACGAGTGTTTCATTTCCACTTGTGTTAGACATTTTCTTAATTTTGATTCTTTTTATTTCTTGAAAATTTGCTTAATCTTTTATGTTAATCGAATTAACACTTCCAATAAAGTTTTCATATACCTTAGTCTTATTTTGTATATTTTAAACTAAGTTTGGTGTATTTCCATTGAACGTGTTAATGATATTAACTGCTCTTTATATTTTATTTTTAATTTAACGCACGTGCGCTTGTTAATTCAATTTTCGCAATTTTACTAATAATAAATAATTGAAAAATCATCAAACTTGTAATGGGTTTTTAGCACATATTCATGTGTACAATCAAATGGCGCTTTTATTTTCGATAAGTTTTTTACTGTGTTGTTAAAATCACTGTTTGTATAATTAAACATAAGTAGAATTTTACAATCTATACATATAATAAAATTGTAACTAAGCCAGAATCTGTACATTAAATATTTTTTGGAAAATCTTATTGAAATAAACTTATTCATCGATACATAGGCCGAATCTATAGTTTTTAAACTTTTTGTCTGTCTGTCTGTCTGTCTGCCTGCCTGCCTGCCTGCCTGCCTGCCTGCCTGCCTGCCTGCCTGCCTGCCTGCCTGCCTGCCTGCCTGCCTGCCTGCCTGCCTGCCTGCCTGCCTGCCTGCCTGCCTGCCTGCCTGCCTGCCTGCCTGCCTGCCTGCCTGCCTGCCTGCCTGCCTGCCTGCCTGCCTGCCTGCCTGCCTGCCTGCCTGCCTGCCTGCCTGCCTGCCTGCCTGCCTGCCTGCCTGCCTGCCTGCCTGCCTGCCTGCCTGCCTGCCTGCCTGCCTGCCTGCCTGCCTGCCTGCCTGCCTGCCTGCCTGCCTGCCTGCCTGCCTGCCAGCCTGCCTGCCTGCTGCTGCTGCTGCTGGCTAATTTAAATAGGACCAATCTGGACACACTTTCAAACAAAACAAAAATTATTCAAATCGGTTCATAAATGACGGAGTTCTGAGGTAACAAACATAAAAAAAAACATACAGCCGAATTGAGAACCTCCTCCTTTTTCAGGAAGTCGGTTGAAAATTTGTGCTTCCTTCTTGAACATTATGAGAATAGCACCAGAGGGCTTAGCCATGTTAACAATCTATAATCGTTAACCATTTAGAAAACTTAAGGAAATGTATGGGCATTACATATTTTTTTAATCGTTATATCTCGTGCTCAAAACAATCGAATTGAACATTCGTAGCCGTGTTTAAAAGGTACGTAGTTTGATCTAAAAATAGAAACAAACTAAGCGATTCTACAATGTCGTCTTAGGAAAGAATAAAATGACCTGAATTTTGTCGATTAAACTGTTACAAAAAGCTCCTGCCGTGTTATTTGTTTTAGCTTTGTAAACTAACCAGTTCAATAATGCCAAGCTTACTAAGCTCAAAAGTAGCGTAAAGTTTCCCAATAAACAAGATTAATGGATATAAGAAATAAATCTGGTGAAATTTTCTTCTTTTTGTGACGACACGTTTAGCTCAGTTTGTAGTGACCCTACTTGCTGCGCCAGCGGTCGCGTGTTCGAGTCCCGCTGGGGGCATTCATTTGTGTGGTGAACACGAATGTTTGTACTCCAGTCATGGGTGTTTATATTTATAATATGTATGTATTTAAAGTTATATATGTATAATGTATCAACTATCTGGTATCCATAATACAAGCCTCGTAGCTTACCATGGAACTAGATGATGTTGTGTGTTAATGTCCTGACATTTATTTATTTATTATTTATAAGAAGCATGTGTATAAGATTATTACTCAAGATATTAACAGTAAGTCTATATATTGTTTAATCTGATTGTCTATATATGAATAGGCGAATAAAGGCATGAATTTCTATTTCTGCTCTGTTTATTAACTAATGTTCTTTTTTTTTGTTTTACAGCTATTGATAAGCTTTAGTTTTCATCAATAAAAAAAATGATTTATATAATTGAATAATAATGATTATAATAATCGAATTTTGACAACTAGGCAAACACACATACATATTATAACTGCGAAAGTTTTACGTTATTTGGCCAATCTCATTGTGACGAGCCCTCTGGGTAGGAGTTATTACTTAAACACATTCTTTTCCATTCACTCTGGCACTCCTCTGCATAACAGATGGCTTTACGTGCTCTCCGAAGTTCAAGGACGAGACATCACTAATTTTCTGACTACGAGCCATTACTGATATTTTTTTATAGAAATAAATTTTCTATAAAGATTTTTTTTATCGTTAACAAACAAGTCAAACGTTAGCTATATTATCGTATATATTTACTTTAAACAGAAATCGAACTTCATGACTTCATGAACTTCACCCTTCTAGGCATCATGATAATAAAATATAATCAAGGTTATATACCTTGAACGTAAAATAAACGAGTAAACACATATACATTTCCACCATTATCGTCAAGAGTCCTCAAAGATTTGACCTAATCTTCTTCAAAAGTCCTTCGAGACTTTCCCATACTTTTGCTTTCACTCGACCTAACGTCGTACATATTCATTGTAAATCATCTTAATGCCCCTGTCATAATAAATCCACCTGTTCTCTATATATGTAACCTCGTAATATTTCAGTATAAATAAATGTCGCGTTCCATTTTCGTCAAATCCTACTACTACATTTGTGGGATTACAAAAATATTCGTCACAATATGTTATGTCAAATCTATGACCATGTTATGGCACAATAGAAAATTGCTTGTTGCTCGAGTAATTTAATTACTTTATTTATTTATTTATATATATCTACAGCTTATTGTACAATAAACAGCACTTGATAAACAAATATTTAAAAGTCACTTATTATTACACTTATTATAAATAAGTATTTAAAAGTACTTTAAAGTCACGGTTGTTACTATACCTTGTTGTATACTTACTAGTAATCACCGTGGTTAAAAACCAACCATATTTCATTAAGTTTGATCGATATTTAGGTTCTTTTTTCGAAGTTATATAGATAGCCTATAAAATCCAAAAGAATTTTGAAACGCACACATATATTTAGATATTTGCATGTACAGACCAACAAACTTTCCATCTTTATATTATGTAATTACTCGTATAATATTGATGAAGGTCAATAACAATAACATCATGCTGCATCTTTTAGCAGTGAACTGATTATACATAAATAAAATACCAGAGCAGATTCGCGGGTAAAAGAAAGTTAATAAACTTAACTAGGCAGCGGTAGCCCAGTGGTAACGCGTTCGCTTGGGAAACCGAGTGAAGCGGGTTCAAATCCCGGGTCTCGCATCTCTGATATTTTTATGTGCGAATCATTTCTAATATGATTACCACTTGCCTTACGGTGAAGGAAAACATCGTGAGGAAACCTGCATGTCTGTGAGAACCTAGCAAGTTTTCAACAGACACGTGAAGTCCGCCATCCCGCACTTTGCCAGCGTGGTGGACTATGGCCTGATCCCCCTCGTATTGAAGGGAGGCCCGTGCCCAGCAGTGGGACATTAAAAAGGGCTGAATACAATACATACAATAAACTTTAACTATGCCAACTTATACTCCCCCGTACATGCAAAATGCGTAAAAAGGGGTTCAAAGTCATTAGCGACCACGTTTAATACATACATATATTTATTATCAAATTATGTTACATACGATAATTTATACTAATTGGTACATATTTAAAATTTTCAAAAATTTAAGATTTCTCGTACAGCTATCTTGATTTAAACAATTTTTCAAGTTATTACATAACCGTTTCTCATCATTACATTATGCTGAATATTCTATCAAAATATGAAATACAGTCAAATCTAGACCACACTTACATCTGTTTCTGACAGCCTTAGTTATTAAGTACCTGGGCTACCGAGCTTCGCTCGGAGTTTTTTGTTTTTAGCCTAAAGTACAATTTTCTTTTTTTTTTTAAACTAAAAACTTGTTTATGTATATATTTATTTTTCAGATTTAGATTTACAGATTTTACGATATTTAAGCTTTTAAAATCGTTTTTAAATAGATTTGTGTACTACACACTTATGAACCCTCAAATATTAAGTTATCTCTCAATGACATTCATGAACGAGATTCATTTACTTGAAAATCCGAATACAAAAATCACTTATTATTTAAAATAATAACTTCAAAACACAAATGATAAATCCACTTTCAGATTATTACATTTAATATGTCTTTATAAATGTTGCATAAATAAAACAGAAGTTTTATTAGCGAAATAAAAACGAGATACAATCTCATTACAAGAGCCAAAGACAAAAGAATTATATTACTTTTCGAATTGGATGTTCGTAATTAAATTAGCAAGACTTTTCGGGTAGATAAAAATATAATCAAAATGCGAGTTGGTAAGCCACAAGGCATTCTTTTAACAAAACTAAATGTACAAATACTTAACATTTTCTTATTTAAAATTAGTTTGTTCTATTCTTATCACATTAAAATATCTATTAATATTTATCTCTCTATTGCTATTATTTACATTGAGTTTATAAATATTTCCAGTTATATTTGTCGTTAAGCATTTTTCTGTTTTAAATCTAACTAGCGACTCACCCTCGCTCCGCTCGGATTTGTCCCTTGGCACGTTTTAACGGTTAGAATAAGTTTCTCAGAGATAAGATATTTAACCCGCAGTAAAAAGTATGCTGTATGTTGACCCGGATAACCAACTATCATTATACCAAATTTCATCAAAATATGTTCAGTGATTTTCTTGTGATGCGTTCCCAGCCAGACAGACAAAAAAATTTAAAACTATAGATTCGGCTTCTGTATCGATAATAATGACTATTTCAATAAGATTTTCCAAAAAATATTTATTGTACAAATTCGACTCATTATGTGTATAAATGTAATGAATGAAGAATATATATACTAAGAGTTTTTTTTGCTAGTGACCTTTATTTAATGAAACAATATTTAGAAGTATATACTTATTTCCACATACAATCTTAAAAGAGTATAATTTTCCACATCACTGTATGTATGTCATGGGAATTAAAAAACGTTAAAGACATTTAAAAAACGAGAGAGTACCTACTCAATGAGAATTGTAATATATATTTTTCTGTATTCGCACAGATTATGTGACTTTATCGCACAAGCCGAATTTCGACATTTTGTTAAGTGTAGAAAAATTTATTTTTATTTATTTTGTCTGAATTTGGTGTAAAAAGCTATACATTACCTAACAAGTTAGTACAGTAATACCCCGGACTTGCGCGATAGGTGGGACCGAGCGATGACCGTGTAAGTCGAATTCGCGTAAGCTCAACTTTGCATATAAGTACATATAAAGTATGTTTAGAGAAAAAGAGTCTAAAGAAAACAGTAATTTAGAAGAAACATGTTAAATAAAATGTTAGACAATAGAAGAATTTTCATTGTTATGAATAAAACAACGTAAACCGAAGATATTTTGATATCGTTAAGTTTGTCGTTAAGTCGGAGTTAAGTTTCAATGTCCGTTGACATCCAGTCTGTTTTGATGCTTGGTTCCAGTCATACGTCAAATTTATTTGCCAATTCACGAATTTTTATTTGTGCTTTAAAGAAAAGTGAACGTGGTTTTCTTTTCTTGTTAGGTTCAAATGACTCATTTTTTTGTTCTTTTGGATGACATAATTAGAGGTTATTATTAAAACGCACTGCGTACGTAAAATAATTCCACGCGGAACACGTTCGAACTTGTCGTAAACGGAACACTAACATTGCGTAGTGGGAGAGCTGATGCGCGCGGCAATCAAAAAGAAAAACCGCGTATCTCCGAATTCGCGTAAAGCGGGGTAGCGTAAGTCGGGATATTACTGTATACTCACAGATTATATAATATTATATGAGTGTATAATGTAATATATTACATACCTAAGTAAAAAAAAAATTCAGTTTTTAAATCAGAGCTTTTTGTCTACGACTTATAAGATATTTATTCCTTGAAACAATTTATCCTGCGAATTCCTACTGTGAATAATATCTGTCACTTTTGAGACGAGACAAGCGTCTGAGACGAGAATGGCAGGACGAATTTCAATAGGATATTTTACTGTATAAATATATTGTTTGTCAACGCAATAAATCCAAGTCATTACGATAGAAAGAAAATATATATATATATATATATATATATATATATATATATATATATATATATATATATATATATATATATATATATATATATATATGTTGGGACATTAACACACAGCGCCATCTAGTTCCATGGTAAGCTACGAGGCTTGTGTTATGGATACCGGATAGTTGATACATTATACATATATAACTTTAAATACATACATATTATAAATATAAACACCCATGACTGCAGTACAAACATTCGTGTTCATCACACAAATGAATGCCCCCAGCGGGACTCAAACCCGCGACCGCTGGCACAGCAAGTAAGGTCACTACCAACTGAGCCAAACGTGTCGTCATTAATGTAAACTAATACTATGTTAAATTATTATTAACTAATTACGCGAACGCGCAAGCAAAGTAAAAGGCCATAAGTTGGTATTCAAATATACTAAATATGTAATTTTGTTAAATTATTATTTTTTTATTGCCGCAAATATAATTTTTTCTCCCTACTGTTCATATAATTTATGAAAGGAAATAAGTCATAAGTAAAATTGTTATAGAACAGAGCTTATTTATTTAGAAATCGCGTGTGTTCTAAGTTGTTTAAATTCCAAGGTTAGGGATACGTTGAAGGCCGCATGTTTCAAGGCTGTGTAGTGTATAGGTAAACGTTAAAATCTTATTCTTATACTTTATTATGTATACATATACTTTATTATATATACATAGGTACACCTACCTAAGATCCGTACTTAATATTATAAATGTGAAAGTGTGTTTGTGTGTTTGTTTGTCCTTCTTTCACGTGAAAACGGAGTGACTGTTTGGCGTGATTTTTTGTGTGGAGATAGTTGGAGGGCTGCAGAGTGACATAGGCTACTTTTTACCGCGGGAGATTAGTTAATTACCACGGGAAAACACGTTATAATACAATCCAGAAAAATATTTATAATCAGAATTACTTGAAACTTGGTATTGATGCTTTATAATAAAATTAAATAAATACGTGTTTTAGCATTTTCTGAAATTCATCCTATAAGTAGGTAGAATAGGGGAAGAAAGTTTGTATGAAATTACCGTCTTAGAAATTGTTTTGTAGTTTTAGCGCGAGCAAAGCCGCGGGTTCCGCTAGTTATGTTATATTTTTTGCGGGTTAGTCACAGTTAGCTCACACTACGATCTCTACATAGACATCCCTTTTGCATGTTCCATTGTGCTATTTTCCTTCGTATACACTCGAGGGATTTTCTTCACAATTTTGCATGCATGTATATTTTTATTTTGTTCAAGCACCATATATATTTAAATCTGCTCAACTCTTTTAAATTAAATTCAGATATATGTATTTTTAATTCAAACTATTAGGTTACAATAAAAATGAATTGAATACGATTCTGTCCGTATTGAGTCACACTGAAAGGTAATAATAATTCTACTAAGTATTGAGTCATATGAGATTACACTGAAAGGTAATATATCCTATAGCTCTATAACAATTTTTAAAGACCATTTAATGCACAAATATAACCGTTACAAGACAAATCGTTACAAGTCTTATAGATTGGACCCCATATACAGGTAATTTTTAATTCACGCGCTTTTTTTTGCTAATTGCTGGAATATCACCGTTTAGAAGGCAATAAAAATACTTTTATTCTTGTAAAATTTAAGAAATATTTTTTTTTTCTTACAGATGTTGTTGTTATGATGTAAACAGTATGTCCCCAAAAGGTTTTCAGTATATTAAAAATGACCCTGTATATTTTACTTCACTTTCCAACTCTATGTACTAACCATATGGGAATACAAGCGATAATGAGCTTCAGCTTACTTTATATGGAAATTTTCTGGAAAGTCTGCCTTCTGTAATTTGCCTCTCTAACTCCACTATACGTACCTTACTAAAAACTAGTATTCATATTATATAATGTCACCAGTACGAAGCCAGAAAACAACAGTATTTACAAAGAAAATTCCAAACTCCTTTGTTATTTACGTATAAGATTTATTGAGATTTGTAGAAATAGTTTGTGTTGACATTTTTCGCAAAGTTTAGTCGTTCTCTACTATTTTTTTAGGTAAAAAGAACAACTTAATATACAGAGAAGTAATTTCTTGCAAGGAGATGCCATTTTTTTACTTACTAATGAAAGTGTGTTTGTTCGTTTGTTTCTTTGTTTCGAAACAGAGTGACGGATTAGCGTGATTTTTTGTGTGGAGATAGTACTTTTTACCGCGGGAGATTATCTCATTCCCACGGAAAAACACGTTTTAATACAACCTTTTTTTATACTGTTACATACAGGTGGTTATGTGGGACTCACCGGTTAGAAAAGCCAGTACTACCCACTAAAACCTACCAAAACCTTCCCCGTCTTAATGGGGCGTCCCCGAATTACTTACGCATTCAACCACGACAACTCGTCTGCCAAAGCAGACCACAAATAGCCATTGGGTTACTCCAACAGTCCACTCAGTTATCAAAGAAGTACCAGGAGAACCCGCATGGCACATTTTCTGTGCCTGTGTGGTTTTTTGGCTTCGCACCCAGCTGATTACCGGACACTAATGAGCCTCTCAACATGACAATGTGAGCGCACGTGTGGGGAGGGGGGAGGGGGGCGTTATAATACAACCCACAACAATTCTTCATAGCTAAGTATATAATATATGTACATATATAGTCTATCTATTATATACTAACCGTCAAAAGACACCTAGGGACGAACCCGAGCGATGCGTGGGTAAGTTTTTTGTACATCCATACATACATATGATATGATACATACACTGAGGTAGTTCTCTTGTAACCAACTTTTAAAGGCCTATCTTTAACATAAAGTTGATGTTTCTAAACAACTTTTTATATTAGTTAGTAGAAATAATTTTATGCTGAATTATACGCGTTTAATTATAACTAATAACCGCCAGTGGTCGTAAATACAATTAAAGTTCTTTCAGTTTGAACTTTATTGAGATTATTTTGTCAAAGTTACATATTATGTAGGTAGCCTTGAACCTTATTTAATTAATAGACTATAAAATGCAAAAATATTGTCTCAAATTGGATCCGTAGTTCCAGAGATTAAGTGTATACCTATGCAGACAAACTCTTCAGCTTTGTGTTTTAGTATAAAATTGTCTATATTAGTCTATAACATCATCTCGTTGCAGCTTTTACAAGCGAATTAAAATTACATACCTATGTATAATCATAGATCATATAATACTATAAACTTACTTTAAACTACGCAAGCGTAGCCGCAAGCAAAAGCTATCTGTACTTTTTCCCCATATAAATTTTAAATATGCTAAATCTCATCAATCAATCGTTCTTTCCACGAATATTCTTAAAAAGTGATCCAAAGTTTTCGTTTCGTGAATTAATATAGGTGTAGAATAGAAGGGAAAAGGTAATTCGAACGTGAAAATTCGAACTTGATCATTAGTGAGGGAAAACATATACACATATGTAAATCTATTTCCAAAATTATTTTTTTGGTAACAATAAAGCTCGTTAATAGCTCTACTGAACAAAAAAAATGAATATCGGTTGACAAATTGTTTTAACTTGGCTTATTATTTACATATTAAATAATAAGCCATACCTGTAATAGTACCTGGGCGAACGAGCTTCGCTCGAAGTTTTTGGGCAATAGTACAATCTTTTTTTTTTTTAAATTAAGAACTTGAATAAATACAAAAAAAAACAAAAGTAAAAATTTTGTTTTCGACCGGGATTCAAACCCGGACCCGGTGGAATAATGCGAAAGAAAACCGTATGAAAACACTAAAACGCGCGTTTTAGCACACATAAGACTAGTCTAGATCGATTTTTCACCCCAGAAAACCCCCACAACCAAATTTCTGCGAAATTGTTAGAGCCGTTTTCTAATCGCCGGTATAAATAAATAAGTATACAAGAATTGCTCGTTTTTATATATATTATAATTATTTATATATATATATATATATATATATATATATATATATATATATATATATATATATATATATATATATATATATATATATGGATAACGTAATGTCGTCAAAAATCCTGCTATAATATATTATGAACAATATAATAATTAGAGTTTATTAAATATAATCTATTCTATTATGATAATATATAATATTCTATTATCATATTCTAAATTATAATACTGGTTTAAAAAACATGATTATAGTCGAATTTCGGCGACTGAGAGAATATTATTCAGAACAAACTTACCTGAGGCTTAACTGAATTTTAAAGGTCACATGCTATATCACAACGCTCCTGATGATGTCACTTCTACAATTAATAGTTCTATGTTGTCTAAACATCGGTAGCGAGATACAGGCGAGTGACACAATTTGATTATTATTAGGCCATGTTCATAAAGGAGAGTGCACTTAGCAAGAAAAGTGTGACCTATTTTTCCAGCAAAATGTGGTGAAAATTATTTTTTTGTATAGCCTAAATTCTTGTACTTTATATTATACATTGAAAAAAATTTCATTTTTTTTTTCATTATTTTATATGGATTATTTTATTTGCGCTGGCTTAATATGTATTTTAAGTTATAAAAATTTGGACAGTACTTAGTATTTGAGACAGCATAAAAAGCTTTCAGATAAATGTTTCGAGTGTTGCACATAAAATATTTTGATATCACAAATATCTCATAAACATGACTCTTTTACATTAGAAACATACCTATCGAGAAAATAAGATAGTAAGAATTTACTTAGTTGCTTAATTTTAGAGACGTTTACAGGTATTTATTATGTTTGTTACAACTTATGATTTAAATTAACTTTTCAGGCATGTGATTACAAATGGTTAAATAAGAAGCTTCTCATCTCATTTATATCTATAAATATGAATATATAAAATATATACATTTATTGACTAAATGAGTTTTGTGTCCTGGTTTAATATAACTGGTTAAACATTCGCCATACCAATATTAGATTTACCTAGACCCTGACGTGAGACCTTACATGTTAGGGCCGTAATTTGAGAAGTAATTTGAGTAAAAGCTATATCTATACTATAATATTATAAAGAGGTAAAGTTTGTGAGATTGTGAGTTTGTGACATTGTAGGGGGAAATCTCTGGATCTATTGAACCGATTTAGATGAAATTTGGTAAGAACATAGTTTGAGACCCTGGGAAGGACATAAAATACTTTTTATCTCGGAAATCATCCCTTAAAGGGGTGAAAATGGGAATGAAAGTTTGTATTGGGAAGCAAGCTAGAGACGAACCCGAGCGAAGCGAGGGTGAATCGCTAGTATAGTCATATAGGTAAACTTAGTAAATAACTTTTGTTTTAGACTTTTTGTTTGGCTACAGCAACTTTTGACAAAAATTGAGTTACTTTTTAGTGTTTATTCAGCACATTTCTATCATACAGTCCATATATCTTGTTTAATATGTATATAAATGAGTATATATGCGGTTAGAGAACGCTAAGTGAACAATATAGCAAATTCAAAATTCACGTATTGATAAAAATAAATGTTAGTTAAGCCTTAGTACAATTTTAATATTTTTTTTATTTTGAGGAATATTTTCTTACAATAGGTTTATTACGTAGAAGGATACAGGATCTTGTTCAAACTCAAGAAAATTGAGTCCGTCCATATAAGCGCCTCACCATAATGTATTGATGTTTGATGAATAAACCTACATAAGGTTTTCCTTCAATACTCAATAATGGCGAGAACAATATTAAAATTCCACTTCAAAAATAAAGTTAAATTATATTATGTTATTACATCTATACTAATATTATAAAGTGGTAAAGTTTGTGAGTTTGTGAATTGTGAGTTTGTGACGTTGTAGGGGGTAATCTCTTGATCTACTGAACCGATTTAGATGAAATTTGGTAAGAAGATATTTTGAGACACTGGGAAGGACATAGGATACTTTTATCCCGGAAATCATCCCTTAAGGGGGTGAACAAGCATTGTGCACGTCGAGGGTGCATAAGCGAAGAGGTACTACAAGTATCGTTTTACCAGACAGGGTTAACTAATTATGTATTAATTGCGTACGAGATATTTAAAAATATTACTTTTTCTTTTTAGTAATTATTTAAAATAATCAAATATATAAGAAAACAGTATAAATAAATCCTATCAGGATAGTCAAGTAGAGTTAAAATGGATATTAAGTATTAAATTTCTACTTTCAATACCATGAAAAGACAGATAAATTTGTATTTATTTACCTTGTATTAACAGCGATAACCACATCGTTATTGAAATAAACAAATAAAAATAATAAGTTTAAAAACCTAAAACTTATTCAATTTCTTATTTTTGATTGACGAAGTACCCAAGTTTTCGTTTAACGATAAAACTTTGACATTCTTGAGCTAAAAGTTTTAACGGCTGTCAAATGCTTTCAAATACGATATAAAGTACGACAACTTGTCGACAACATACGCGATATTTAATGTTCAAATTTTTGACTAGTTTTCTATGGTTTTTCTTAGATTATTGTATTTTATTGTATGTGTTGTGTTATATTATAATACTAGCAACCTACCCTACTTTGTTCGGGTGCATCAGTAGATAATTTGCAATAAATCTCATCCAATTTTTTTAAATTTCATCCAAAGCCTTCCAGATATTTCAGTTCAATTTCGTCGAATATAACTTGACTACTTCTTATCCCGGGAAAAATGGTATAGGGTATAGAATTTTATAAGATTTTTACAACAAATTATAGTAAGAATTGACGCAAAGTGACGGTAACTGCCAAATATAATTTCATCTTATATATGTTCTTTCATGTATGGTATGTATTTGACCTTTATACGTACCTATAATAAATTTTATTTAACAGTATTTCATTTTAACATTCCGAAAGCGAATTGGTATAAAAACCTAATAAGAAGCTTTCACGTATGTTCTATACTAAATGACCTAACAATATCATGTCTTTAATGAAAATGCTTATGGCAATAGCGGTCCCCTGCAATAAATGTCGCAAACCTTTTAACTCTCTGGCATATTGCAAATACTAATGCTGCCAGTCTATTGAATTTATCGCGATCTATAGCTTAATCAGACATCGATTTGATATATCGCAATGAGTATCTTGAATTAAAAAAAAACATAAGCTCAGGAAATTTAAATATATTAACTAATTGTGCCTGCGGCTCCACTGTCATGGTAGGCGCGAAAGATATAAAGGGTTTTAGCGAGCAAAGGTAACAAAAATACAAACATTCATGATAAAAAATTCAGGCAGATTAATTAGCCTTCACCGCTAGATTTTTTTATGATATCATCCAAAAAAGTACATTTTTTCGTACTACCGGACGGAAGCCCAAAAAATGTAGAATAAATAACTTGTTCAAAATATTTTATAAAAATATAAAACGCTCTATGGCTGTAGTGGAGGACATGCGTTTTTACTACTTACTATTCTTTTCAGCTCTGATTAGATTTTGTGTAAGTTTCTTTTCATGAGGATTTTGTTAAAGGGTTGAAATTGATTTGAGGTCAAAAAACTAAATTGAAAGTTACCAGATTACTTTGGACTTACTGTTTCCGATTTTCAACTCACTTTACTTTAATCGATTATAATATATTGGGTCCTATCAAGGCAGATATTATATTCATTTTAGGTTTGTGGCTATGGCAAATTTAGAAATACAATTTGTATGATATTCTCTAGTTAAGAGAGCCCTAGTCTGTTCTTTTAACAAAAACTGTTTAAGTAAATTAATGTACTTAATTGATTTACCAACGTACTTTTTTTTCCTTATCTCATTCTTATTTAATTATTATTAATATGGGTTTTATATTAATTTAAGTCACTTCATCAACTCTAACACGGTTTTATTAAGTCGATATGTACTACTATATAACTTACACCAAAACTGTAGTTTAAATTCACTTCAAAGTGTAATTTAATAACTAAGTTACATGTTAATATTCAAGTAGACTTTGATGTTAAGTAAGTTCCAATGACAGTTTGAAGAAATAGTAACATTAATGCAATAATGCAACAACAACAAGTCTATACACTTGTACATCTATACTAATATTATAAAGATGCAAAGTTTGTTTGTTTGTTTAATTGAACGCTCTAATCTCAGTAAGTACTAATCCAATTTGAAAAATTCTTTTTACATTAGATAGCCCATTTATTGGGGAAAGCTATAGGATATATATCATATAATATAATATGTATAGTCTATCTATTTAATACTAACCGTTAAAACGTACCTAGGGACGAACCCGAGCCAATGGAGGGTCGCTAGTTTATAATATTACTGTTATGTTCGCGCATCCCTCGAACGTGGATTCTAGGGACGAGGAGAGAGCAGCAGTGCGAGGGCGGCGTCAAGCGGACTGCAGACGCGCCGACAGGCTACCACTTCGAATTCACCGGCGGCTACCAACGATCACTCGAATCTCACTTTACCTTATTTGCTACATTTCAAATTAATACATTTATTTTATAGTTATACATTCCACTCTCTATCATTTACCAATCTCCAACAATTATGTACCACTACAATTCCTACTCTAGGCCGCAGTCTTATGCCCGATTTCACCAACGTCACCTAAGTTTGAGGGATCCCCTAAGCATAGTTAGTGGGCTGTTAGGGGACAGTTTCTGTTTCACCGACAGTTAGGGGTCACCTAAATGTTAAAAAGCCCCCTAAATTTAGGTGCTCGAAATATGGGCTTAAAGACGATCGTTAAACGAAATTTAATTTAGGGGCTAGTTTAAGGTAACTTTTAAGCTACGGATCCCATACGTAGGTGGTAGCTTATGGGTTGTTGGTGAAATCGGGCATTAAAATTCTAAATTTTGAATAGGTTCGTCTGATGTAGTTTTAAAAATTCAAATCATATTCATAATCAATAAGTGTTACATTTTTTTTGTGAAATTGAAATTTTATAAAATACTAATGTTTGCCCACAAGCTCCACCCACGTTGATCAATTATGTAATATTTATACATATGTATAATAAAACTGTAGAGGTCGAATGTCTGTACATAGAAAAAAATGCTAAAAATCGAGTCAGGGGGATGTAAGAAAAGAAACAGAACAAATCCAGATTTTCTTCAATTTTTTTGTTTCTCTGTCTGTTTGTCTGTTTGTACGGGCTAATCTCCGAAAATATTGAACCGATTTAAATGAAATTTTGCATGGTGGTACCTTATATCCCCGGTCAACATTTTATACCCTTTTCTTCCCGGAAAATTAAAGAATTTCTGTGGGATGGTTAAAAAACTATAGTAATTAGTAACTTATACAGCTTAGTACACAAAAACTACTGATTGGATTTTAATGAAACTTTACAATAATATAGTTTACTATACATCAGAATAAAAAATTGGCTACTTTTTATCCCGGAAAAATGTACGGTTCCCGTGGGATATTTTTTTTTTGTTTTTGTTTTAATATATCTTTATAGCATACGTAATACTCTGATATATTACTAAAAAGTTTAATCAAAGTCCATTCAGTAGTTTTTGCGTGACAGACTAACAAAAATACATCCATACATCCTCACAAACATTCGCGTTTATAATAGTAGTAGGATAAAATTTATCCATATATCAACTTACTATGTACTGCCTGTTCACGTTGTGCTCACGCAATTGGTATGAGAAACATTAGGAAGCTGCATTCTGCAGCTGCCTCTAATTGAGTTTACATTGCCAATTATCTTAGACTATATGCATTACAAGGCTTCTATATACAATTAGCTAATAGAAACAGATATTAGATATATAATTATGTTTCTGGTAAAACAGAGATATGATTTGAAAAACAACAAATAATTATTTCTTATTTATAATGAAAAGTTATATAACAAACTAGTGACTTACCGTCGCTTCTCTTGGTCCTCAGGTGCCTAACAGTGGCATGTATTAATGAAGATCATAGTCTGTCTGTTCTTAAATTTCATATAAATCAGTCCAGCTGTTTTAGCGTAAGTAACAGACATACTCACATACAAACTTTTAAGCTTATTTGTAGTTCGTTTTTTTTTCTTACAATGAAAAATTATATAACACAAAATAATTACGAAGTTTTTATTTATCAAATACGCTAAAAAGAAAAATTAGATTTTATGTATTTCTATAAAATATTTCCAATTTTTCTCTTCATAAAAACCTTCCTCGGACTTAATCGAATCGTTCCAACCGTTCTCGACTTTTGCGCTTAGCAACACATTTAGCCATTTATTTTTATTTATAAGATTTCAAAGATTGCTCTCGTTCATTCACCCTTTATATTATCGCGCTTACAAAATATAAAATAGTATTAATAACCTATTGTTTAATTGTTGATTTTGTATTTTATGTATTTTATGTTTTTCCTTATTTTTTGTTTTTTATTTTTCTTTATTATTCATGTTAACCAGTGTTTCATTTTGTAATTTTTTAGTTTATTGTTTAGCTTTTTGTTTTTTTCATTTTCATAATGGTCTGCTTCATATGTGTATTGTTTAATTTGTGGAAACTTCATTGGTTTATGTGGTATCTATTATTATTAATTATTTATGTAATATCGTACTGTTTGTTTCCCTAAAATAAATAAATAAAATAAATAAATATTCTATATAGAGATATTCATTGTCCAACAAGGCACCTAGAGATAATTTCTAGTTAATTTCGTAGACACATATGTTGTCTTAAGATTATTTATATTTTATAGGTATTGTTTATTTCTTATATTATATATCTGCAAAAACAAAAATATTATGTTACAACTATTTTTATAGAAATACTAGCGGATATATATGAAAAACAAAAACAAATCTATCCCACGGGAACCGTACATTTTTTCGGTATATAAAGCCTATATGCTATTCTAAACTATAATCTATCACTTTGCCAAATTTCATCCAGATCCGTTCAGCCGTTAAGCGTGATTGAGTAACAAACATCCATCCATCCAAACTTTCGCATTTATATAGTAGTAAGATAAAATAAGATTAGTTTATGTATTTATCATAAGAAAGCCATTAACTACTTAAATACGTACGTATCTTTCATATAATATTAACAATTTTTTTTTCAAAAATAAAGTATTTGTGAGTATATACCTGACACGGACCATTTACAAAAAGACTAAAAGGTCAGTTTGGAAACGTGCCACGTTGTCTTTTTTGTCTGAAATATCGATTTTATATGCACGGAAATTGAAAATTGTTCTCGATTTGAACTCGACTCATGCAAATAAGTGTTATAAGCTGCTACAAGGTTTTCTAATATTTTTACACCGTATTTTATTTTAGCTTTATATATACTACAACATATTTCATAAACTTTTTAAAATATACTGTAATTTGCGTAATTGTGTATTCGATTAAGGGACTGGACTGATTCTTATCAATGCCAAAGTTATAAATTGGTGTAACCTTCATATATAGAAGTGTTGTAAGAAACTAATGTACTAGATATTTTAATAAGTGAAAATGCTTTATTCTTTATTTGAATTGTATTTAATAAATAGTTTTTTTTTTTAATTTTTTTTCTTCGTGAATGATACCGATGTTTTAATAGTTATTCTGCTATTCGAGGTGAAGACATATCTAACAAAATAAAGATCATAAAAATCGGTTCGGCAGTTCTCGAGTTTAGTTATGAGAGTTGTAAAACCCGTACAAACCTGACTTTCTTTTATATGTGTATATAAAGATATACTAATTTATATTGAACTATCATTGCCCGCGGCTCCGCCCGCATTTAGATGACCAAAAACCAAATTCTTAAGTTTTACGTATAAGTATACTCTTACATTGCGGTTTTTGTATTTTTTCTCAGAAATGAGATATTTTCCCTCAGTAAAAAGTATCCTATTTGTTGACCCGGGTAATCAGCTATCACCATACCAAATTTCATCAAGATCTCTCCAACGATTTTCCGTGATGCGGTAACAGACAGACAGACAGACAAACATTCTAAAAACTATAGATTCGGTCTCTGTATCGATAATAATATCTATTGCAATAAGATTTTCCAAAAAATATTTAATGTACAGATTCGGCTTAGTTGCAATTTTATTATATGTATAGATAAGTCGTAAAACCATTAAATGCTTAAAACTTCTAAAATCGTTTATAAGCTAGATCGTAAAGTAGCTTAAATTTTATACATTGAAGCAATTATATATCAAAGCGTCGCTTTAAGTTTTATATTGTCCAAAAACTAAAAGTCATTAAGGTAATGGATTTAACCTTGTTTGTGCAATATTAAACACATTTTGCAATTATTGTATTTAGTGTCTTTAGACATCAATAACATTACATGAACTCATTGCTTATTATTATGGAAGCGTCAAGCAGGAAACTTGGATGACGTTGTCACTTGTCATGGAGTAGAAAATACTTTGGTATGGATTATTTATTATTAAAAATGTAAACTCTGGATAAATTCATTAAATATAAAGGGTCCAAGGCAAGCAATAAAACACTTTTGATTGGTTTATATTATTCAGTTTATATCTATGAAATTATAACTAATATTATGTACATCGTTGTTCAGTTTTTATGGTGCGTCGTCTCCTCTCAGTGGAAGGTAATGGGGGCGACGGCTGTATACGGGCCTTCTTTGTTGAACTATTATTGCTTCAGATCCTGATCTTGATTGCGCAATTTGATGGCTTGCTTGACCTACTGGTACTGGAGTCACAGAGTAACCAGCAGCTACTAAAGCAGCGAACTCCTCAGGAGTATATGCTTTATTATTTTTTGGAGGAGGTAAATGCGCTCTTTGATCTCTTTGATCTTCAAAATTTTGACCGTGTTGCTCTACGTTCATTTGCTCTGTACCAGAATACTGTTGTTGATCTATTCTATATACCTGTTCTCGTTGAGCCTGTTCTAATTTAGATACTTGATCTAGCCTTACGAGAGGTCTTGCAACTTTTTTTGGAGTTATATTTTTACTTACATAAATTGCAGATAGTGGAGCTTTGACTGAGTCGATGCTCCTTGCTTGTTCCACTGGTCGAATGGCTATTGCTGGAAGTTCATATCTATTCCTTTGTTCATTTGATCGATAAATTGGGCGAATATAGTACTGATCGGTTATTTGAGTAGGACGTTGGACTGAAGACAAACCTTCATAGCTAGTTTGTTCTGTTGAAACAGCTGCTCTTAACTTCTCGGGCTCTGGGAACCTCTTTAAATAAGTGACGGGTCTTTCGTTCAAAGCTAAATGTCTTGATTGTTCTTGTCTAACAGATTGAGCTCTTGGAGTGTCGACAACTCTGAATTGCTTAGGGGAAGCTTCTTGTTGATATTGAATTCTATAATTGTTGTATTGTGGATTAAGTGCTTGTAATTTTGGTGCCGGCACTACTTTCAAGCCTTGAGATTCTGGGCGTTCGTATATATTTTGCTGTACAGCTGTAGGCGCCGTTTGTATAGGAACATAACGAAGAGTCTGTGGTACTCTTTGATTTTGTGGTATGGCTCGGAATTGCTGTAACTGCTGATGTTGTTGTTGTTGCTGTTGTTGAACATTAGTAGTTTCAATCAGATATTGCTGGGGAGCAGCTGGCGCCTGTGTTGGAATGATTTGAACTTTTGGGCGTAGTTTTGTTGGTTTCTTATTCGGTTTTGATATGTACGCAACATCAACCTGATAAGAAAACAAATATTAAAACATGAACTTATTAAATACAAAACAATGCATTTTTTTTAGTTTCTTTTACCTGTTGGTACTGAGGTGCTACATTTTGTGCTTGAATCTGTTGTGTTTGTTGTGGTTGAGTAAATGTCTGAGGACGTACATCATCCTGCCTTGTTTGATGGCCCAGCAAAGCTAACAGCTCTTGGTCTAGTGATTCAGCAGAACTGGCACCGGTATCGCTGACCGATAGCGCTGCGCCTACTGAGGCTTCACCTCCATTTGATGTAAAATGAGGTCGTGCAATCACTGCATGCGAAGGTTGCAGAGCTACCTAAATTTAAGAAAAATACAATTTTGGTATGGTATAAAAATGTTTAGGCTTAAATACAATTAAATTTTATAACCTTAATATTTGTTTATTTAATACAAACGGATTATGCAAATTTATAAAAATGCTTAAAAAGATTATTAACATGTTCTATGTTTATTTACATGTTTTTAGAATATGGATGGTAGCACAATTAAAAACCTGTGTCTTTATTTTTAACTTAGTTATCTTAGTTGGCTTTCTACAATTTAGAACAAAACAGAATAAAATGTTAAAAAAATTAATTGTCAACCTGTCGACTGAGTTGTGGTTCCAAGTAATAAAATTGCTGTAAGTTTTGTCTGTGCTCCTGTTGAGGGTTACTATACAATTGCTGTAATTGTTGGCCACTTGCAATTGGGGCTTTTCGTTCCGGCTGTAAGTCTAATAGCTCTTGCACGTTGAGAGAGAACACTTGCCCTGGGCGATACTCTTGGGAATGAAGTCTGTAATTAAACAAATAAACTTAAAATTTATTTATTTTCCACGTTTACAATTATAAAATTAGTTGGATAGATGCTATATTTTTTGGAGAAAATTTTTATTATTATTATGAAATATATATTATGAAATATGTATTATTTATTAACTAACATTGCCCGCGGCTCCGTCCGCCTTCAGATTACCAAAAACCAAATTCTTAGATTTTACATATTAGTATAGTCTTACAATGCAGTTTTGATTTTTTTCTCAGAAATGAGATATTTTCCAGCGGTAAAAAGTATTCTATATGTTGACGCGGATAACCAGCTATCACCATACCAAATTTCATCAAAATCCCTCCAGTGGTTTTCTGTGATGCGGTAACAGACAGACAGACAAAAATTCTAAAAACTAGATTCGGCCTCTGTATCCATAATAATATTTGTTTCAATAACATTTTCCAAAAAATATTTAATGTACAGATTCGGCTTAGTTACAATTTTATTATATGTATAGATTACTAATGAAAATTTTGGAAGTAAATAATATATGAGAAACAGGTTTAATACTATATCTTCGACTACAGTACGTGCAGTTCCTACAAAGAAACAATAACTAGGTATTTTGTAGTGTATAAATCACGCAATATTGATTCGGTTCGGTAGGTAGAGAAAGGTTCGCTAATTTCATAAGTGAAATTAATTGATGATTCCCACACAGTTTCTATTACACTATTTTTTGTTTTGCTGAGTTTGTGTTTTAAAATTACCATCTTATAGATTATACATACTCGTATATAATATATATAATAATAGTAGCAATAGAGTTATTGTTGGTATATTTATATAAGTATATAGGTATTTATATATATACATATAAAAACAGTCCAAACTACTGGACCTTATTTGAGAAGAATATATTAATATTAATATGTTTTTTAATCAGGAAAAAAGAAAAATTACTTCATATAATTGTCGATAGATGGCGTTACATGTACATGTCAATTAGCTATTTATGTTTGTAATATTAACTAAAATTTTATTTTTTTAAATAGTCTGAGTAATATAAAAGAAAAGAGATTTTTAAATGCACTTCATATTTTGATACTGTAATTTATTAATTCATTTTTTTTACAGATGAACGAAATATTAGATATTGAATGTGTATAGATTATAATGTTTACATTTTATAAAACCGGTACTGTTTGTTTTAATGAATGCAAAATAACTTTTCTATATTATATATATATATATATATATATATAATATATATATATATATATATATATATATATATATATATATATATATATGTACATATTAGTAAAAAAATATATTTTATAGTTTTTGGATCAACGCCATCTGTTGGCTATTTATGCATACAAAAATATCCCAAATTAACCTTTTTTTTGTATGGAATGGAGTATTTGTGACAATAATAAGGGACCTTTAAAGTTAAATAGCAAATGATCATAAACGGGATTTAGAATGATAGTCCAATTATCAATTTAGATAACATTAAAATGAGTCTCACAAATGAGAATATAACCATGAAAAGGGATATGAATAATTTGTATTACAAATATAAAATAATTATCCAAGAATAATTTATTTTATTATGAAAACAATTTTACAGAAACGGTAAACTGAGGAGAAAAACGTCGAGGTTTTGCGATGGAAAAAAAGTTATAATATCCAAACATGTAAATAAATCTAATTCTATGTATCATGGACTTACATACTGACACTTAATTTAAATTTTAGAAATGTATTAAGTGATTCAAAAGTATTTATAAAAGTCTATTTAATAAAGTATATTTTGATTTGATTTGACATATTTTACCCTACTTTCATAGAAGGGAGGTAATGTTTTTCAGTATTTGATTGATTAATTTGAAATGCGTAGTGTAAGAAGCTTCCTCTTTACTTATTTACACTTTTTTGAGTTCAAAATATGTATATGAAAGATTCAGGATGTAATAAAATTTATTTTATATGCTAATGTTATTATTATAAAATTCTAGTTAAATTATTATTATTATATGAAATATGATAATAAATTTTATACCTGTCGCCTTTTTCATCTTCTTGATTTTCTTCAACTGGGGCCACTTGCTCCTGAAAATATTATAGGTAAAATATTAATCATACATACGTATTCATAGTATTCATAGTTTTATAAAAGAATGTACAATGTACATAACATTGTACATTCTTTTATAAAACATAACTCGCCTTATTGGACATATTACAGTATGTTACTGATAATACAATTATTGGTCTTCTAATAAAAACTCCCTCATAACCCAATTAACAATGGATTTCTAAGCGATATTCTACCAGCCAATCTCACCAGCCAATCACAAGACTAACAACACTATTACTGCACTCTGGCAGTCTAATGACATGTCAAATCGACATGATCCAAAACCATTAGGCTTAGATGGTTCTGAGTACTCTCTAAGACACGATGGTTTAAAACACGAACTTCCTAACTCAAGGTTAGTACATATAATTTGTTTACACAATATCATTATACTTCAAACACCTTAAGTCCAAAATGTCGAATTTCATCTACAATCTACAGACATACACTCTAGCTACTGGATTATCAATGTAGACTGTAATAAGCTGACTTTATATAATATAATTAATTATTTATTAATGTTTTATTATCGTATGAATAAGAACAATGTAAGCTTTATGTAAAGCAAGAGTTCTACTAAGAATAATATTATTAATTAAGCTTAATCGGTCAATGTACTCGTACCTACTCCACACGCTATCATTACTCTAGGGTCTAGACCTTTCGTTTCTATGTTTTTCTATACGCAAATTTATAATGCAAGCGTATGTATTAAAACACATTATCTTATGAATAACAATATAATTACATTTTTACTTTATAGTTAGTTAAGGCAGTGGTAGCCCAGTGGTAATGCGCTCGCTTGCGAAACCGAGTGAAGCAAGTTCAAATCTCGGGTCTCGCACCTGATATTTTCATGTGCAAATTATTTCCAACATGATTACCACTTGTCTTACGGTGAAAGAAAACACCGTGAGAAAACCTGCATGTCTGAGTTTACAAGTTTTCGAAAGTCATGTGCACAGTGCAGTCCGCCAACCCGCACTTGGCCAGCATGGTGGGCTATGGCCTGGCCCCCTTCGTATAGAAGGGAGGACCGTATCCAGCAGTGGGGCTTTATAATACGAAAGCTACTATACAAACATTTGCAAAATATGTTGGTTATGTAAGAAAATATTTGATCATTAACAAAACATCTTGGTAAGTCGGTTGGAAAAATCAAAAATTGGTGACTTTACGTAAACAACGTTGATGGTGTTCTAAATGATCACAGCACTCCGACAACGTTAAAAGTAGTAAATTAACAGTGACAACAGCGCATGTCATAATGAGAGCTACAATTATGTATTACGTTAGACTCGGACGGTGAAAGGCGAGGAAATATTTGGAAATAGAAGGCGTCCTACTGCGTTTCCTGTTTTTGAACAAAGCTATCATTTGTGTTATCAAATGCTATGAATTGTGATCTTATTAAGTGGTAATTTAGGTTAAGTGTATTTTAAATGTACAGTAGTGTCAATATAACTGCCTCGGTGGTGTAGTGGCTAGCATGTACGGCCGCACACCCCGGAGGTCCTGGGTTCGAGTCCCGGGTCGGGCCAAGTTTAGTTATTGAGTCTTTCTGTATAAGTAAGCCTCAGTAACAGCCCGGAGTTGGGATGTTGGCGGTGTTTCACCCCCGTGCCTCGGAGAGCACGTAAAGCCGTCGGTCCTGCGCCTTAACTCTCACTGGTCGTGTCGAGTAGTCGTCCCACCGGAATATGAGAGTGATAGGAATAGAGAGTGCCCTTATGTCTGCGCGTACACTTGTGCACTATAATATCTCCTGCGCAGTTGGCTAGTCTCAATGAGATTGGCCGCCGTGGCCGGAATCGGTCAGGAGAACATCATCAGTGTCAATATAGAGTGAATATCGTAATATAATCGAATAATTTGTTTTTATTTCATTTTACATCGAATAAATTATATATTTGTCTTATATGTATAAGTATCTTTCAACAAGTAAAAAGTGATTACAACCATGACTTACTTTTGCTCTTTGCCTAGTATAAATTAATAAAATGAAATCGGGATCAAAGTTCTGCAATAAATATTTTTAGAACCTTTAGATTTGGAGATGCTTAATATAAAATAGAAATATATTAAATATATTTTTATAGTACACGTTACAATTAAAAACAAGTTCACTTTTCGTCGTTCTATGTAGAGTCACGCTTAGAAGCTATAGACTCAAAAATGTTCGTGCTGATGCTAGAGAAAGAAGATAGATTCTTAATAATATTTTAAATAATTACACATAATATGGCATTTATTAATTATAATTAGTTTATACTACGTTTATAGTAAAATTTACACTCTTCAAAGCTCAATCCTAAAAGATTTACTTTTAAATATATTGCTTGTTACTAGAGTAAACTACATAAGAGTAAGTAGAGTAATCCGTTGTTTGTTTAAACGCGTTTACATTTTTTATATATAGGTCATGATCAGTGCAATTTGATAACTTAAAGGGCGTAAATATTATTTTTTAGCTTTACATTCAATGATATAACAGTATTCACCATGCAAATGCTGCTCTACATTCAAAGACATTAAAGCCATGGTGAATTCCATGGCTTTTATTGTAGGTCCCAAATTGGCTAGTTACGACTAATTTTAAGTAATGATAAGTTATTCGTTGCTTTCTTCAGTTATTAAATGGAAAGTGTATTGTCATAGAGTCTTTATAGAGAAAGTTGATAACATGAAGAATCCGAAACTGCGGTGACCCCGAATGCATAATTGCGTTCAAACTCCGTAATTATCGATTGCAAACACCAGTCAAATAACAAGTTAAACTTACAAATTCTGTTGGAACAGTATACGTGCATTTGTACTACAATAATAGATAAAACCTTTGCCTAAAATATTACTTTTTTAGAATTTTAAATAATAATAAATAATAAATATGTCAGGACATTAACACAGAACACCATTTAGTTCCATGGTAAGCTACAAGGCTTGTGTTATAGATACCAGATAGTTGATACATTATACATATATAACTTTAAATACATACATATTATAAATATAAACACCCGTGACTAGAGTACAAACATTCGTGCTCATCACACAAATGAAGGCCCCCAGCGGGACTCGAACCCGCGACCGCTGGCGCAGCAAGTAGGGTCACTACAAACTGAGCCAAACGTGTCGTCGTAATAATCCGTAAATGTAATAATATTATATTTACGGATTTTCTAACGGTTTTATTTTGATTTTTTATTTCCGACTCTCCTATGATCATGTTTGCTGTAAATCATATTTTATATGATTTACAAGTTTAAAAATATGCTTGTTTTTAAATAAACGTATGAAACATTCAAAATTAAAAATTTTTTTATGCCTTTCCTTTGATTGAATTTGATGATTGATTGAACTTGTGATTGAATTAACCGTCAAGCAATAATGATTTGTGATTTTCATTGCAAAAAACCGCACAATTTTTACTTTTTAGCTTGGCAGCTTGAAAACGAGATTTATACCTAAAAAACTTAAAATACCAACAAACTCAATATCAAAAATACTATCTTTTTATTTGTCATGCCTGCATTTATAATTCATTCGTCCGAGTGCGACGAAACTTTATAATATGCCCATCTGAAATATTTTAGACATAATACCATCAACATACGATAGATGTCGTGTCAGTCGTATGGTTATTTAAGATTTATTACCAGTTTTATGGTAATAATTATAGATTCTACAAATTATATCAGAACGTACATTTTAAAATATATTTTTTTTAGTTCTACTCGTATAACTAAAAAAAATACAAAAGATCTAAGAATCATAGATATTAAATAGAAACATATTTCATAAGACTCGATGTTATCATTATTAGATTATTTCGATAGTAGTTTCTTGTTGGCTGTAGGAAAATATCACTTGGTCTCTAACTTACCGGACGCTCAAAGGAAGGTGACGAAATCTAGGTCACAGTGAGAGGTACGTAGGAATAAGTACTGCTGAGGACTCAAAAAGCTTGTTCTAAACTTTAGAAGTTCATTACTTAATAATAATTTCATAACATTAATATATTTTCGTATTGTAATATTATATACACAATTCATTTTTCCTTACTTTCAGTATATCTACAGAACATTTTAAATATTTATTATCTAAGATTTTAACTCGTTATTTTTTAAAGCCAATAATATAAAAATTTAAATATAAGAATTTAGATGTAAAAAAATTAAAAAAATAAGATACCTAAGGTCTTAAAATTTATTATATTATTATATAGCATACCTATTTTGTTTGATTTGTTTGTTAAAGTACATGACAAAGCTCACATAAAATTAATTCATATTAAAAAACAATGTATCTTAAAAATTAGAGCTATAAAGCAGTAAATCTTCTTCAGTCTCAAAATTTCATTTGAGTTATAATTTATTCTATAGAACGTCCATCATTCAAAATCCAACAATCAACCCTTATTATAAAGGCTTTATGCGATCACTTCGAAAGATATGATACTATAAATAATATCGTATAGTGTAAATAAGTTTTTGTGTAACTTAAAACGCGTCCAGTTACGAGTAAAGGAAATGATTTTAGATGTAGGTATTGTAAAATATACCGCAATTCATTACCTTTAATTTCCGACATATAACAAAGAAAATACGTATATTTAAAATAATTAATTTCAGCATTAATTATTTTAATAACTTCATTTATTGCTTAACGATAAATTTATTAATGCATTATACAACCGACTTCTTATATTATTTAATCGATGATTTTATCGCGCATTCGTTTATTTAACAAATCTTTCGGATATAGTAATATATTGTTATTTTTTTTCTTTTCTTTCCGTTTAATAACTTTATTCATAAAATTTTAAATTAAGTCAGCAATAAGATATATAATATTTTTATACATATATATATATATATATATATATATATATATATATATATATATATATATATATATATATATATATATATATATATATATATATATCGATTTAGTTTATTTATATATATTATATAAATAAACTAAATCGATATTTATTTATATAATATGTAAAAGACTTCAGTTTTCTACCGAATACATGTCTATCTTACTCCACGGTCTCAATATCTAAGCATATTTTCTAATAACTAATAAACAAAACACACGTAGATAAAACACATATATAACTTAACTTATCTATACATATAATAAAATTCTAACTAAATCGAATCTGTACATTAAATATTTTTTGGAAAATCTTATTGAAACAGACATTATTATCGATACAGAGGCCGAATCTATAGTTTTTAGAATTTTTGTCTGCCTGTGTGTTTGTCTGTTACTGCATCACAGAAAAACCACTGGAGGGATTTTGATGAAATTTGGTATGGTGATAGCTGGCTAACCGGGTCAACATATAGAATACTTTTATACGGAAAAATATCTCATGTTTGAGAAAAAATACAAAAACTGCAATGTAAGAGTTTACTAATATGTAAAACCTAAGAATTTGGTTTTTGGTCATCTGGACGCGGGCGAGCCGCGGGCAATGCTAGTAACATATATAATATTACTTAGAAATATAAACCTATTATTATATTAGCCCAAAATGCGATTTGTTTATTATATTAGACAAAAATACGATTTTTTTATTAATTTCGTTACTAAATACAGAATTTAAAAAAATAATTATTGATTACTATTCAACATACTGTCGATTTTAACAAATGTTCAGTTTATCTTTAGATTCCTCTCACTGATAACTGCTTGTTATACAAACTAGATTTAGTTAATGGATTTCGAATGCAAATTCAGGAAGACAAAGTTATGGCAATGTTTCAAGACTTCAAGATAAAAGATTTATTGTACAACTACAACAAGATAAAATAAAACCATTCAAATTATGAATACCAATTCGTATTGTTCTCAAAGTATAACTTTATTTTACTTTAAAAAGTATGTATTTGTGGAAAAAAGAATGTTTAAATGAAGAATTAAGTACTGTTGTAATACATATATTATTTTTTTAAGCAGATTCTCGAAGTACAAAATTAATATTAAAACATCATTCACTTATAGAAACCCATTCTATTGCTGAACGTGTGGCTTTTTATCGATGTACCGAAATTGATAAAATTTGTACGTATACTTGTAATAAATGAGTGATAAAGCCCCCGCAGTGTACCTACTGCTAATGTATTGTCTTAAAAAACGGAAAGATATTTATGTACAGTTATTGTATTCTCTCTCTCTCTCTCTCTCTTTTTCTGTTTCTATCAATCGGAGGGACCAAAAACTTCATTTTAACAAATTGATATTATAAATCGAAATTGTTATTATTAATCTAAGTATATGAGTGCATATTATATATTTAGAGTACGAGAATCTGACATACCTAATGCTTACACATATATGTTGGGACATTAACACACTGCACCATCTAGTTCCATGGTAAGCTACGAGGATTGTGTTATAGATACCAGATAGTTGATACATACATTGATACATACATTTTAAAAATATAAAACACTCATGACTGGAGTACAAACATTCGTGGTCATCACATAACTGGATGCCCCCAGCGGGACTCGAACCCGCGATCGCTGGCACAGCAAGTACGGTCACTACAAACTGAGCCAAATATGTCGTAAAAATATATCATTTCGATAAATTTTCTCCTACTCATTTCTTATCAGTTAAATAATTATTGAAGCTTACTTGTTTCCTGGCTGTTCTATAAACGAATTGCGAGGTGCCTTCGTCGGTCTGCCTTTTGTCCTTGTTTTGAACTTCATCCTTTTTGTTAGCGTCTTCGGATCGGGCGCTTAAAGCGAGAGCTGTGACAAATGATACAAATTGTTAGAAGTTTCATGAAACAATATATAAGAGATACTATAGAAAGATTTACAAGATAAAATATATAAGAAAGAATAATTCATCTACTGGGTTGATACAAAATGTCCATGGAAGTAACAGCTGATTTTTAATTATTTGTATGTAATCGATACGACTCATTTTAATTTTACATGAAGAATATTCATATATACTTATTTAAAGTTTTTGTAAAAGTTCTTTTTAGTTATAGCTTAGTTATAATTATATGAATAATTTTTTTTTATAAATCTTTATAGTTCACTAAGTTTCTATTTGTTAACATGGTTAAAAATAAACATTAAAATCTAGACTCTAATTGTAATCTAAACCTACACTTTTAATCAAATAATATACCAAGGTAGGTACAATTGAATTTCTCATCTTTGCGATAACATTATACAATCACGATATTTCTAAAGGTCTAAGTTCAAGTTAACCTGTTAGAAGGCTAACTAGAGATCTTTTGAAGAGACGAACCTATAGGTTACCTATAATACTTATAAAGTACCTATATATAAGTACCTATATATAAGTACCTCTATATAAGTACCTATATATATAGATAACCTATAGGTCCTTTCTTAGTCATTAGCAATATTTACCCTACGGATTTCGCCTTTACCAATCAGTTTTGATTACTGTCGAGACCTACTTATGTGCATGCAATACCTACTTTTAAGTACTTCGTTATTTTTAGTAGATTAAACATGAGATTTTAGATATATTATGGTCACGACTAACCTTAAAATCAGTATGGTTTTTGGTTTGTTGCCTTATCTTTTCATGTGACAACGTATCTTCGTGATTTCATAATAGACTTAGTTTATGGGTCACTGAGACATAGGTTACAATATATACTAGTACAACAAATTCCCGCGTGGCCTAGAGAAAGCGAAAGCGGCTAGTACTTAATAATTTATAATTAATTCAGATTAACTTTAAACTTTACTTGATGAATTGTTATGCTTAATTAATATACCTTATTCTATAAATGTTTTTTTATGTTTAAATATTTTATTGAACTTTAATGTAAATGGAGTTTATGTCGCTTCATTAGTTACATTATTTAACTTTTACTTGACTTTAAAAACAAACACACACACATATATATATATATATATATATATATATATATATATATATATATATATATATATATATATATATATATATATATATATATATAATTGTGTGTGCCTTAAACATTGAGAAAGATCTCTCAGGGGAATCCTGCATACTATAGATTAAATGGCCTTTGCAATCCAAATAAGCGGAACATTTTACTTATAAAAGAGATTGGATGCTAAAAGGCTGTCGATGAAGTAATTTGATCACATCTCTAACCAAGGCCAACATATAGTATTAATATTAAAGTTAATTAATTATGCTAAGGATTCATAATATTATTTATTTAATTTAATTCATTGGATTTTTTTTACATTTGTTATAATACTTTAATTTTAATTGATATAAATTATATTGTTTATTTACACTATCAACACTTACTATTTATTATAAAGAGGAAAGATTTGTATTTTTATATGTTTGTAACGAATAAACTCAAAAACTAATGGTCCGATTTAGATGAAGTTTTGTAAAAAGATAGTTTGAGACCCTGTGACGGACATTAGATATTTTTTATTCCGGAAATCATCCCTTAAGGGGTCGAAAATGGGGATGAAAGTTAGTATGGGGAATCAACCTATCTATACAACCTATCAATATTATAGGAATGGTTTTCAATTTTAACAATAAATTCTAAAATATGATCCAACAACACATACATTCTAAAATGTGATTCAAGATTCTAAATTAACTTAATTAGTACTTATTGCAAAACAATATCTAACTACGCAAATTAATACAATTTGCAGCATAGCGTTGTACAGAAATGATTTAAAGATAAATCTGTTCGTTATAAACTTTGTATGAAACAATTATTTCATTAACAATTAACTACAACGAAAGCTAATTTACGTGTTTAATGAATTTAAAGAGATGTGCAAAACTGAAATATTTTTATATATTACATATATGTACATATTTTGTTCTTCGAAAATTTGTGCTCTTATAATGCACCCAAATTGTAAAATCTCGATATTAGTCAATAGTTATAGTGCAAGCGACTTAAGTGTAAACAATTATTTCTCCACTTATTACATGCTTGGCGGGTGATGGTCTTTTACTCTATTCTTAAACTGAAAGTATGTATACTTCACTTAATTATATTTTTTTGTATTACTACTACTACTTGCTTATAAGCCGTCGATTGATGTGGACAAAATTTCTTTACTTAACTTACTAGCGACTCATCCGGCTTCGCTCGAGTTCGTCCCTGATTGATTCCCCATACAAACTTTCATCCCCATTTTCACCCCCTTAAGGGATGATTTCCAGGATAAAAAGTATCCTATGTCTTTCCGAGGTCTCAAACTATCTTCTTACCGAATTTCATCTAAATCGGTTCAGTAGATCCAGAGATTACCCCCTACAACGTCACAAACTCACAAAATCACAACTCACAAACTTTACCTCTTTATCATATTAGTATAGATGATATACAACAGTATGCAATAGGTATACATGGAAATATGAAATCTGGTCTCTCTCTCTCTCTCTCTCTCTCTATTGCTAGGAAGATATGCTGGTTCTATGCTGTACAATGTCAGACTAAGAAATAATATAGACAGTGTCAAATATAAATGATGATGTTCTCCTGACCGATTCCGGCCACGGCGGCCAATCTCATTGAGACTAGCCAACGGCGCAGGAGATATTATAGTGCAAAAGTGTACGTGCAGACACAAGTGCATTCTCTATTCCTGTCACTCTCATACTCCGGTGGGACAACTGCTTGACACGACCAGTGAGAGTTAAGGCGCAGGACCGACGGCTTTACGTGCTCTCCGAAGCACGGGGGTGAAACACCGCCAACTTCCCAACTCCGGGCTGTTACTGAGACTTACTATACAGAAAAACTCAATAACTAAACTTGGTCAAATATAGACAAGAGTGTCAAAAAAAAACAGAATACAAATATTATTAGAATATTCATTACTGTGATTAGTAAATAAATATTAATAAATAAAAATAACTAAACGATTTTATTGTAATAAGAAAGAAATAAATAAGCAAATATTCTAATCTCTTTCAAGAGAAAGAGAACTAAGTTTAAAAATTACAAAATAATATTATTTTATTTTCACAATTCATATTTTCTTCTCAAAAAATGTAAATTAACTATTAATACTTAATAATAAATAACTATAATGTTCGGCAAAATCGAGGATAGTAGCATAAGCAACAATCACGCTACGATTTTTGACTTTGAAATATTTTTTGGTGAGCTCCGTCTATATCACTTTAGTCTGAGCGTACGACCAACAAGTAACCTTTATGAGATTCTAATTAGATATTCTATCTAAAATATATATATATATATATATATATATATATATGCTTATATATATATATATATATATATATATATATATATATATATATATATAAGCAACAAAATAGTACGGCCGGAAGAAACTCGGCTACAACTTTGTAATAGTATTATTTTCCGCCTGCAGTCTGTAAATTAGTTTTATTCAGTTGCTTCGCTCTGTTCTTGTAAATATAAAATATCATGATTAATATTTAAAAGCTTTAAGGTTTTTTTTCAATAATTTGTTTGAAGAAATTTGTTTAGTTATTAAAATCTATTTAGGTTTGTTATAATTTAGTATTTACTTTATATTTGTATTTTTTTATGATATAATAAAAGTACAGTTTGACATTTAAAGATATATATATATATATATAGCGTTAATACCATGCATTTCATGTCGACCTTGACAATTTTTTTTTTGGGAATGAAATATTTAAAGTGAGGATTAAATTAAAAAATAGGTAACTAAAATAATTAAGAAATAAAAATTCTGCTTGGAAGTAATATTTTAAAATCATACATTTTTAAATATAATTACTTTTCAGCTTCACCTACTCCTGATATTCCGCATTTTCAATTTAGTCAATTCTCCATAAGTGATGTTAAGAGAAATGTTTTGTCTATAAAATACAACGCTGTTAGGGCCGACTGCATTAGTCGTAAAATGATCGTTCCCGTCTTTGAAATAATAGCTCCTACAATCACTTCAATTTAAATTTTTTCCTTATGCTCCCATAAATTTCCTACTTCCTGGAAAGATGGACAAATAATTCCTATACCGAAAAAATCTAATCCTTCTTCTTTTTTCGATTATCGTCCAATTTCTATTCTCCCTTTCTTGTCGAAAGTGCTGGAGCGACTTGTGCACCGACAGCTAAGTACTTTTCTACAATCACAAATTGTTAAATCCCTTTCAATCCGGTTTCCGCATCGGTCATAGTACGACTACTGCCTTGGTCAAAATTGCAGATGATATTAGAGAAGGTATGAACAGCCAGAAAGTTACCATATTGACATTATTGGATTTCAGTAATGCCTTCAATACTGTAGATTTTGATATCTGAGAGTGAATCTTATGGCCTTGATATTAATCCTTCTAAATCACAAGCAATTATAATAGGCAGCCAGAGGTTACTATCAAAAATATCACGATCTGAGACGCCACCGGTTATATTGAATGGTGTCGAAATTCAGTATTCTGATAAGGTAAAGAACCTGGGGATCATTTTTGATCAATATTTATCTTGGGCACCACAGGTAAGTGAACTGAGCCGAAAGATGTTTGGTGCAGTTTCCGCTTTCGGAGGTTGCGAAACTTTTTGCCCATATCAACCAAAATTGCACTAGCAAATTCACTCCTTCTACCAATTCTTGATTACGCTGATACTTGCTATCTTGACGTTAAAGAGGAGCATCTAAATAGACTTGAGCGGCTTCAAAATCTTTGTATTCGGTTTATATTTGGCCTTCGTAAATATGACCATGTTTCAGAATTTCGCAAAAAGCTCAAGTGGCTCCCAATCCGCCTTCGCAGGAATACTCATGTACTTCATCTTCTCTACTGCGTGCTGTTCTATCCTTCTTCTCCTTTCTACCTTAGAGAGCGTTTCCAGTTTTTGAGTGATACCCATACTCTTCCACTTCGCTCTAATGAAAAGTTGTTGCTTAAAATTCCTTCTCACTCCTCCTGTTTCCTTACCAACTCCTTCGCAGTAAAGGCTGCACGCTTATGGAATAATCTTCCAATAGACATCAGGCGTGCCAAAAGTTTTGATAATTTTAAGGTACAGTTAAAATCATATTATTTGTCTCTATAGTATCTTATATTGAACTTTTTATACTTTTTCATCTGATCTGCATTTATGTATGTATGCACTGTATTTATGCATTTATGTATGTATGTATGTATGTATGTATGTATGTATGTATGTATGTATGTATGTATGTATGTATGTATGTATGTATGTATGTATGTATTATGTATATATGTATGTGTGTGTGTATGTATGTATGTATTATGTATATATGTATGTGTGTGTGTATGAATGTATGTATGTATATACGTATGTATGTATGTATTTATGTATATCTGTATTTAGGATATGCAATTGTGTGTAGTAAGTACACCGCCTACCATTTCATATAATTTCTCCTACGCCCTAAGGTTGCCTGGAAGAGATCGCTTATAGCGATAAGGCCGCCTGCTGTGCATCATCTATTGTTTATATCTTCTTTTTCTATATTTATTTGTGGTGTACAATAAAGCATCTATCTATCTATCTATCTATCTATCTAAATGCTAATATGTAACAATGGATCTAATACGATGCTTCATAGAGACTTATGTTATCTTACTAAGCAACTACAAAATGTTACGTTAAGATTTCACAATTGTATCGCTTTCTATTACTGCCCTTTGTTTTGCAACTATACATAAACTTCTTCGACATACTCTAGGGATACCTACTTAAATAATAATACTGTTTAGAATTCATGATTACGCTATAGATATTTCACCTTATAAAAGTAAAAACTTTATTTTATACACATTTAATCTATTCTAATATTATAAAGAGGAAATAATTGTTTGATTGTTTGTTTTTGTTGTTTATTTATTTGTTTTTTTTGTATCGAATAGGCTCCGAAACTTCTGAACCGATTTAGATGAAATTTGGTAAGATGATAGTTTGAGACCCTGGGAAAGATATAAATTTTATTCGGGAAATCATCCCATAAGGGGTTGAAAATGAGGATGAAAGTTTGTATGGGGTATCAACCTAGGCACGAGTCATGAGATCTCGCTAGATGAGTCGCTAGTATTAAATATTTTAATATATAATAATTAAACGAATTATAAGTGCGCAACAACAATGAGTGGGCGGGTCTGCTAGTATATGTTTAAATTTTATCAATCATTGAAAACTCAGTAACTTTACTAGGTACAGTAAATGTAATTCTAAATATTAAATAAGTAATTTATGTATTTCGGAAACAGTTCTAATATCTGTATACAGGCGTTTTTTTTTTCGATAGAACTAACTATATTTTTACATCTTGTCCGAAAAACGCCGAGCGAAAATCGGTCGCTCAGGTGCTGAGACAAAGTTATTAACGATAATAGAAAAACTTTAAACTCTTTTTAACTCCAGGTAAATTTCTAAGAAATTAATTAAAATTCTAAGAAATCTATTGTTAACTGACACGCCGGCGTGTTCGCGCTCGTGGAGGGTATAATGTACAATTATGATTACTTAAAATGTAGTTTAATATATATATATATATATGGTAATAGCATGCACTTAAGAGACAACGTCGTTATGACTTTATAATTGCTATTACATAGTTCCCAACTGCAATCTACAAATTCGTTTTGCAACTTTTCAACCCGATCAAAATAAAGTTAGTACAAACCTTAAAATAGAAACTGCTATTTTACTTTATAATATACGAGAAAAATTATGATTTTCGAGAATAAATAATAAAAAAAAACCTTTTCCAACAATTGATTTGTAACCTTATGATCTCAGCTTAGCTTCCAATTTCTAACTTCTTAATAAAGTTCTTACACTAACCGATTGACAGACTAAATAATATAGTCTACGCCACTTTATTTAAAATCTATACATATAATAAAATTGTAACTAAGCTGAATCTGTAAATTAAATATTTTTTGGAAAATCTTATTGAAATATATATTATTATCGATACAGAGGCCGAATCTATAGTTTTTAGAATTTTTGTCTGCCTGTCTGTCTGTTACTGCATCACAGAAAAACCACTGGAGGGATTTTGATGAAATTTAGATGGTGATAGCTGGTTATCCGGGTCAATATATAGGATACTTTTTACTGCGGGAAAATGTCTCATTTCTGAGAAAAAATACAAAAACTGCAATGTAAGAGTATACTAATATGTAAAACCTAAGAATTTGGTTTTTGGTCATCTGAACGCGGGCGGAGCCGCGGGCAATGTTAGTGAACTATATATTGCATTTTCTTATGTAACGTAACGTAACAAAGAAAGCATTTGCGATAATTTCATTCCATATAGGTGTATTGTATATAGAATCAAAATTTATATGGAATTTTATCATTTTTGTAATTACAATGATCACGCTTTAGTTTATATGGCCGATAGGAAATATTGTGTATTGTCATCGATGTAGATAAGGAACATCAGTGTAATCGAATGTGGAGCAAGTGTTTAAAAACGTTATATTTCAATTTTTGAACCTACAGAATGGATGAAGTAAAGTGAATTAAAAGTTTATAAGTTATTTTAATTATACTCGTCACAGAAATCGAACTCTGACCGCAATAGGTTGTATCATTAAGACACGGTGCAACCCACAACCAAAACCAGTGCCATTTTTTTTTATTTATATAAAAACAAATTCAGTGCGTTACTGGCTTCAGTGGTAGGTTTTTATCGATATAAAGTAATAGCCATGACAGAAATAAAAAAAAACTACCTAACTTTGTTACTCTATCAAAATACGAACTTTTTGTTACGGCACTCCTTAACTACGTTTAATCCTCGAGAGATTTTTTACTATATAATTAGATATTTTCTTTTTATTATTTGGTATAATATTTTATCCTCAAATATCTTTTACGGTATTCATATCAAATGTCAAAAGATCAGATTGTAAATATTTATTACCTGATAACAATCTTTTTAAAACCTATTCGACTGATTTCTGTGGCAGAAAATTCATAGAGTCCTGTTATGGCATAGATAACTAAATAAAGATATTCATGTAACATTTCAACGTTTAGGGTCATTCAAAGAGTAACAAACCTAATTAATAGAAAATAGATATTTTTTTTTTATCTTTACTTAAAACTTATTATTATGGCTTTTAGACACAATCTATCTATAGATAATACAAATTAGAAAAAACATAAAAACTAAGATGGAGTAGATCACTACTGTAATATAGTATATATGTATATAGCTCTCATACGATCGTACTAGCAATATCTAGTATTACCCTCAGAAAACCAGGCACTGCCAACTGGGGTGTCAAAACAAATTAAAAATATAAAATTACAGTTACATTTTGGCATCATCCTACTAAAAAGCCAATTAGCTGAATACACTATTTTCCCACAGCTTCAAAGGAAAAGTAGTAATTCGCTAAACAAAAAAAGCAGCGACCGCGGAACACAGTTATGACTCATTGGATTACTGTGAGCAATCAACAAACTCAATTTGCTTCCTTTTGTTTTAGACGTTCTGCAACCAATGTGTACTAAAACCTACTTTTACAACGCTTTTACAAGTAAATGGCTTTTATAGGCATAATAATGTGCGAACGGAAGATGTCGAGGACGACGGCTGCCAAACAAGATTGTGTGTAGGTAAGTACTCATTTTAGTAATAACCTATCTGGCAAACTATTGGCGGTATTCGTAAGATTTTGTATTAAACCCATAACAAATTTAATTAAGTTTAAAACTATAAACTGGTTATGTTAATCAGTTTTCATTAAAAATTGAGCGGTGGTTTTAATTTAAACTATTATCATTCGTACAGCAAAAGCCTTACCTCTAAGCCTGCCAAGTGTTATCTTAATAACATTATTTTTTTGTTTATAGGCTACTAGACCTCACTTTGCTCGGATCTTCCTTAGTGAAAAACAAATACAAATCTATCCCAAGGGAACCGTACACTTTTCCGGGATAAAAATAACCTACGTGCTATTTCAAACTATAATCTATCTCTGCGCCAAATTTCATCCAGATCCGTTCAGCCGTTCTGGCGTGACTGAGTAACAAACATCCATCTAAACTTTCGCATTTATAATAAATAATACGAGTATTTATATAGGATAATGACAGGGTGACCCCACCATAAATGTGCAAAAAAATAGGGATGTAATAAATAAATATCTGTATCATTTTTACATGTTAAAGTTTTATATAATTATAATTTTAGTATTTTTATGGCGTGTACTATAGTAAGCTGTATTTAATGGTAGCATGATTAAGGAGAAGAAAAGCTACTGAACTATTGGCACTATCATTTGTAATAACGTCATATTGTCTAAATAATGATAAAATAAATACATTTTAATGTACGAAAAACGTACATTAAAAATGTATTTGAAATTTCCATGTTGTGTAACCAAAAATGTAGGTATTTCAAATAAAAAAGTGCTGAAGTTCCGAGTTAGCAATTGGGTTTGAGTACGATATTCCATGTAAAACTTTAACCGCGACCAAACTCGCGGCCTTCACTAAATAGGTCATCATTTTTATCAATTTTTGTCCCTCTTGCGTTTATTTACTTCTCAATATGGCTAACTAAAGGTTTACCTCCGCTTCACCTGAGTGCGTTCTTAGGTCTAATAGTAGCTTAAACATTAGTCTAGCTCATAGTCTATTTGAATATTAAATTTCATCCAAATCTGTCCAGCCGTGTTAAAAAAGACATACGTAATATACACACTTTTGCATTTATAATTATTATGGTAGTCAGGTTCCATAGGGAAGTACTTTTTTGGACGGGTGTTACTCTGACGAGAGAACTGACAGCAAGCCCAACTCAAGCGTTTGACACACGCTCGTCCCACCCATGCTTAAGCGGATTAAACGTAGGGTGGACGTTCGTAAATCAATCCGCCGGATAATTCCGTATGTGAATGGCGCCTATATAAGATTACTTCTTTTCGCAATCAACAATCTTGATACTGCTCTTTCGCATTTAACTTGGCTTGGTTTTTCATACATTTTAATCAGCATAGTTGAGTTTAGTATGAAATGTTATACTATAAAATATCTAGTTACAACGCGACGGGCTGTTAAGATCTGCTGTATAATGAAATCTATACATATAATAAAATTATAACTAAGCCGAATCTGTACATTAAATATTTTTTGGAAAATCTTATTGAAATAGTCTTTATTATCGATACAGAGGCCGAATCTATAGTTTTTAGAATTTTTGTCTGTCTGTCTGTTAATGCATCACGAGAAAACCACTGGACAGATTTTGATTTTTGGACTAAATTTGGTATGATGATAGATGGCTATCCGGGTCAACATATAGGATACTCTTTACCCTGGTAAAATATCTATTTTCTGAGAAAAACTACAAAAACTGCATTGTAAGAGTATACTAATATATAAAGCCTAAGAATTTGGTTTTTGGTCATCTGAACGCGGGCGGAGCCGCGGGCAATGCTAGTATTTTCACAAAACGATTATTATATTGTTTCACTAATTTCCTTAGTTAAGATATTATAGTCGAAGAAAGATATGCTGTTAAAAATTAAAATTACTAGATTTTACTAAAACCTTAGCTGATACATTCTTTTCATTATGAGAAGCGAGAATAGATACATGCGATGTCCGCCAGAAGAAAGTATTGCGTGCAATGGCGTCGCGTTCCTAGCCAGTAAAAGTAAACATCCTAAAGAAGCGCGCAAATTCACTTAGACACATTGTATTTGGCGTACTGTGTCAGAGAGGTCAAGTTTTCACTGCCATACTATTGTTATTACTGGTTTCATTTTAATTAGCTTTATTAGTTACAAGCGTTGCCCGCGTCTCCGCGTTCAGATGACCAAAAACAAATTCTTAGGTTTTACATATTAGTATACTCTTATAATGCAGTTTTTGTATTTTTTCTCAGAAATGGGATATTTTCCCGCGGAAAAAAGTATCTTATATGTTGACCCGGATAACCAGCTGTAATTATACCAAATTCAAACAAAATCCCTCTAGTGGTTTTTCCGTGATGCGGTAATAGACAGACAGACAGACAAAAATTCTAAAAACTTTAGATTCGGCCTCTGTATCAATAATATTGTCTATTTCAATAAGATTTCCCAAAAAATATTTAATGTACTAATTTTATTATATGTATAGATAAACAATAGATCTACATGCAATGCGGTTGATGAGTCAATAACGAAGTTGAATAATTTTATACGTAGGCATATTAAAAATTGTGAAACTGGCTGTAATGTATTAGGTCATTAGTTCAATCCTTTCTGTTAGTGGTTTATATTGAGTGCTGTTTGTGCTTACTAGATAAATAAACTTTACGTAAAAAATAATATTTTAAATATGCTAATATTGTAAATTGTTCTAATAATTTGTTTTTTTTAGTCATTAGATTGCTACTTCTGATTTAATAGAACAAAATTTAACACAATATCTAGATTTTTTACCAATCTGTCTTTATATTCAAGAAAAGATTGGGTGGATGAATTCAATGAGTCACCAGATAAAGTTATTTTTAATTGGTCAAGTATATTTAAATTTCTGTTCGAGACGTTTTCACATAAAAGAGTCATATCAGGTGGTTAAGCGCCGAATAGATTTAAGTACACATACGAGTAATTCTTTAAAATGAGTTTAATAAAATAAAAATTGAATCATTTCAATAGTAAATTTTATTTAAATTAATTTAAAATACTTATATTGTACGCGAAGTAAGTTCTAATTAAAAACATGTTCATATCTCTTATACAACTCCAGATCTAATATTGATATCTCAATTTATGATTGAATGTAGAAGAAATGAAGCAAAATTCAATTAGTTTTATTCTTACTCAGCTCGCGATCTTTCTAATGTAATAAGAAATCCGGTTAACTGGGGGCTATGGTTTGGACGCTACTAATCAAATAAATAGGTCATTCGCATATTATTTTGCAGCCTTATATATTTTATATTTATATATGTATAATATAGGTATAGTATTTATGTATGTAGTTATAGTATTTAGGTATTGATTAATTGTATTTTACTTGTATTTATTTTGTATATATTATATATTTAACTGCCTCGGTGGTGTAGTGGCTAGCATGTACGGCTGCACACCCGAAGGTCCTGGGTTCGAGTCCCGGGTCGGGCCAGGTTTAGTTATTGAGTCTTTCTATATAGTATGCCTCAGTAACAGCGCGGAGTTGGGATGTTGGCGGTGTTTCACCCCCGTGCCTCGGAGAGCACGTAAAGCCGTCGGTCCTGCGCCTTAACTCTCACTGGTCGTGTCGAGTGGTCGTCCCACCGGAGTATGAGAGTGACAGGAATAGAGAGTGCACGTTGTGTCTGCGCGTACACTTGTGCACTATAATATCTCCTACGCAGTTGGCTAGTCTCAATGAGATTGGCCGCCGTGGCCGGAATCGGCTAGGAGAACATCATCATCATCATCATATATTTGTATGATACATATATGTATAAATATATAATCTTTCTAATGTATCTTTATTCACGCCCCTTCTATCTTAGTACTATTTCCTATTCACCTAAAGGTTGCCTGGAAGAAATTGCTCTTTTAGCGATAAGGCCGCCTCTTGTACCTTCTTCTATATTATATTGTATATTTTCTATTTCTCTTTTTGGGTGTACAATAAAGAGTAATTCATTCATTCATATTCAGACAAAAACAAGATTTATTTATTTATTTATTTATTTACTTTAATCTTTATTGCCCATAATATATATATATATATATATATATATATATATATATATATATATATATATATATATAAAGGTACAAGTATTGTTTCAATTTTACTTAAACCGTGCAAAGGCGGTCTTATTGCTAAAAGCAATCTCTGTCAGACAAACTTTGGTGAAAGGATTTAAAATATGAAAATGGGACGGTGCTATCAAAATACGGATTAAATTATTAATGGTATAATGAAGAAAAATAATATATACTTAGTCATAAGCAAGTATAATATATACATATAATATAATACACAAATAATTTGATTCTACATATACTAATAAATTTGAATATTATAAAATAAAAATATATATATATATATATATATATATATATATATATATATATATATATATATATATATATATATATATACCTACATAAATATTATGATATACATACATGCTAAGAATATGTTAGGTCTATTAAATATGTCAGATTTTCGTTTACTTTTGAAAAACATAGAATTATTCTACGTTAATAGTAATATTATAAAGAGATAAAGTTTGTAAGTTTGGATAATTTCTGAGAATACTGATCTGATTCTTACAATTTTATCACAACAACTGTGAGAAATCATAATAACTAACTGAAGTCGACAAAAAACTGATATTTGAGTTGCTTTATTGATGTGGGCTGCTTAAACAATTTGAAATAAACCAATAAAATGTATGACAAGAATACATTTAGAGAAGCATCCAAAATTACATAAGTTGACCACAGAATATGAAGATACAGGTTGCTGTGATTTTAATGAGTTAAAGCCTCACCTTACCCCGAACAGATTAGGTAACAGTGAGATGAAAGAAAAAGTTATATGTAGTATACAATGTCCCACTAGTGGTTTTATGGAATAGGACATGATAGAAATAAGCTTTAATGAATAGGTTTACTTATGACAGCCGATACTCAGGCCAGATCCATTGGTTTCCGAAGCAAAATCAAAAACTGTGTTACATGGAGCACGAACAATGGGAAGTTGAAGAGATATCTTTGAACCTTGAGTAGATTTCCTGCATTGAAATAAAATTGCAATTTTGGATACTGATACCTATAAAAAAAAAAGTCAATGAAATTACTCATATAAGTATATAAAATGTCATAGAACTCAACAAAGATTATCATAGTTTAATTGAATACCTACGTTTTAATTAAAGGAAATTAAATAGAAAGATACTAAATTGACTCAATCAGTTCGTTACTCAGCTCTTTCATTAATGGAAAATTAATTCACTTAACATTGACTCGTAGTTCTATGTTATATGAGAATATCTGAAGGTCTTCCGGAATTAAACATTTGACATTAGCTCTACGTGTTTCTACGTAGGACTCTATATATCATGTTAGATTTTATCGATTACTAGCGACTCACCCTCGCTTTGCTCGGGTTCGTCCCTACTTGCGTTTTAACGTTTAGTATCGATTTCTCAGAGATGAGATATTTTCCCGCAGTAAAAAGTATCCTACACGTTGACCCGGATATCCAGCTATCATCATACCAAATTTCCTCAAAATTGCTCCAGTAATTTTCTCCAAACAGACAAAAATTCTAAAAACTATATATTCGGCCTCTGTATCGATGATCATGTATATTTCAGTAAGATTTTCCAAAAAATATTTAATGTACAGATTCGGATTAGTTACAATTTTATTATATGTATAGACTACGGTACGGAACGTTTTGACGGCTAGTATGGCATAGGTAGATAGTTACTCTGTGAAAAACAAAAACTAGTTCCACGGAAACCATACATTTTTCCGGGATAAAAAGTTACCTATGTAGTACCTACATATGTCCTATTGTAGACTATAACTAATAAAATCGCAATTAATATAAATAATGCTTGAAACACTTACCTAGTTATTATTACTAATGCTTTACGTTAGAGATAATAAACAATTTCTAAGTTTGACGCTTTCATAGAATGTCGTACGATATAACGAAAACAGATACAACTCCAAAAATACGTTTATTGTTCATTTTTTCTTTTTTGTAATATTTATACAATTACATATTGTTATTCTGTAAAAAAAATCAAACAACTAATTCGGGTTAGGATTTAGAGTACGGTAAAAGTAGGACAGATGGACAGACGGCGTAATTAAGGCCCGACCCGACCCTTCGCCTACAAAGCCCGAAAAATAAACCTTCATACTCAATTAAACATTATCATATTACAATTAAAAAAAGAAGTATATTACTAATGTAAATGAAAATAATATAGGTATTGCAGTGTTATGTTTTACTAGCAACTCAACCTCACTTCACTCGGGTTCGTCCCTAGCTTGATTCCCCATACAAACTCATCCCTATTTTCACCCCCATATGGGTTGATTTCCGGGATAGAAAGTATCCTTGTCCTTCCCAGGGTCTCAAACTATCTTTTTACCGAATTTCATCTAAATCGGTTCAGTAGATTCAGAAATTACCCCCTACAACGTCACAATCTCACAAACTTTACCTCTTTATAATATTATTAGTATAGATTATATACAGAACAGTATTACAGTTAAGAAAACATTATCATCTTTTAATTAATAATTCAATATTAATATTTTAACAATATCTAATTATTGTTCTCAATAATATATACATGACTAAACAATTCACAGTTAAGTTGACATGAATTATCAACTAACTAGGTCTAACAATTGATCTACATCTATCTATATCAAATATTTAACTTAATGTATGATGAAATATAATTTTCCACAGATTATAATCACATAATATTATATTATATGGTATTTTGAATTTCGTCATTAAAATTACTATAAAAAAATAAAAAAGATAATATTTAATTTAGCTAAAGTTCTAAATATAGTTTTTTTTTAATATTTAAAGAAATAGGATGTTATTTTTAATATTTTTGTGTCGTAGTGTAATCGTGATAGATGATTTATGATTTGTTTCGTTATCAGAAACCATGAAAGCGTCAGTAGAGACGGTAGAGATACGGTAAAGAAATATGATAACACCATATCATTTACAAAAGACCATTAGTCAGACTAACTATGTAATTACTATCAAAGTTAAATATTATCAGATATCTTTAAAAAATATGTGGGGGCTTTTTAAACAAAATCTGTTCAAATAATCATCAATCATTTATTTTGCTAATAATTTTGTTTTTTCTTTCAATTAAGTATTAAAAGTTTTATTTTAATTTTTATAATATTTACAATAATATATTTTTTTATTTTAAGTGACAGTTACTACAGTAACTGATATTTATCCAGACGATTTTTTTTAGTTTTTATTGTTATTATTATTATTATTTAAGTTTCGAATGTTAAGTATGTCCGAATAATCAGTAGAAATTATGTATAACAACTAAACTGTATAGAAGATATGATACGTTAGTCATAGTTTTTTTTACTTATTTTATACAGTTACTAGATTAGTAGGTTTAGCTTTTTTTAATTAATATAGAAATTGAATGTAATTTGTAACAAATTTTGAGTAGCAAAGTAAAAAGACAGTCAGACTTGCCTCTAAAATATTATATCTATACATATAATGAAACTTTTTTAAATAAAACTATCTTTTCGGATTATTTCGCGGATTTATTTTGATTTTTGGTTCCCGACGTTTCGAATGCTTCACAGCATCCGTGATCACGGGAGAGACTGAGGTGTTACATGTCTTGAAGGTATAGTTGTTACAGACAGCCTACCCACAATTAACAAAATGAAAATTGCACCAATTACATTACAATTGTTAATTTTGTTAATTGTGGGTAGGCTGTCTGTAACAATACATATATCATCTGTTTCATTATCTATTACACTTTTTGTTTTAACATGTTTCTTTAATAAAGTATTATATATGTACAATATATAATACTTCATTAAAGAAGATATATAAATATTACTAGCGGAACCCGAGGCTTCGTACGCGCTAAATTACAAAAATAACTCTAGAGAGCTAGGTTTCATACAAACTTTCGTCCTCTATTTTATCCCCTTATGGGATGAATTTGGTAAAATGCTAAAACACGTATTTATTTAATTGTATTGAACAGCATAAATACCAAGTTTCAAGTATTTCTGATCATAAATATTTTTTTGGGTTGTATAATGAGGTGTTTTCCCGTGGGAATGAGATAATCTTCGCGGTAAGAAGTAGCATAATTTGTTGGCTTACTATTACAAGGTTTTATGTTAATTTTAAATGAAGTTTAGTAATTTTTATATAGAACTTCGTTATTTTGTTATCGTAAAAAAAACAACATAGAACTATATAAAATTGAATATTTTGTAGTTAAAGCACCGCTATCTAGTGGTTTGTTTTTGCAAAACTGTAGCTAATGGAACATAGAACCTTGTAATAGTGAGCCAACGAATTATGTTACTCTCCAGCCCTCTAAATATCTCCACATAAAAAATCACGCTAGTCCATCACTCCGTTTTGATGTGAAAGAAGGACAAACAAACAAACAAACAAACAAACAAACAAACAAACAAATAAACAAACAAACACACTTTCACATATTAGTATGGATATAGGTACACCTATTATTACTTATTATTTATGATATAATCGATTTAAAAATAAATATTCCGTCCCAACTCAGTTAGGAAAAAAGATATTTATTATTCTATAATTATTAATTATACAATGCCCATTAGCCCGAGAGCTTGAGATTGTAGTCCTAAATTAAAAGATTAAACAATAATCGAGTTGCCAAAAATATATTTGCCAATTGTATTGTGTATTGTGCAAGCGTAATTATTGTTTTATACATTTTTAATTAATTCTCAATTTTAAGAAAAAAATAAAAACTTGCCAAATGCGAGTCGGACTCGCGCATGTAAGGTTTCGTACCATTATCTATAAAAATAGCATAAAAATCACGTTTGTTGTATGGGAGCCCCCTTAAATATTTATTTTATTCTATTGTTTTGTATTTGTTGTTATAGCGGCAACAGAAATACATCGTCTGTGAAAATTTCAACTGTTTAACTATCACGGTTCATGAGATACAGCCTGGTCACAGACGGATAGACAGGCGGACAGACAGCGGAGTCTTAGTAATAGGGTCCTGTTTTACCCTTTGGGTACGGAACCCTAATAAACTACTCTAAAATACTCAGTTGTGAACGCAGAGCCCGAACCATGAGTTCGAAACGTGCGGTTTCTCGATAACCAATCACAGCGCGAGGACCTTGGACCCTATCAGCTGCTGGCATACCTCGATAAGCTATCTTTCTTACACCTAAAAAGACTTTTTTGTAATACTAATTTGTAAACTTTATTTACGTCTGGGAAGGGTTTAAAACCGCTAAGTTCGTCTGGCGATTTGCAAATATTATTGAAAATTACTCAATAAATACGTAATTAAAATTTCAGATTACCAAAAGTATGTTTTTTGGAATAAAAAAAAATGAGTCTTTGGAGATGTCTGGCAATACTTTATAACCGACAAAAACGTCTGGGTTTCTTTTTTTTTTAAATATATGAAAGCTAAATTAAAGGATTAAACAAAAATCAAGTTGCCAAAAATATGTTTTTTTGGATATTTTTTTTGCAAATGTTGTATACTGCGCAGTAGCGAAATAACCGCTAAAGCTATACCAGACTCGCGGGACTGGACTCGCCAATTCACGAAATTATATTTTTTCACAATTTTAACTTGCCAAAAGGACGTTCCCAAAATTCGTCGCGAGCTCTCGGAATACATTTTAACTATTTTTTAAGTAATTTAAAAAAAAATGACTGTCTGTAAGACTCCTTAATGTAAATATTATTTGCTAATACTTTGTGTACTATTGTCGAAGAGTCGATAGTGGCTTCCACAAATAACTTTTTTATTCTGAATATTATTAATTTAAATCTTGTCTGTTCGTTTATCAGTTTGTAATACATCCTTCTTTCATACAGCTGACGTAACAGTTTCACGTATTTAATTGCCTATAGTTTATAGACAGAAGGCGACCACGTGGAGCAACTGGTTACCAACAAGAATATTCTTCTCAAACCCTCATCCTCCGGAACTACCTCAGGTAGCTTTTAACCAAGTCATACAAGGTATTTACTTAATCTGCAAGCTTTTTATCATTCAATGCTTTTAAAGAAAAAGCATACATTCTGAAATGACCGCAAACTTTTACAAACCACAACAAATAAACATGTCGGACTTTTTAAATACGTTTAATTAAGAACTGAAAATCTCTTTCATTCAAGTACGAAGCTTTTGTAAGCTGCCTTTTTTGAACATTCATAAGTCTTAATTTGGCATACAAACGACCTTTTACCCACTTAACATGCTTACGCAACGTATTGTATAATAAAATATTTTCCTGTACGGAAAATGGTGTAACATTTTACCTAGAAGGGTTATAAAAAAATAAAAAAATATTAAATAAATTATAATTGCGTTTTATTGCAGCAATCAAATAATTTATTAATAATAATTTTGATTTATAGAGTTATTTTAGTGTCAGCTCTTTACAGTATGTTGTAAATTGAAAACTGCTTTACTTAAAAGTATATACAAGTATGGGATAACATGAATATTTATTTAATAAAAGTATGTTTTAGGTACCATAAAATATGTACCGTTATAGCATTTTAATTTAAAAAAAAATTATGTTGCTTTTCTTCGTTCATCGTAACCTATTGTTTAAGGATTGTATTTACACTGACCTAAATTCCTGTTATATGTCTGTCGGCAATTAAATTGCAACACAGAGCCTTAAGAAAAAAAATGTTAAACAAATATTTATTAATTAAAAGATTTTTTAATTATTCTATTAACTTGAAAGATCAACAAAAATTTTATTCATACTTTATGTAGATACACCCAAAATTAATAAAAAAAAAACGAAAATTTTAAATTTTAAAAACTTTGCCATTATAACTCGTTTTATTTACCAAGTATTATTACTACGAAATGATAAAGCACATTTAAGTAAACTACAGTTTCACTTTATAGTTTATACTCACTTTCTTTGAGGTAAAATACGACATTTCTGCGTAACTGCTTCACCGCAAACAAACATGTACAAGATAAATAATCAATTTTGTGAATTGCTAGAATTTTATTACATGATTCGTGGTTTTATTTAAAAAACTAACTTTTCCGAGTGCTATGCTCGCGTGTTTTATTTTGACATTGAATAGCTGTTTTGATCTTAAAAGACCTATCGTGATGATAGATAGCTTATAATCGACTAAATTTGTATTATTGTGTCCAATAAATTTGACGAGACGTTTGGCTCAGTTTGTAGTGGCCCTACTTGTTGTGCCAGCGGTCGCGGGTTCGAATCCCGCTGGAGGCATTCATTTGTGTGATAAGCACGAATGTTTGTACTCCAGTCATGGAGGATATTTATAATATGTATGTATTTAAAGTTATTTAAGTGTAGTGTATCAACCATCTGGTACCCATCACACAAACCTCGTAGCTTACCATGGAACGGTATGTGTCAATGTCCCAACATAAAAATCTTTCTCAAGAATTGGGCTATTAAATTACAAAAAGTTTTTTCAAATCTAACTGGTACTTCCATAGGCTAGAACTAGAGTTTTTAAACAAAAAAAACAAACAAACTCGCCAGCTTTATTATATTAGTATAGATTCATAAGGCTCATTTGCATATTTACTGTACTAACTCGAGAGTGAAATTTCATTGTTATTATTTTGACCCTGTACATTGAAAGGGGTTATAATGGAGAAAGTGTCATGATATGTTGAATTTAATTGTACCACTTTGTTTATATAAGCGTAGTAATCATAATAGTGGGTAGATAGTATGGTGGGGGAGCATGAGGTCCGACGTTCGAATTTGGGGCTAATCTCGGGAATAGCGCAAAATAACTAGATAGAAGTATGTGTTTTAGAAACTAGTATAACCAATGGCCCTACAACAGAGCTAATTTTAGTTGTTTTGGTCGTGTCTGGATCAGAGACGTTCTTGGGTTATAAGAGTATTGTAATAGTAAGGTATATCTCCCACGTGATCACAATTTTATTACGAAACACTTTTACTTTTTTATGGTAGTACGTGCCTATTTTATTTATATTATTTTGTTATTTTTAAAAAAATAATAATTGGGTACTATAAAAGATAATCGTTTGTATATGTGTTAAATGGCTGAACGGATTGGGATAAAAATTACATAGATGGACTACGCTCTAGAGTATCATATAAGCTACTGTTACGCATCTAGTGACGTACCGCAGTAGTAAGGGTCGTCTATTAATTACCTGCCCCAGGTATTACGTGGTGAGGCTTAGACAAAACCCACCCTCTCCCCCCTCCTAACCAAAATCACGTATATTTTTTTGGTACAAAGTATTTAAAAAAAAATCAGAACATTATACAATATGGAATATGGAAAAGGATCTGGATTCACCTAGTAAATATGGCTATATTATATATTTACCTATGGATCAATTCTTTTGTGTATACCTAATAATTATTTATATATGTATAACTAAAACTAAAGAAATTGTTTGTTTGAATGCGTTCATCTCATGAACTACGGCTAAGCTTTATGGCCTATTTACTGAGTAATGTTATAGATTACATTCATTATATAATAATCAAGCTAAAACTTTAATTTTTAGATTTGAAACAATTACACTATGCTAGCTGTGTCTCGCGGTTTCACCGGCGTTAAATCTGTTTGTGGATTTATAAACATCAATTTCACAATAATCTATGGAAGTCTGACCGTTTTGTAGACATTTTTGATTATTATACAATTATTTTTCAAATCGGATTAGGAATTTCTGAGATTAGTGCGTTCAAACACACAAACAAAATCTGACTGTTTATAATATTAGTATAGGTACATATAGCTTACATTCTCATATCAAAACTATAATTATTATAATTACATCTATTATCTGATATAGATCTTTTATATAGACGACTAGTATTGCCCGCGGCTTCGCCCGCGTTCAGATGACAAAAACGCGAAATCTTAGGTTTTACAGATTAGTATACTCTTACATTGCAGTTTTTGTATTTTTTCTAAGAAATGAGGCATTTTCCTGCGATAAAAAGTATCCTATATGTTGACCCGCATAACCAGCTATCATCATACCAAATTTCATCAAAATCCCTCCAGTGGTTTTTCTGTGATGCGGTAACAGACAGACATACAGACAAAAATTCTAAATACTATAGATTTGGCCTCTATATCGATAATAATTTCTATTTCAATAAGATTTTCCAAAAAATATTTAATGTACAGATTCGGCTTTGTTTCATTTTATTAGTATAGATAGTGTGTACAAGTTGTAGGATACTTTAATTTTCGTTGACACAGAGTACTTATCTAAAGTTATGATTAATGTCGTCTGAAGTTTGTAACACTTCATATGATAAGGTTAATGAGAAAAGTTGACAGGGTTCAGTAAAATAAAAGAAAATAATTTATCTTCATAACATATCATTTATCATGTATTAAATATTTTCTTCAAACTTACGTTAGGCTAAAATCTTGATAGTAATCCGTATTATTATATTAATTTTAATTTAATATTACAAATGTGAATATTTGTGAGTATGTATGGATGTTTGTTATTCTTTCACGCCAGAACGGCTAAACGGATCTGATAAAATTTGGCACAGAGATAGATTATAGTCCGGAATAACACATACTTTTTATCCCGGAAAAATATACGGTACCCGTTGGATAGGTTTGTATTTGTTTTGTTTTTAAATTTATAGTAATTATAAAAATTATACAATATAACCCATATTCTATGACTTTCTAAAGTTATATATTAAAAAAAATATATGAAAATCGATTCACAATCAACAAAGTTATTAAGTAATAACATCGCAATAAATACACACGAAAAATTCAGCCGGATAGAGTACCTAGTTCCTTCTTATAGTCAAAAATAACAAGAACTACGTGTTTTGCTATACAAAAAGCAGTTAGAAATGCATAACGTTAAATTTCATTATAAAGAAAAAATAATAATTATTAAAATATTTTTAGTTCATTTATTATAAACTTACATATTTATTTTTATCTTTAATATTACTAACACTCGTGACTTCGGAGATACTACATTGTATTATTCAAATAACATCACATCGATTGCAAATAATCTAACTTTGAATATTGTTTATGTAAACAACTTCTAACACATAAATCAACAGATTCCTCCCTTCACATATATTATTATAGAGCAAGAGCCCGTGAACGCCAGACCTTCGTCATTAGTATTATAACGAATAATCAGCTTTTATGCTATAACGTAAGTAGAATTATGATTTCATGAAAAGGGTGTCTGTCAAGGGTTTGCCACGATGTTAAGTATCTGGCATTGAATGACGTAATTTTTAATAATATTCTGAATGGTAATACCAAAAAACCACACTTTATTATTTGACGAATTTATATCGGTATTTTACACACCTTCAGTACCGTGCACCTACCAAAGCCACCATAGCCTAAACTTCATAATGGTCCATCGTTCTTATCTATGTTGGGAGCATGCGCTGACAAACTTTCAGCTTTTATAAAATGACGAAGGTCTGGCGTTCACAGGCTCTTAGGCCATTATGTACTGTCAAAGACCAACTTCGTAATGCGTAACTTAACAAACAAAAGAGCTCTAACTACTAGAAATCAGTTTCCGTTTGACATATACTACTTGAAAAGTTAATATGACAGTGTAATAAACTAATATATACAACTGAAGAGTTTATTTTTGTAATATTTTTATTGTTTGTTTATTGTAATTGTTTCGAACTACCAAGCCGGTTTGAATTTGTCATGCATTTTATAGCCTGTTATTTTAGAAAGGTCATTGGCTATCCTACATCATGCGACAACCCGTAGAAGCAGAGCAATTATCTATCTATACATATAATAAAATTCTGAGTCGTCTGTACATAAAATATATTTTTTTAAATCTTATTGAAATAGACATTATTATGGATACAGAGGCCGAATCCATAGTTATTAGAGTCTGTCGGTCTGGGAACGTGTTACGAGAAACCCCCTAGACATGATGAATTATAGCTGGTTATCCGTCGGATACTTTATACTGTAGGAAATTTCTCATCTCTAAGAAATCTATACTAAACGTTAAAACGTAAACGTAGGGACGAATCCGAGCGGAGCCAGGGTGAGTCGCTAGTTCCTTAATAAACTACAGATGCGAAGTCATAGGCAAACAGTAGTCTTAATACAAACATGACAACTAACATTGATAACAAAATGTACAAACGGCACTTGCATTCTAATGCACAGGCTATGCCTTAGAACGGAAATCAGCTTACTACAATTACAATAGACATGTCTATGACATAATTTGATGATCACTTAACTACCAATTTGGCAACTTTGAGATGTTATTACACGCAACCATTATCACTATGAGGTAGCCTCGTCTGATAATAAAGTTTAGATGAATGTTTGGATGTTTGTTACTCAATGAACTTGACGTCACGTTTGGCTCAGTGTGTAGTGACCGTACTTGCTGTGCCAGCGGTCGCGGGTTCGAGTTCCGTTGGGGGCATTCATTTTGTGATGAGCACGAATGTTTGTACTCCAGTCATGGGTGTTTATATTTATAATATGTATGTATTTAAAGTTTATATATGTGTAGTGTATCAACTATCTGGTATCCATAACCCAAGTCTCGTAGCTTACCATGGAACTAGATGGTGCTGTGTAAATGTCCCAACATATTATATTAATATTAAATCACGCCAGAACGGCTGAACGGATCTGGATGAAATTTGGCACAGAGATAGATTATAGATTAGAGTTTTTATGCTGAAAAAAATGTATAAAGATTAAATGTTAATAAATTATACATCGCAATTTTATATAAACGAGCATGTGAAATATATTGTTTGAGTAATTTTCGAACCACTGACATTATAAATGTGGTGAACAGTGAAAGCTTATTATACTGTAGGCTTAATTTATTACGGGAAAATATGGGCTTTCGTGATTATAATAATTTCGTTAATGTTTAGACAAGCGTAAAGTTATAACCAATGTGGTATAATAAAATGGTAATGTTTTTCCACTACTCGTATACAAAATTCATTTAGCTCATATATGGTGTAGAAGATTTACCCTTAAAATATGCATGATATTTTATTACTCAGTTATGTAACAGGCAGTGGTAGTCCAGTGGTAACGCGCTTGCTTGAGAAACCGAGTGAAGCGGGTTCAAATCCCGGGTCTCGCACCTCTGATATTTTCATGTGCGAATCATTTCTAACTACATTAATAGCAAGCCTGTAGTGATTGAATTTGAATTCTGCATAGAGGTTAACCGATATTGCGTGCTATATAAATCTATAAATACCAATCGAAGGCTCCGTTGACTGAAGCTAGATAAGCAAATATAAATTGAAATTTGCGGAAATTGAAATTTTCACCTGCCATGTCCTATAAACATTCAACTATACAGGGTGGATTTTTGAGACGGGACAGTAAGGGCAAGTACCTTAACCTTAACTGTCTGTTCGTTTAACTTTCAGTTATTTTAACTACTAATAAGTTTAACTGTCAGCTTGATTTTCTATCTGTAAGGTAGTAACTGGCTTCAAAGAATAAAACTTTTTGGTAAGAAAGAATATTTCGAGTTGATTAATCGTTTTTCCATACATAATGTATACAAAATGTAAGCAGTCCGAAGTTGAAAAGTCGACGGTGTTAGAGACATGTCATAAACTGTCGGTTCTGCGCCTTAACACTTATCAGTCGTATTAAAGTATCGTCCCATCGGATTTTGAGAGTGAAAGGAATAGAGAGTGCACTTGTGTTTGCACGCATTTGTGTACTATAATATCTCGCGCATATGGCTAATCTCAGTGAGATTGGCCGCCGAGGCTGATCGAGGACATTATTATTATTATTATTATTATTTTTATTAAATTATATTTTACAATTATATAGAAACTATTTCATAATATTTTTGATAACACTCTGGATTATTGGCATTATTATGTGTGGGTCGCGGCTCAGTATCAATATTATAACTTTATCTATACTAATAATATAAAGAGGTAAAGTTTGTGAGATTGTGAGTTTGTGACGTTGTAGGGGGTAATCTTTGCTTCTACTAAACCGATTTAGATGAAATTTGGTAAGAAGATAGTTTGAGACTCTGGGAAGGACATAGGATACTTCTTATCCCGGAAATCATCCATTAAGGGGGTGAAAATGGGGATGAAAGATTGTATGGGAAATCAAGCTAGTTTTGAATAATTCAAAAGTCAATCCTTACTTTTAAAGTATTTGAAAACACTTCAATTTATAGAAATAAACTTTATATTGTCTGTAACTAAATTTATTACAATACTAATATTTAATGTAAAGTAATAAAGCATTTTTACATGTGAAAAATGTTATTTAGTATTACAAATTTTATTCGTTCTGTAAGGTTAATGGTTGATTTTTCAATGTCAGATAATTGATATCCATCAAATAAGTGAACAATTCAACTAAATACCTAAATATTTAATAAGTGGTTCATTTCATTTTTTTTATGCTGCTATTTTTGTTATTTAAAAGAAACTGGCAAGTTACGCAAATAGTTTGCAAATGAGCCATACAATGACTCTTCTTCATGTGTTAGTTATATTTTCATTAATTTATTATCATTAAATGTTACGACTTACGAGAGTATTTCAGAAGTAGGTCAGATAGGCCAAATAAAATTCGATGTAACGCCTCAAATAAAATTACGAAAAGGAATGACGTATCGCATTAATTCATAAAACAAAAAACAACTCTTTTCCCGCCTTTTTCCCACTCGAGATGATCACTTAAGAATTTTTTAGAGAAGAAGAATTTCTTAAGAAGAAGAAGAAGAATTTCTTAAGAACTTAAGAAAATTATAATTTATATTATTATTATAGAGTGACCTGAGCTCATTCTTATAAAACCTGTCACAATTCAACGATATTAGAATTAATTAAATTATGTAATTTATCATTTTATTTTACGCATTTCCTACGCCGAAACGAACTTTCATATTTCAGGAATTTTTCAGGTTCAATATATTTTTATAATATAAAAATAGATATTTAACATGCCCTTCATTTTTTTTCGAGTTCCTGATATAGACAATGTACAAATATCGGCCCGATTTGTTCTACTCTATAATTTATTTTTCATCGTCAAAATATTACGTTAGTTTGATTGGTTAGATATATAAACGAATAAAGATATATCGTCATGTGTTCTACATTTATTAACTAAATCTATAGAATATTGAGGCATCGTTTGTCAACCGATTTTTTTCCACTGTTTAGTAGTTGTGGTGATTTTAGTGTTATCAATAAAAAAAATGATATGGAATTTCGACCACTGGGCGAATACTAGCACATTTAAAATAAATTTGCTTACGACCTCGAACGTACATTAGTTATTACAATAAACATATTGTTCCAATAGCTTCTCTTTTACAAGAAGTCTTCCAAATTTTAAACCCACTTATGTTCGTTCTAGTTTACTTATTCATGCCCCACTCCAAATAACATGAAAAATGTAGATTTGTAAAGTCTACAACGAATTCCTTCACAAATTTTTAAAATGGAGTTTCAAAGTGGAAATAAAAGCAAACTACAATAAAATGCTATGCGCAAATCTCGTTGCAGCCTCTTGTTATTCACCCGTTCATAAATGCATCGTAGTTTATTTAGGTTTTTCATACTGCCATATATTGTATAAGTATTATTCTATAGTTATTCAGAATTCTAGTCTTCAGATTTATTAGGGCTACCTTTCTTAGTAATCCATACATATAATAAAATTGTATCTGTACATTAATTTTTTTTGGAAAACCTGATTGAAATAGACATTATTATCCATACAGAGGCCGAATCTATAGTTTTTAGAATTTTTGTCTGTCTGTCTGTCTGTCTGTCTGTCTGTCTGTTACCGCATCACGGAAAAACCACTGAAGGGATTTTGATGAAATTTGGTATGATGATAGCTGGTTATCCGGGTCAACATATAGGATACTTTTTACCGCGGGAAAATGTCTCATTTCTGAGAAAAAATACAAAAACTGCAATGTAAGAGTATACTAATATGTAAAACCTAAGAATTTGGTTTTTGGGCATCTGAACGCGGGCGGAGCCGCGGGCAATGCTAGTATTTTAATAATCTAATAATATAGTCCTTGAAACATTGAAATCATGAACGTTCACTCAAACCGCAGTAACAGGTACTTTGACCACTGAGCTAGATAGTCGATAATTAATATTAAATGAACTATTTAATATAGAGCTGTACTTATTCTAGTTTATGTGGTCATTTATTTTTCACGTAAATGTATTTTCCTTGTTGTTTTTCATCACGCTGGAAAAACTTAATACAAAAGTAATCTTTACGCTTGTATGCGCAAGCGCAAATGGTCCTTTAATAAACCGCTTTTACAGTCTGATTGGGTGACAATGCGACATGATCTCAGAGAGAAATGGCGGCTTTATCTGCTATCAGAAGCTCACTAATATATAAGGTAAAACCTACTTTCCTTCTCTAGGCTGTTAGTAATAACTAACAGCTTGTATTTTTTATAGAACAATCTAATAACTCTTTTGTCTCGATATGGGATTCGAACCCATAACGTTCAGTCCTATAAAACCCAATCTTAAGGCACACCAGATTGTGCATTGCTATTGACCAAAGCTATTTTCTTTAAAAATGAACTAATTATATAGCATTGTGTAATGAAATTGAATTAATATTAAAAATCTCGTATATTCATGGTTTTATTTTACATATGTATATATTAATATTAAAATTTTTGTTTCTCATAATAATAAGGATAAGGAATAGTAGGCCGTTGTATTTCATTTGTGTAATAGGGAAAAGGTGTTCTTTTGGGAATTGGTCTTAAATATTAATCAATTCTCATTGAGAAAGTAAATAAAAACTGACCTGTTTTCTATTCATGTAGATTTAGTAGGCAAAGCGGGCGCGTCTAAGTGATTAAATGCTATTGGCGGTACAAATAGTTCGTGCTTCCACGGAGATCGTTTATTGCAGAAGGACAGATTTTGTTTATCCAAGCGATTAAGATTTTTATATAAATAAAGATTCTTTTAAAAAAGTAATAAAATAAAGTTAGTTTGTAAATATTGCCTGAAATAAATGATTAAATTAAAAAAAAAAGTTGACATAAACTACTCGTAGTGAGATTGTTGCCCAATTTACTTAATCAAGTTGATTTCGAGATTATTTCAGAAAACACGATACAACAAAATATTAATAATAATACATATTACGTATAACACCAGAAGTGGACCTGGATTGGCGTCACTCTTCGAAGAGGCCCTGATCACATACAGAGATAAGCTCTAGACTGGAATCCCCAAGGAAAGAGTAAGCGTGACCGTTCTAAGCAAATCTGGTGACGCTTAATCATTGCAGAAATGAAGGCAATAAGGAAGACCTGGAACGAAATGAAACGCGAAGCTTAAGACTCACCCGAATGGCGACGCACTGTGGACGCTCTCTACCTCATGTATTGAACATACACACAAACACACTAGCTAATTTTGATTACACAATATACTAAAATGAGTCGAAGCGCTAAACATTTCCTATAAAAAAAAGATTTCGACGAATTGAGAAACCTCCTCCTTTTTGGAAGTCGGTTAAAAAGACATAACATCTCGTATTATCTCCTCCACTGGGAGCTCGTTTTTCATGAAAAATTCGGTATTGCCATTCAGCGGGGGCAAGCAATTGCAGGAATGTAAAGTAACAATTAAAATGACATTTATTTTTTATCTATAATTAAGTATATTAGTAATTATATTTATAATATGTATGTATTTAAAGTTATATATGTGTAGTGTATCAACTATCTGGTATCCATAACACGAGCCTAGAGCCACGGAACTAGATGGCGCTGTGTGTTAATGTTCCAACATATCCCAACATAATTTCGATGTATACTCGTACTGAAATGAAATTCATAACTAAGCAATGATGACCCTTTTAATTCGTACTTGTTCTATGGGGCTGCTTCCAATAAATTAGACCCGTTTGTTTCTGTAAACATAAATCTAACTTTATTTCGACTTAGATTCGAATTCATGATACTATATTAAGTTTATTGGTAACAAGAAAGGTACGTGATGGAATTACTAAATACATGGCTATTCATAAGCTGTTCAATAAAATTTAATAATTTTAAAGTATTTTAATTTTGCTATTGTTATTAAATAATGATGAAGGAAAACATCGTGAGGACACCTATCTGAGAGAATCAAGCAAGTTTTCGAAAGACATGTGAAATCCACCAACCCGCACTTAGTCCTTCTCGTATTGAAGAGAGGTCAGTGCCCAACAGTTACTCAATTAAAAAGGGGTGGATAAATACTATTAAATGTCATAATAAATTATTATTTATGGGCAAAACTGTTCAATACGCAATCTCCATTATTTGTCAACCTTTTTGTTATAAATAAAAAAGAATTTGGAAACAATTTTTTTTAAATATAATGATTATGGTCGAATTTCAATATACTGGGCGATATAGTTAAGATTAATAACCTAGGTTTTAATTGTTTAAGCTATGTTATATGAATTGCTATTATGTAGAAATATGCCAAATATGATCTCAATATATAATATGAATTATTTTAATTAATTAACATTGTAATTTCAAATTATACTCGTATGTTAAAGTCCCATGTTGAAGCTCGTGTTCATATCGTTGAGTAAAAAATAATGACCTACTTTTGCAATTGTAAAGTTCCGAGTTAATCCATTTCTCTTACGAATGAATTGAATAGTAATTATTTAATGTATGTACATGGTACATTTTTTCATATATCTACCAAAATGTATATTATATCTATACATATAATAAAATTGTAACTAAGTCGAATCTGTACATTAAATATTTTTTGGGAAATCTTATTGAAATGGACATTATTATCGATACAGAAGCCGAATCTATAGTTTTTAGAATTTTTGTCTGTCTGTCTGTCTGTTACCACATCACGAGAAAACCACTGGACAGATTTTGATAAAATTTGTTATGAGTTACCTTAGCTAGTTCGTACATATAGGTACATAGTACGTGCGTTATGTGTAAGTAAAGATTTACTTCTACTACATGTATTTTGTCTTTGCATGTTTGAATGTTACTCAATCACGGCTGAACTGATCTGGATGGAATTTTTCATAGATATAGATTATTGTCTGGAATAGCACATAGGCTACCGTACCATACCGCTACCATTCCCGTGGGATAGATTTCTTTTTGTTTTTTTAGAGGGGAAATCGAGCGAAGCGATGGTTAGAAGCTAGTTTCATATAAGTAGGTAAATAGTCTTATAGCTAAGCCATATTTAATAACGTGACACAAAACAATTAGAGCGTACGATAAATTCCCACAAATATAATTGCAAGTTATACAATATTAAGAAATGGGTATAAACAATACCGAGGTCACAGAGCATTACCACCGGATGATATTGTATGTATATTCTCACATTCATTAGCCGAATTTTGAAGGTTATCGCACAATCAGCTTAGACTTCTTTGTGCTAATGATGTTTCCCAATGAGTGCTTTTGGGGACTGCGTTTGAAATAGTTTCTTATATGGAACTATACTCCATACATAAGTTAGCGTATTACAACAGTTACCTACATGACTTAGAAAACAAAACTTTCTCTAATAGCTATACAATTAAAAGCAAATTATTCCCATTTTGTTTTAATTTTCTCTTAGCATATCTATTATATATTGTAGAAATAAAATTTTTTAGCCGACAATATTTTAAGATATAATATCTAATAGATAAATATGTGTTTTACGTATCGAAATATATTAGATTTGCTTTGCATCGGCTGGCACCGACTTCAAAAATATCTGATTAGGTATCTATTCTAAATGAAAACCCCCGTTTAGTATTTTTTTACATTTTAGTGCCTGGAAGTCGGTTTTTATTTTTTTTATTTTAAAAATTAAAGTATAATAACACTTCCCTATCACGTCTATTTATAGTATTTAAAGCGAAAAAATTAAGTATCTATAGCCTATATTATAAGAACATAAAATTGAAAATGTATGTTGTATCTCACTCCAACAGAGCATCAGCTCGACCTAATTTCCATAGACAATATATGAGCCAGATAGCTATATTTTAGTTTCAAGTCATTATCCCGTACATTAGCTTATTACAAAAGCTACTCTAACACGAATCATGAATCGGTAAAACGTCTAATATATTTTCTTGGTCGACTACAAAAAGGAGAAGTAAACAGCTTAGCTGTATTTTTTTGTGCGTTGTCACATAAATTGTTCGTTCATTGGGATTCAATTTTTATCATTCTTTTTTAATGAACAGGTTCCTATTTCAATGATGATGCCATGAATGATTTCTATACAAAAAAAAGTTACCCCTATGGGTGGGATAGGTTAAAAAGACGATTTAACATAAAAACAATCAAAAACTAATATGTAGGTATATGTATCTGAAGTATATGAAACCACAGTAATTTCTATCTTAATCACCATTAATCTATATTTCAATCTACCTAACAGTGTTACGTTTGTTCGAGTTGTTACTAAATCCAGGTAATAAATGAAGTAAACTTATGAATATTTAAAATGTTTGTTTTAAGCTACAAATTTGCATTTCCCATTAAGGTGAAGTCAAGTTTCAGAATTTACCATTACTCATAAGTAATCTACCTAGTCTGGATATAACATAATATAATAAATAGGTACATTAATAATAAATTAAAGACAAATATTCCAAATAAAAAAAAAACATTATTCACTTGTCTATACATATAATAAAATTGTAACTAAACCGAATCTGTACATTAAATATTTTTTGGGAAATCTTATTAAAATAGTCATTATTATCGATACAGAGGCCGAATCTATAGTTTTTATAATTTTTATCTATCTGTCTGTCTGTCTGTTACCGCATCACAGAAAAACCACTGGAGGGATTTTGATGAAATTTGGTATGATGATAGCTGGTTATCCGGGTCAACATAAAGAATACTTTTTACCGAGGGAAAATATCTTATTTCTGAGAAAAAATACAAAAACTGCATTGTAAGAGTATACCTACTAATATGTAAAACCTAAGAATTTGCTTTTTTTCATCTGAACGCGGGCGGAGCCGTGGGCAATGCTAGTACCTAATAAATATTGTTACTTCTTTAAATTGGTTTGTAAAGTGCGAGTTGAGTGGTCATTTCTAATTCCAATATTTCACTTCGATCTTAAATTTAAAAATCTTCAAAGCAGATACGTTAACAATATACTAAAAAGATAAAGCTAGCTATATATACTATAGGTACTTCTAAAAGTCATATCACAACGTGTACAGTAACAACCTATTCAAATTGTTACCCGCAGATTCGCTCCCTTGGTAAGTGGGATAAGAATTAAGGGTAACCTATATCTGTCCTCAGGATGCAATTCATGTTCTTGCCAAATTTTATCGAAATTTGTTTAGCGGTTAAAGCGTAAAACGGTAACAGACAGAATTACTTTCACATTTATAATATTAGTATGGATCAAAGGGGCTTACACGCAAAGGAACGAGGAAAGAAATATTATACGAGAGTTAGATAACATTATATAATAATGAAGTATGAACGGAAGACGATAATTCCTGAAGACCTGGTGTATCGATAAAGGTGATTGTCTACAAAAACGCTAGTGTAAGCGTAACGTATGCTATAATTAACACAGCCAAGTTGTGTGATCAATTAAAAATTATCTTTATGTAATTTTAGTGATTATGTTGTCATAATTTATGATTAATTGAATAGGAAATGATTACTAAATTACAGCATCATTATTTTGACTGTTACTCTTTTATAATAGTTAAAATTTATTATATCCTAGCGACTCACCCTCGCTTTGTTCGGGTTCGTTCCTAGGTACGTTTTAATATTTTTGAGCGGAACCCTAATTCTTTTTCTAAAATATAAGTAGCTTATATTACTCCCTATAACATCAGCTACCTTCCAGTGAAAGTCCCATCAAATCAGTCCAGCCGTTTCAGAGATTATCCGAAACAAACAGACAGTCAGACAAAAATTAAAAAAAAATGTGTTTTTCTTATAAGTACCGTATATAATTTCATATGCACTTACTAACACGTTTCAATTTTATTTATCTGTATAGATCGAAAAGCAAAAGAGGTATTTGTATTTTTAATACATGGTCGTTATTTTGTCGGTACAGGAAATTGTGAATATTTTTAAAACTATACGGATTTTCATACCAGAAACAAAACCATTTAAATTCTATATACATATTACATACATATATTAACAATACATAATAATATGGAATATTTGCACGTATGTATAGTTTGTTTATAGCGCTGCTTTAACTAGTCGGCTATCCTAAAGGATGCACGTAATGTAGATCCCGATTATTATTAGTTGTACGGGATATTACTTTGCTAACCCGTCCAGATATATCTTACTTGCTTACCTATTAAAAAAAACCGGTTGCTTATGTAACTACAGTGTCTTTTATATAAAATCATAGGTATTATTATGAACCCATACTTATATATATATATATATATATATATATATATATATATATATATATATATATATATATAGCTTTAATAATATATATATATATATAATATATATATATATATATATATATATATAGCTTTAATAAAAACAAAACAATAGTCCTTGTTAACTGTGAACTTTAAAATTAAACTACCTACTCGTCCTCGCTTTCGTCACGATTTCACGAAGTGTAATGACGATCGATTGAATTTTTAGCATTCAATAAATATATAAGCATACAAATATATACGGAAACAAATGATTCATTCGGTTCATATAATATATGTACCTATATATAAAAAATTTGTTTTATTGTTATAAGTCCTTAAAAAAAATAAATTTTAAAATGACCTCCTGACCAAAATTTCGGTCACGGCGGCCAATCTTACTAAGATTAGGTAGATAATATAACTTACACAAGTGCGAGCGCAAACACAAGTGCACTGTCTACGCCTTTCAATCTCAAAATTTGATATGGCCATAATTCAACAAGAACGGTAAAAGATCAGGCGCAGTTTGACGACGACGGAGCTTTATATACTACCGGAGTCTCGGGGTTGAAATACCACCATCTTCCCAACTCTGGATTGCTACTGAGGATATCTTAATAAAAAACTCAATAACCATATTTGGGTCGACCAAAGAGTCGAACCTATGACCTACGGATACAGCTGTAATACATGCTAATCACTAAAGACCAACGAGGCAGTTTTCTATTGTATATCTATGTGACTTTAATTGCATATTATTTAGTAGGTACCTAATATAATACACTAGCGACTCACTAGCTCCGCTCTGGTTCATTTCTACTTAGGTTTTAGCGTTTAGTATAGATTTCTCAGACTTGAGATATTTTCCGCAGTAAAAAGTATCCTATATGTTGACCCGGATAACCAGCTATCATCACACCAAATATCATCAAAATCCCTCCAGTGTTCTATCCGTGATGCGGTAACAGACAGAGAGAAAGACAGACAAAAATTCTAAAAACTATAGATTCGGCCTCTGTATCGATAATAATGTCTATTTCAATTAGATTTTCCAAAAAATATTTAATGTACAGATTCGGCTTAGTTACAATTTTATTATATGCATAGATGTTCTCTCCGTAAGGTTACGTTACAAATTTATTTAAACGTAATTTCGCGATTTCGTTAGATATTATTTTATAAGCTTGTTAACTTTGATCTAAATATTATATTGCGATAAGAATTCCGACTTCTCCGACAAATTAAATATTGTACATAAAATTCCAATATTCCCAGCATTTTGTAAAAATTTCCCTCTCGTCGTCTGACGTAACAAATTCCAATTCATATAAAATTCCTCTTTTAATATCATAAATATTTGATATTATAAACGTTAATAATGATTATTTTACATATTTTTAACGGAGCTGACACGTGCTAGAGTGGAGACCGAGCTTAAGCAAGCGTAGTGTAGGACGCCCTGCAGCACGTGGACTGATGAGCTAAGGACAGTGGCTGGGAGCGGGTGGACGCGAACTGCCCAGGACTGGGATAGTTGACGCTTATTGGCGGAGACCTTCGTTCAGCAATGGACTGCGATAGGCTAATGTATGTATATAATAACGTAAAGTAATGTGCAACAAAGATATATTTTCTAAAACTCTAATTAATTCAAATTCAAAATGCTATAATCCCTCCACGACCGCGGACACGCCGGCGTGTCAGTTAACAATAGATTTCTTAGAATTTTAATTAATTTCTTAGAAATGTACCTGGATGTGTTAATCAATATTAAGGACACTTACTGTTTGTCAAAAACTTTACTAGCAGTTCAGAATAAAGACTTGCCAACACGCAAGTACCTGTAATATCTAGTCATCATCTTTGTACAAGTATCTACTACACTATAATATATAGTAACTTTACATACTGTACAACATTAACAAAGCCATTCAAGAATTCCTGAATGCTTATTACACTGCCGTTTAAAACCAATATACTAACATTAGTGCAGTGGCTACCACTTGTGTACATATATATATATATATACGTCCTTGTATCAAATAATGTTACCATTGGGCTACCAAGTCTGCCTAACATAGACATGTATAAATAGAAAAAAGAATGAGTGCGTGTAACCTTTACGCGCGGTCGAAGTAAAACTTCTTTAGCACTATGGCAGACACCGCAATTAATTTAAAAAAATCAATATATAATGTAATAATTTTTATAAAATTATTAATAATAAATATATATTTTTATAAATAATAATCATTATAAAAATATAAACATATACATATTTTTCTTTTATTATTAATAATAAATTTAATTCTCACTTCAGCACTCCTCAGTCACGCCTAAAGAAGTTTTACTTCAAAAACAATATTTTAACTCATACGTTCTAATAACCTATAAGTGATAAAGTAATAACAATGAGAAATAAAACAATTTTGAAAAATTGAAATAATTTTATGACGTAAAGTAATTATACTTTCTGACGGCAGTATGATAAGCGCTAAGATGCCTCTCACAATAACGGTCTTTCTTGAAGCACTGCGAATACCTCGATTAATCTCTCGACCCGAAAATACTTGTATCCTATAACGAAGATTGGGTACAAGAATCTCTGAGAATAAAACATCAAATTATAGTCTACATATAAACAAAGGAGATATATCATATTTATATCAAATATATTCACTTAATACTTTCTATACATATAAGAAAATTGTAACTAAGCCGAATCTGTACATTAAATATATTTTGGAAAATCTTATTGAAATAAACATTATTATCGATACTGAGACCGAATCTATAGTTTTTAGAATTATTGTCCGTTTGTCTGTCTGTATGTCTGTTACTGCATAACAGAAAAACCAATGGAGGGATTTTGATGACATTTGTGATGGTGATAGCTGGTTATCCGGGTCATCATATAGGATACTTTTTACCGCGGAAAAATGTCTCATTTCTGAGAAAAAGTGCGAAAACTGCAATGTAAGAGTATACTAATATGTAAAACCTAAGAATTTGGTTTTTGGTCATCTGAACGCGGGTGGAGCCGCGCGGAGCAATTCTAGTCTTATATAATTTCTTAGATTTACTCAAATATTTGACATTTTAAATAATAAAACTCTTCGGATTATGTCGTTAATTTATTTTGATTTTTAGCTCCCAACGTTTCGAATACTTTACAGCAATCATGGTTACGGGATGGGCTTAATTTAAATATGTTCACTTACTCAGAGATTCTGTAACTAAAAAAAAATTGTCAGAAAAATCCAGTATCTCTATTTACCCAGTTCTGGCTGTACCTAAAAACCTACAGCTATATTAACTAGCCTTGATCGAACTACTACCTAAGACCAAACTCTTAGCCTAGATAAATTGAGTTTAGACCAAAAAAATAATTAAAAATAGAAATTTTCTATGTGAATGTAATTCACGTTAAAAAAACGTTTACTTTTTACACAAAACTTATATAATACAATAAGAGACGCCGTACACTCAACCATGAAATTACTTTCAATCTTGTAACATCAAAGTGACAGGTAATTTTCATTGGATTAAAGGCCTCAATAGAAGTTATGCGACCGCGACAGAGACCATGGTCTCAGCGACCAACTACTGTACTGATATGTAATATATATATAGAATATATAGTGTTAATCGAAACAACTTTAAAGTACTATTAGCGATACACCCACGCTCCGCTCGGGTTTGTCCGTAGTTTTAACGGTTATTATATTTTTTCTCAGAGATGAGATATTTTTCCGCAGTAAAACATATTATGTTGACCCGGATAACCAGCTATCATCATAAAAAATTCATCAAAATCTGTCCAGTGGTTTTTCGTGATGAGTTCAAAGACAGACAGACAAAACTAAAAACTATAGATTCGGCCTCTGTATTGATAATAATGACTATTTCAATAAGATTGACCAAAAAATACTTTATGAACAGATTCAACTGAGAATATTATTTTATGTATACATGCAAATATTACGAACATATTTTATTTACTCTTGCTATCCTGTGTAAGGAATTAAGTTGTATAATTTACATAGTGGCAAATATTTTTTGTATTTTCATTTGTAAGTGAATTTTTTTGTAATAAATTAAAAAATTATTAAATACACAATTTTTTTAATGTTTAAATCAAAAACCATGAAATATATTTACTTATTATAAATTACAATAAATAAACTATATCCCAGGAATATAGTTTTGTAATTAAATTGGAAAAACTTTGCATAACAGCTTTTGCATGCCGTTAATATCTCACGGGAACCATTTCATGTAGTAATCAGCCCTTTTTAACGTCCCACTGCTAGACACGGGCCTCCCTTCAATACGAGAGGGAACAGGCCATAGTCCACCACGCTGGCCAAGTGCGGGTTGGCGGACTTCACATATCTTTCAAAAATTTGCTAAGTTCCCTCAGACATGCAGGTTTCCTCACGATGTTTTCCTTCACCGTGAGGCAAGTGGTAATCCTGCTAGAAATGATTCGCACATGTAAATATCAGAGGTGCGAGACTCGGGATTTGAACCCGCTTCACTCGGTTTCCCAAGCAAGCGCGTTACCACTGGGCTACCACTGCCTATTCATACCATTTCATGTACTGGGATTAAAATTAGCATAGGTCAGTCAGTTTTAAGACTAAATTATCTTTAAGAAAAAACAAATTAAGGAGAAACCAATACATACATTGTCGCATTTTTAAACTTTTAAGTAGCGAATCCGACAGGACCTTTTGTTGATAAGATTTTTTTTTTAATTTCTGTAAACCTACAAGTAATTTCAAAAATAACAAATTTCTATATGAGCTTTCATTCTATACTATAGGCAATGGAGAAATAATATTTGAAAAGAATTTTTAAACATCCTTCCATTTATTAGTTACCTTCGTTACAAATGAAACTTTTGTGGAAAATATCACGCTTCCACAATTTATCAGCTTAAGACTGTACGTTTTCTGTCAGTCAAAGAGTTATAGATTGTATGAAATTTTTAGAAAGTATAATATTGATAAGTATTGTCTCGTTCATCTATACTTCTATACTAATATTATAAAGAGGTAAAGTTTGTGTGTGTTTGTGAGTTTGTGAGGTTGTAGGGGGTAATCTCTGAATCTACCGAAAGCTTGTAATATTATAAAGAGGAAAGATTTTGTTTGTACCGAATAAGCTCCGAAAAGACTGGACCGATTAAGATGAAATTGTAAGAAGATAGTTTGAGACCCTGGAAAGAACATAGGATAATTTTTATCCCAAAAACCATCCCTTAAGGGGGTGAAAAAATGCGGATGAAAGTTTGTATAGGCAATCCACTTGGGAAAAAAATTGCGGAATCTTATAATATTACTAATTTGATAACCTTCATTGCATCATTAGTATATTTATATATAATTTTCACAAACAAAAATAGGTAGCAGATTTACGGATAACTAAACAATAGAAGGCCCAAGTTGAGAATGCGATTAATATCTGTTAATTATTTCACGAGATTTCCAGACACATATTGTAGTGTATTGTTAAGGTGTGGAAATATAGAAATTATTACTATGGTAATATTATAGCACATATAGCTTGTGAATTCAATTATCATATTATATTTTTATGTGCAATAAAGAATATAATTAAATTATTACTTAATGTTTCCGTTTTCGAAAAATTGTTGGTAATATAATTAGTAATTTTAGTATCTAACAAAATCAAAAAGATTTGAGGGTCATATGTAATTATCACAATATAAAAATTTAAATTTATTTTGTATAGCACGAAAAGTAAAGTATGTTTTGAACTATTCCATCCACTATGAAGAACCAAATCGTAAAACAACCTGGGACTAAAACAAGATGTTATTCTGCAATCATTGAAAAATAGCAATCTAAAAAACTATAGGTATTAAAAAAGGGCTTTTTTTACAAATTTCTATTCAATTTTCTTGTTAATGGCTTCCAAAGATGCCAGTAAAGTACAGATTACTTCGACAATGTCATGTAGAATGGAGAAGAAATCAATCTTGGTCGGTAAAATAAGAAAAAAGTGAATAAATCCTACATACATTTATGGCTGGTAGGACTCTGTCAAGCCTGAGGAGTCCGACTGGATGGGTACCACCCCATTATCTGTTTCTCCCGCCAAGCAACAATGATTACATTTTTGTGTTCCGGTTTGAAGGATAAGGTAGCCAGCGCAATTACAGGCAAGAGGTATATCATCTTAGTCCTCACAGTGGCAACACACCTGCAGTTAAGGGTAATAAAACCTAAGGGCATGAACCATAGGTGTTATGGGCGACAGGTACTGCTTTCCATCAGATGGTCTATCTGCTCGTTTGTCACTGAACCCCATAAAAAAAACTTGAACCTACAACAGATTAAAGTTTCTATCGCACAGTGATTGTAGAATGGACACCTTATCTAAGCTCCATAATGTCCCCGTAGACTAAACTACATTTACTAAATAGCATTAATTAAATACAAATATAACATACATATAATTACTTAATACATTATAATTATATAAATTAGAGGATATAATTAAATGTTACGTATTAGTTTAAAATCGTTAAAAGTTACGCTTATCCTAGCAAGTTTCAACATATAAGGTCCTAAGCCAATAATTTAACCGTAGCGGTACAGCTCAATTAACAAGAAAAACGTCTGTTATTTAATTAATATTATTAATTTCATAATTGAAAATGTAAATGTCAAGTAGTTCCTTCTCATCCAATTATGCTGTTTGAAATACAGCATATATGTTAAAAGATGATGATGATGTTCTCCTGATCGATTCCGGCCACGGCGGCCAATCTCATTGAGACTAGCCAACTGCGCAGGAGATATTATAGTGCACAAGTGTACGCGCAGCCACAACGTGCACTCTCTATTCCTGTCACTCTCATACTCCGGTGGGAAGACCACTCGACACAGCCAGTGAGAGTTAAGGCGCAGGACCGACGGCTTTACGTGCTCTCTGAGGCACGGGGGTGAAACACCGCCAACATCCCAACTCCGCGCTGTTACTGAGGCTTACTATATAGAAAGACTCAATAACTAAACTTGGCCCGACCCGGGACTCGAACCCGGGACCTCCGGGTGTGCAGCCGTACATGCTAACCACTACACCACCGAGGCAGTTAAAATGTTGAAAGAAACCTTTTAAAATAACCGTTATGTGGTAAAAAAAATATACTTGAAAAGAATGTTAGTATCCAATAACTGAACCTAAATTAATTATCTCTTACGACTACATCTTACGTAATTAAAACTTAAATATATACGTATGTATATTGTATTATTATCTATACAAATAAATAAAATTGAAGTCTGTGTTTGTAATGCCAAAATAAAAGCTTTTTACTAAATGTATATGAAATAACGGCACCAATAACAAATTAAAAAAAAACTTTTCAAATTTTTGTCTGTCTGTCTGTCTATCTGTTTGTTCCGACTAATCTCTGAAACAGTCTACACTGATTTTAACGGGACTTTCACTCATAGAATTACATATATTTATAAATATTTCATCAAAATAATCAGTTTGTGATATTTATACTGTAGACACAAATCATTTTAAATATTATCTTTTATGGTTAGGGACTATTTTAATGCGAATTTTTTTCTAAGTACATAACAGACAGTTAAAGCTAGCAGTTTAATTAAATATTACTAAAACACAATATCGTCGTGGTATGAGAGAAATCGAATTTCTAAGGAAATTGCACATTTGTTCAGAGGAAATTGAAGGCGACATGTTTTTAGAGATAATTAATTGACGACACGCTTTGCAATATTAACACATTTATAATTTCAGATATACGGCACAGTTAAGGCCAATGACGACACGTTTGGCTCAGTTTGTAGTGACCCTACTTGCTGTGCCAGCGGTCGCGGGTTCGAGTCCCGCTAGGGGCATTCATTTGTGTGATGACTAATGTTTGTACTCCAGTTATGGGTGTTTATATTTATAATATGTATGTATTTAAAGTTATATATGTGTAGTGTATCAACTATCTGGTATCCATAACACAAGCCTCGTAGCTTACCATGGAACTAGATAGCGCTGTCTGTTAATGTCCCAATATATTTAAAAAAATAATAATTTAATGGTGTTGTGCCAATTTTAAATGCCTTTTTTTATAAATGATATGGATTCTATGGTTACACGTGATTTTGTTTTCATATTGCCCATATTTTTAACCTACTTCCAAAAAGCAGGAGTTCGATGTTTGTCTGTATGTATGTTTTTTTTGTAGATATTTTTTGTGATTTTGGGTTGTCAGTCAATATGTGCCTATGGAATGATCTGGAAGTTTCTAGAGTTCCCAGTTGTGTTATATATTTAAATGTTTTAAAAAGCATTTTAGCAATCAAATAATTTCAAAATCGGTGCCAGCCGATACAAAGCAAAGCACACCGACTTCGAAAATATTTGATTACGTATGTATAGTAAATGAAAACTACCAATCAGTTATTTTTAATTTTTAGTGCTTTTCTTTGAAGTCAGTTTTTAATTTTTTTTGTTAAAAAGTTTTTGTAATATGTAGAGAAATGTCATAAATGTATTATCTATAGAATATTTGAGGTACAATACGAATACTTCAAGCCACTACACTAAGTGGTCGTACAGTTTTAAGTGCTATACATAATACATACATCAAATGTGAATTTAAGTGGAAGAAAATAATGCTACGTCATTAAACTACTATAATAGAAAATAATGCAATCCAATGTTATCAAACCGTAATTAAAATCGTATGACTTGAAAATAGTACTATTTAAGCTTTTATTGAACTTTGACTTTTTGAAAGTAGCTAATAATATACGCACAAAGTGGTTGGCGGTTGTCTATATAGAAATATGTTTAGAAACTGGCCGGTTCGCTTCACCTGTTTCATCTATACTAATATTATAAAGAGGTAAAGTTTGTGAAATTGTAGGGAGTAATCTCTGGATCTACTAAACTGATTTAGATGAAATTTGGTAAGAAGATAGTTTCAGACCCTGGGCAGGGCATTTCAGTTTTTATCCCGGAAATCATCTCTTAAGGGGGTGAAAATGGGGATGAAAGTTTGTATGTGGAAACAAGCTATGGACGAACCCGAGCGAAGCGAGGATGAGTCGCTAGTCTTAGTTTAAATTTAAGATGTACCTTCTTTGGATATTTTATTTCTAATGTTACAACTAAACTTTGGGTAAAAAACACTTAGCGACTTAAATCATCAAACAGTAGCACATAGGTAACTATTTCGGTTATGTTATGTAACACAGATAGCTTAAAGACAGAATCTCCATATTATGAAATATAATATTACCAATTAATTGACACAGATGTACGAGTACATTTCATACTCTCTGAAATTTACACGAATATTTGATAGGATTTTATATTTATATTTATCCTGTACTAAAATGATACTATTTTTCAAATATATATATATATATATATATATATATATATATATATATATATATATATATATATGTGTGTGTGTGTGTGTGTGTGTGTGTGTGTGTGTGTGAAAGTTTCTTCGTTTTCGATACTTTTTACGATTAAGATAAAATTTAATACATAGATTTCAACACATAGGCTACTTTTGGCACCTAGGGGACGAACCCGAGCGAAGCAAGATTAAGTCGCTAGTATGTTATATAATAAAACAAATATTATGGCGAAAACTAATGGTTAATTAATACCTATCTCAGACAAACGACTATAAGTGACACGAAATGTAACTTTATAATATAGGAGATATTATAAGTATATGTAAATGAGCACATTTCTCTTCACCATACCAATTGCTGTATTATCCTGTTCGATCTGTAATTTGTAGGCTATTTCACTTGCCTTGCCTCTAGCCATTTAAAAAGCGCGTTACAAATAACTACCACGTCTTAATACAAAAGTAAGGTTTATTGTAGTTTAACTATAACATACAAGTATTTCAGGGACATTATATTACAAAATGCAAATAAAAATTCCATTTACATCATATATGTAATAATATAATAGATAACTAAGAAAATATTTATTTAATTTTAAATAATAAATCTCAGCAACGTCACTATTAAAATAGTAAATTAAGTGAACAGTACAGCCTTGAGCGAAGTAAAGAAAGAAATATGGTGAAGGTGTTAAGTTTTTCCGCTTTAATTAGTAACATAATCTAGTTAGATAAAATTATCTTCCTTTAAAAAATTTTACGTAGGATGATTCACCGTCTCTCATTACTTTAAGTGTTTAATAATACATTTCTTCGGAATTACTTGACCACACAAAATAAAAATATATAATTACTAGTGACTCACCCTCGCTTCGCTCGGGTGCGTCTCTAGCTTGCTTCCCGATACAAACTTTCATCCTCATTTTTACACCCTTAAGGGATGATTTTCGGGATAAAAAGTATCCTATGTCCTTCCCAGTGTCTCAAACTATCTTCTTACCAAATTTCATCTAAATCGACTCAGTAGATCCAGAGATTACCCTCTACAACTTCACAAACTCACAATCTCACAAACTCACAAACTTTACCTCTTTATAATGTTAGTATAGATAGCACACAGTAGCAAATCTTTCTTTTATTTTGGGAAATATAAAAACATTGCCAGTAATTCCAAAAAAAATGAAATTTTAAAAATGGCAAATTATATTGCAAACTTTATGATGTTATTTTGACATGTCATTTTTTTAGGTTTTGTTTTTTTTCTAAATCAAATATAATACAGGGAAATTACAAATATTAGAAACTGGTTTACTTTTAAATAATAAACTAGTTTAATATTAGTAAAAAGTAAAAAATTCAAGGTATCTACGTATATAATAAACGATAAAGAATCATGTGTTATATTGTTTCAACATTTCCAAGGAACAGTATTTCTTTTACTGTTATTGTTGACAAGTGTATAGTGTGATCATAAAGTTCCTAGAAATATTAGACAATGTCTTTCATGTATTGTAGAGATTTTAGAAGCTTAGAAGTTCGCTTTTATTTTAAGTCAAAATAAATTGATCAATTACAATTATATAGAAAACTAAATATAAATATATAGAAAAGAAAAATATTTTGTTTGTGTTGTGTACAAATTATTTACATATCCTCATATACATATTTAAAAATATATTAGCAGTGCGAGCGGCTTCGCCCGCGTTCAAACTATTAAAAAAAACTCTTTGACACACCGATAGCAACGCCACCTATCGGGTCCAATTGTGTTTTCAAACCATCCAGGAGAATATTGAAATATACACACAAAATTTCATCCAAATCGGTCCAGCCGTTAAGAGTAAGGTGACTAACATACGTACTGAATAATTATATATGTATATTAAGATTCATTGATTTTATGTTAAAACTAAAAATAATTGCTATATATTATTAGTAATGACAATTAACGTATACTTATAGTTAAATCTTATGGAATTTTTTTTCTGGAACATTGATACTAATATTATTAGTTTATTTGTATTACCGGCGGCTCACGTCCCTAGGTACGTTTTGACGCTTTTAAGATAGACCATATATACATAGTTATGATGAGTTTTATATACCTTACTTGAGAAATGATTGATTCCCCATACAAACTTCCACCCCCTGTTCACACCTCCTCCACCTCCTTAAGGGATGATTTCCGGGATTAAAACTTCATCTAAATTGGTTCAGCGTTCGGATTAATTGTGAAAAGGTAACAGACAGACAGATAGAGTTACTTTCGCATTTATAATATTAGTATGGATGTTTAATTTGGTTGGGGCGAAATCTGTCTATGTCAAAACGTGTACAGGGGTAAAAAAGATAACCTTTGATGGTTTCTTGTATCTTCTAAAAATAACTCTATAATAAAAACTCATTAATTCATAAGTCCCACGTAAGCCTATTCATATGCAAAGCAAAGAAAACTTGTATTTTATAAAAATCTGAGCCCTAATTAAATAAAAATTTTAATTTTTTGCGTTTTTACATTACAATGTGCAAACTGTTAAATGAAGAAAAAAACTTAAGTCACAACACTTTCCCACGCATTTTCCACTGACTGACTACGCATTCAAGTGTGTGTATATTTTATAGTTTTTATCAATAAAATGAACACTGCCTATGATCAATAGTAAGCATGGTACGATATGGTATTATTTACTCATTTTAAAATATATTATATTACCTTTATTTCCATATAACTATTTTATAAAATAATTGTGAAATATTTTACGTTATTAATTATTTCTAAATTTATACAAATTTAATATTTAATTTATTTTTAAATATCAATAATTAAATCAAAATCTTGTACTAAACAAGAATGAGCTACTGCCATTTTGTATTTTGTCAATAAAAATACTACCATATTTTTAACACATCAACCCTGTACAGAAGCAGAATAAAAATCAAATTTAAAAAACAACTCACCGAGAAGCAAGAAAACAATCTTCATTTTTCTTTTCTGTTAACACTGGCACGAGATACTAAATAATTGTTAAAGATTCGAGATAGTTATATAGTTTTTTGCGGTGGCGTTCGTTGCGCGTGACCGCCAAGCCGCGTGTGTTGCGCCGTCGTATGCGCGGGCGCACTCACTTTCTACATGGTGGGGTCCTAGGAGAAGACCGGGAAGCTAAGGGTTTGTTGACACTGGTCAACCATATATAATATTCGGTTGATTACAATTAGTTGACCTACAGAGTTCTGAGAGAAAAGTTGTCTTACACTTACAATGCATTAGGTTTTTTTTAATTAGAAAAGAAGATTAGTAAGCAAAATAACATGAAGCTAAAAATATTATCACTATTTCATATGAGCATAAGCTGTATTTTTATATTTCTTTACTTAAACAATTTATTATATCTACGATATACGGGTATTTATCCCAGTCGCGCCTTTATTAATATAAAGACGAATAAACCCTAAAACGCTAATATGGATCTTATTATCACAAAAAATAAGAATATTAATAACGTCAAATATTTTCTGGCAAACTAAAAACAGTGTATAAAGTTTTCTAAAATTCTTAAGATGAAAGGACATAGAAACTATCTAATTAGTAAGCACACTACCCTTTTTTAACGTTGGCAAATACATTTACGCCAGTAAGTACACACTACCCACAACATTTTCCACAAATAACTTGGGTTCTAAGCAAATGAAATTATTATTTCTTCATTTTCATATTTAGCTGGTTTTCTGAAAAGTAAAATAAAAATAGTTAATAGGGTACATTTGCTATGTAAGTTTGTTGCTATTCCTATGTTTTTAGAATCTTCTTCAAAATTAGATTAGCTTACAATTAGAGAATGAACAATTAAAAGAAAAAAATGTCCCTCGCTACAACTTTAGGGCAAAGTAAAATTAAAGTATGTAATGCATGATATATTAAGATTATTACATTCTGTGGGTTTGCAGTTTTATAAATAAATAAACTAACGCATTTTTATTAAAAATAAAAAAATAAAAACATTTTAATAAAAAAAAATTAAATGCTTTTAGACGGAGTCTCAATATTTTTAAAAAGTAAAAATCAATGAACTAACTATACTACCTTATTATATAAGGCTGAAACAAAATAATCATCTAAATTCTAAAAATACAATCCATTAAAGGATCTCATAGAGTCATAAAGGACTACAAACGTTTAAACACTTATACACTTATATGTAGATATCTCATAGTAACATACTCACATAGTAGTATGCTGACAGAAATGATTTCTCGATTGATCTCTGCGGCAAATGTATATGTAGGTCACCCCGCCATGTAACGATGACGACGTAGAGTCAACAAATCTTTTCACAGAAATTATTGTGTGTACTGCTATGATTGTCTCGTTGATTTAATGACCACCTTGTATAAGTTATGTTCTATCTAAATTATACAGTCTCGACAAAAAAGCTGGTACAAATCCTGGGCTACATGAGGAATTAGGTTTTCCTATCAAGAAATTAGTTAGCCGGAACCGGAAGTAGATGCTACACCTTTGAGCTTCTGAGATCATCATTGATTCTGTGCATAATAAAATCCCCTTCATATTATATTTATTATTATTATATAAAATTTTATGTTTTTATTTTTTAATTCGTAACCTACCATTATCTATGTGCTATCTTGTGAATTAATAAGTTATTTAATTTCATAATGCCGTTACAACTAACGATATTATCACATAAATTAACTTTCTTTCCTGGATGTCGTGTCGCATATCGCGTGTATGTAAGACGATGTAACTAAAACCTACCAACAAAATGTATAAAGAACAATGCAATATAGTAATTAGCGTTGCCTTGCGGAAGTCCCTGACCTATTAGAAATAAAGCTCTACAGTAGAAATGAGAAGTATAATTAATACTTACATTGTTTTCTTGTTATTATATGTATAAATATATTTAAGGTGTTTTAAATAAAACTATCTTTTCGGATTTTTTCGCGGATTTATTTGGATTTTTGTTTCCCGACGTTTCGAATGTTTTACAGCAATCATAGTCACGGGAGAGACTGAGGTGTTAGATGTCTCGAAGGTATAGTTGTTACAGATAGCCTACCCACAAATAACAAAATGAAAATTGCACCAGTAATTGGTGCAATTTTCATTTTGTTATTACAATTACAATATTTTTAACTTACAATATTTTTAACTTAAACATTTTTTAATAAAAAATTGTTGTTTTTTTTTATAATTTTCTTCCCGAAACGTCGGGAACCAAAAATCCAAATAAATCCGAGAAAAAATCCGAAAAGATAGTTTTATTTAAAATTTCAAATATTCGCGTAAATCTAGGCAAGTAGGTATTATATTTAAGGTGATTGAAGTTCTTATTAAAATTATTTCTATGAAAGTATATATCAAGAAATTTTATAAAAAATATGACAATCACTTATGTCCATACAAAAACTTATTTATTCACTTGTCAGTACATTAATATGCTTACCAAAATAAGGTTTGAAACTATTTAAAAAAGATAGAATTTCAATTTTAAAACCTAATGAAAGCAAATCTACTATCATTTGTGCATTCAAGACTAATGTACAGGTATATTTTTATTATGTACTTTGTAATTTATAACGATAATTTACTTACATATAGGTAATAATAGGTGTAGTATAGTGGAGTGAAAACAAAAATTGAGCAGGTTCCTTTTGTACGAAGTTACCTTCAATCTACCAGAGTCTAGCCACTTATATATAACAAATTCAAGATAGTTCGAAAAGAGACAAAAACCAGTGGTAGCGAGAGTCCTGTAGATGGTTAAATAAAAAAAACATTTCGCATAAATTATATATTATCGTAGTACATAAAAGTAGGCCTTTTCGTGGTGGGGGGCCCCTTAGTGTCTGGCAAAACTGACAAAACAGCTGGGGGCGAAGCCAAGAAACCCACTGGGAGGCGACTCACCTCGGTGGGCGGTGTGCCATGCGGGTTGCTCCTGGAACTTCTCTGATGCTGAGTGGACTTTGACTTGAAAACTGTTGGAGCTACAGCATAGTTGTTGTGGTCTGCCTAGACAGACGTGGTTACTGGTTATGTGCTACTCGTTATATCCGATCCTGCGATGCTTTATTAAGACGGGAGAGGTTTTCTTGGGTTTTAGTGCTGGCTTTTTTAGTGGTTGAGTCCCATATGACCACCTGTATGTATAGAAGTGGTACGCGTAAAGGCATTAACTAAGATTAAAAAAAATTTAACTATAACTTATGGAAAACATTTCTATGCTCTATTTGAAATAAAAAATTATAAATACTGAGAGCCAAAATCAATACTCTAATTTGTCCTATAAGCCGGATCAGGGTTGTTTGGATAAAAAAGGTTTATTGAGCTTTAGGATTTTTCGTGATCTTTAGAATGAAATTTTATGCCATAGCAGGCGTCTCGTATAGTGACTAGCGTCTTTTAGTAACTTGTACTAAAGTAGTACGTTTTAACGGTTAGTATGAACTACAAATCTTTTGAATTTCTTGGCTTTTCTGTACTATATTATGCATGTATTATACATATAAACCTTCCTCTTGAATCACTCTATCTAATAAAAAACCGCATCAAAATCCGTTGCGTAGTTTTAAAGATCTAAGCATACATAGGGACAGACAGACCGCGGGAACCGAGCTTTTTTTTATACTATGTGATAATAGTGAAATAACCTTCTGGAAATATTCAAAATTATAAAGATGAAAGCACAACATTTTAAAGAAAATGTTACGTGAGAATTTAAATAGCCTAAAATACTTATATCTATAAAGTTTATTTCGTATCTTGTTTCCTTTTACTTTCTTGTTTCTAAAGATGTATGTATATTATATTCATAAATTTCGTGAAAATTATTAAGAAGTGCCTAAGGACTTGCCTCAATACACGATATAATGGATAGTTAAATTGATCACATCTGTGAATAAAAAATAATTTTTAAAAACAAACTTCTGTTATGAATTTACTTATTTTTAAGTACAGCCAACATAGAGTAGCTTTTCAGAAACTTAAACTTTAGTTATCTTATAAGACTGTAGGGATTATACTAAATGCCATTAAAACGTAATTTCACCTAACAATTTATCTTAATACTTTAATCTTTAATTTTTGAAAAAACATCAAATTTTTAATTTAAATATATAATGTAAAATACATTTAGATTATCTCAAGTTAAAATTTTGTTCTTTTCAGGTGTTGATATGTTTATAATGATATTCTATGAAACATTCAATGATTAAAACGTAAGTAGGGACGAGCTCGAGCGCAGCGATACTATAGTTTTATCTATATTGACTCTATACTACTAACATTTCTTTCCTTTTGCTGTTTGCTGTTTTCTACACCTAAAGGTTGCCTGGGAAAAGTCGCGGCTTTAGCAATAAGGCCTTTTACACACCCTCTAACATTTTTTATACATTATTTTCTTTTGGATATATAATAATATTACGAATATTATTTTTACTCATAAATATGAATTATATGGTTTATTTCTATTTCACGCAGTATGGTTCGACGACGCCTTTTACACTGTTTTTATTCTAGTACATAAAATATTTCCCAAAAGATATAAGCCTTTTACATAGAGCTATTTAGAGATGCGAAAGATCACTAGCTCTAACTAATTAGCACTTCAAGCCATTATTACACGAACTAAATTACAGAGTCCTCTTTCAAAGGTATAAAATTCTCATCACGTTTCGTAGTAGGGGATAGATTTATTTTTATGGTTAAACGTGAGTAATAAAAGATCAATCGTACGAGTAGCCTTATCCTGTTTATGATAGTGGTTTTATATATATGTTCATAGATTAAGTGTTATCCTAAAGATTCATTAGACTGCACTTTCGGACTGCGAATATTTCCCACGGTACGTTTGGACAGCTGGAAGTACTCACGCTTGGATTGGCCGAACTTACTTAACCGTGAAAGTTCTTCTACTTAACAATCGATTAGCTTAATACATAAAGGGATAAGCCATGATATGATTAAGTTAAAATTTTTATATACCTACTGGTAGCTTTTATCCTCCAGCAAAAGTTTATGTACGTCAATAAAAAGTAGAATATGCTATTAAATCTTCGTTTAAATGGAATGACATAATCGATAAATAAAATTCATATTTCCCATCAAATTTTGTTGATAAACTCATCATACCAAATTTCATCAAAATCTCTCCAGTGGTTTTTTCGTGATGCGGTAACAGACAGACAAAAACTCTATAAACTAAGATTCGGCCTCTGTATCGATAATAATGTCTATTTCAATAAGATTTTCCAAAAAATATTTAATGTACAGATTCGGCTTAGTTACAATTTTATTATATGTATAGATATTACATTAATATTAAATTGCAAAGTATTGTAAAATATCTAAATATTTGGTAGGTATGAGAATATTTCACCCTTCTACCCCCACCCTCCATTTTATAATCGCGATTTTAGTAATTTTGTATGAACAATATTATACATATAAATACATAGCGAAGAACGCGAGCGAAGCGACGGCGAGTCGCTGTATAACATAAAGTTTTGGTAGTTATATATAATATAAAATATTATATGCAGGTTATAGTCTATCTGTGAACTAAATGTCATCAAAATCCGTCCAGCCATTTCAGCATAAAGGTATAACAAACATATACACATACAAACTTTCCCACTTAGAATAATAATAATATGACAATGTAAGCAACAGCTTTTGATACCAGAAAACAGGTAAAAGAAAAAGATAACTTTTTCACCACGACTTTATGTTTATGTCCTCAGCAAATTCTATGAGACTTTAATGGGTACTAAGAATCTAGTAAATTTTCTTTAGACATTACTATCTAACAAAATAAATTGTCGACTTAATTCACAATCTCGCTAAATCAATTCGCGTTTTATTGTTATTATGTAGTTAATTATTATTATCCGTAACATATAATAAGTGCCTCTAATGGATTACTCGGCCATAAATCACTACAAACTTACCGAACTACTATTATAAATGCGAAAGTTTGTATTTGTGTTTGTTTGTGTATTTGTGTTTGTTTGTGTATATGTGTATGTTTGTTTGTTACATCATCACACTAAAACGGATTTGAATGAAATCTAGTACCCAGATAGGCTGATCTACAGTAACACATAGGCTACTCCTAGGCATTTAGAAACACATCCAGGTAAAGCTAGGGTAAGTTATATATTTATTGTTGTATATTATTATTTCATCTGCACTAATATTACATATACCTAAATGCTAAAGAGTATATTCATATTACGTTCTTGTATAGAACTGGTTTGATGCTGGAGAATGACTTACGGTTATTTTTATTATCATTACATATTTATTTGTTGCGAAAAAAAAACACAAGCTTAGCATATATCAATGATCTATACAATGAAATATATTTATTTGATTAGTACTGCGTAATACAAAGCGATAGGCAGGTCACAGGTTCGATTATCATATGGACCTAATTCACATTAACCATACAAAATACAAATTATTACTATTAATTATGACATCCACGTCTTGTAATTTTACTTTAATAATTCATGTAATATTAAATTTATCACTTGATTATAACTTAATCTATAATTTTAAAATTATGGCTCCCATACATTATGGTGTTATCAAAGATTACTAGTTTCTTACATAAAAACATCGGTGTCACTATCCTATTGCGGAACGAAAATTTCATTACAAAACAACAACATCTTTAACAGTTAGCTTCTCTATAATTTAATATCGCTTAAAGCACCCACTTGATTCATCGACAATCTCCATACAGCCTTGAGATCGGAAAGGTGGATCAGTTCATTCTTTGTATAAATACAGTTTATTTAGCAATAGTAAAAATATTTAATTACAGGTAAATAGTTTTACCAAAAATAATATTGTAAATTGATAACATCTTTAAAGTGCTTAATTATTTCTAGCAATGAACAAACTAAAAATACGTATTTTTGGTTATTTATATGAGACTATAAGACGAATCAAATCTAAACTCAAAGACTATTTAGTATGCATCAGGTTGACTCGGTTTAGTTAGTTATGTTAAGTTAGTTATGCACGTGAAGCTAAAATAAACATAAAGACATAAAGAGATAAAAATATTTCAGTTATTATAATATTATTCTTTTGATTTCACATTTTCTCAAAGTCCAAACCGAAAGTGTCCAGTTGGAATCTTATCACTAATCTTACGGTGTACTTTAGAACCGTCATTATAGATACCCTGTAGTTTTAAAAAGCAAAAAAAACATAATATGAGGTATCTCTATTGGCAATTGGCATAGCATATCGGCGTTAAGGCTAATTATTTCAAATACTTCATGGGGTTTGTTTTTGCTTATACCTAAATCCAATTGACTAGCCATTTTGTTTTCCTCTTCACCTACTCCTCTTTGTAAAGATGAAGTATATTAATTAAAGTATTTTTGATAATGTGGAAATATAAGTCTATGCACCTTTGTGTCTTTTACAAAAGTTTTATATTTGTAAACTAGCATTGCCCGCGGCTCCGCCCGCATTCAGATGACCAAAAACCAAATTCTTAGGTTTTACGTATTAGTATACTATTACAATGCAGTTTTTGTATTTTTTCACAGAAATGAGATATTTTCCCGCAGTAAAAAGTATCCTATGTGTTGACACGGATAATCAGCTATCACCATACCAAATATCATCAAAAAATTCTAAAAACTGTAGATTCATCCTCTGTATCGATAATGATGTCTATTTCAATAAGATTTTCCAAAAAATATCTAATGTACAGATTCGGTTTGGTTGCAATTTTATTATATGTATAGATTAGTATGTCAGTAGAATAATATAATCTAACAATTTATGATTTCATTTTCGTCATTTCTAACATCACGACTTTTGTATTAAATAAAATTAATATAACAATGGCATAGCTTAAGCAAACGACAAATTTTTCAGTTTTCTGTTTTGTAACACCTTATTAAGTATAGAGTATAATTAAGGCCCAATCCAAATCCCACTAGGGTGTCATTAGAATGTATATACCTTGGGAACAAGTTACAACATCATCTTAATAAAGCTTTAAGAAATTTATTTCTTTTACGCAGTAGTTTTTGCGAGTGACTTTACTTGGTATTTTGTATGCATAAAAACTATTGTTTTTTAGAACTACTGATGATGATGATGTTCTCCTGACCGATTCCGGCCACGGCGGCCAATCTCATTAAGACTAGTCAACTGTGCAGGAGATATTATAGTGTACAAGTGTACGCGCAGACACAACGTGCACTCTCTATTCCTGTCACTCTCATACTCCGGTGGGACGACTGCTCGACACGACCAGTGAGAGTTAAGGCGCAGGACCGACGGCTTTACGTGCTCTCCGAGGCACGGGGGTGAAACACCGCCAACTTCTCAACTCTGGGCTGTTACTGAGGTTTACTATAAAGAAAGACTCAATAGCTAAACGTGGCCTGACCCGGGACTCGAACCCAGGACCTCCGGGTGTGCAGCCGTATATGCTAGCCGCTGCACCGCCGAGACAGTTAGATTTATTATATCAAAAGTACTAGAAGGATTATCGCCGCATTAAGTGATTCTTATTATGTATGTTAAAATATTAAGAGTGTCGGTGCTCTAGTGGCTAGCACGCATGGCCACAAGTCCAGAGGTCCTGTGTTCTTATCCCGAGTCGGGCAAAGTTCTGTTATAGAATTTTTCTGTTAAAGAATTCTCAGTAGCAGGTTATTTCTTTTAGCGCGAAATATTTATATAGTACACCATTTTAATAATATTCATTTAATTACGTTTTTTTATAATAGACTTCACCTTCCTTAATTTAATAGATACATTTTAAATATACCAATTATAAGTAATAAATGAATGTAATACATTTTTCTAATGAAATAAAAGATTTTTATAATTAAAAAAAATTGCAAGTTTTTGTGTTCTTTGTGTGAAACTAATAGTCTATACTGTTCAAAAAATATTATAAGACGAACTTTAAACTTAGCATTTGATACGACGATAGTACTTTTGGTAATAACCCTATTAGTTAGCGTATTTAAAAAAAACAACGGCACAGATAAAGCGCGGCATCACTTCTAAATCGGAAATCGGAAGTCTGGGGTTCGCAAAGATGCTGCTTTGCCTTTATGAGTTGCGTAATATTTGTTTAAAGAAAGATTTCTTCCTATAAAGGATTGGTTAACATAATATGCCACCGTCAAAATATATTAGTTAAAAAAGAGAAGTTGTTAAGGCATTTCAGTTACTGTGGATATGTACTTTTTTATCGTCCCACTGCTGGGCACGGGCCTCCCCGTGCCCCGTCTCCCGGACGCTGGCCAAGTGCGGGTTGGCGGACTTCACATGTCTTTTGAAAACTTGCTAGGTTCTCTCAGACATGCAGGTTTCCTCACGTTATTTCCTTCACCGTTAAGACCAGTGGTAAACATATTGGAAATGATTCGCACATGAAAATATCAGAGGTGCGAGACTCGAGATTTGAACCCACTTAACTCGGTTTCCCAAGCGAGCGCGTTACCACTGGGTTACCACTGCCCCTGCCCCTGTGGATTATTATATACTAATATTATGAAAAAACATGAATTTCAGTGCCGTATAAACTATAAATACTACTGTTATTTACTAGTAAGTATCAACAAAGACAGTAAAAAAATCTATCATAATAGAAATTGCTTCAAACTTTAACCCTCAAAATAGTCCCCCTTTTGACATAATTTTTTTATCGTCCAGATATCCGTTTATAAAAATAAAAACTGTACCCAAGTAGTTAAAGATAAGTTAAAGCGGTCGCAGGTCATCTATACATATAATAAAATTCTAACTAAGTCAAATGTGTACATTAAATACTTTTTGGGAAATCTAATTGAAATAGACATTATTATCGATACAGAGTCCGAATCTATAGTTTTTAGAATTTTTGTCTGTCTATCTGTCTGTCTGTCTTTCTGTCTGTCTGTCTGTTACCGCATCACGAGAAAACCACGGGACAGATTTTGATGAAATTTGGTATGATGATAGCTGGTTATCCGGGACAACATATAGGCTACTTTTTACCGCGGGAAAATATCTCATTTCTGAGAAAAAATACAAAAACATAAAAACTGCATTGTAAGAGTATACTAATATGTAAAACCTAAGAATTAGGTTTTTGGTCATCTGAACGCGGGCGGAGCCGCGGGCAATGCTAGTTTTATATATAATTATAATATAAAAAGTGAATGTGGATATAATTTGATGTTTAAAGTTATATTTCCTATTCCATTGTTAATGAAGCAATTCGAATCGTAGCGAAAATGAAAACTTTCTCATTTCCTAATGACGACTTTCAACACATTCCTGCTTCGTAATTTAGATAATGTATGTAATAAATATATGGGTACCTTCTACCTACTATAAAATAAGATATTTTAAATCAGATATTTTAAAATATCTTATCTTATAAGAAGGATATTCTCATGGCTTAAGAGATATCAATAGGTAATCTCTATATTTTAATCTAAAATATTTTTAACTTTTACGTTTCTGAATCGAACTGCTATGAAGTGGAACACCCTTCCAGCATCCGTGTTTCCTGCCACCTACAATCCAAGTACCTTCAAGGCGACAGTGAACAGGCATTTTTTAGGCAAACGCGTTTCAACCTAGACCTCATCAGTCCTTCCCAGCGCTGATTATAGTCAAGCGCAAGCGTATCGTTCAATAAAAAAAAAAACAAAAATTAAGGGATAAAGCATGAACGAATAAACCACTATTCGTTCATGGGATAAAGGATTGTAATTTGTAATCATTTCAATTAAACAGAAACCTCAATATTTCATTAATTTGACCTTAATTAATTTTTCTATTTTTTTTTTATTTAATCCTTTTCGGCCATATTTTAGATTATAAATAAACAAACAGATCAGATGAATATGCATGTATTATGAGAATTATAATTTTTTATCGAATTGTTTTATCAACTTTTTTACATAGCGCCATCTATGTACATCTACACACACCTTATATATACACGTATTGTCTATTTACGTACAAGTACTGTTTCATGCGTATAGTTACTATGTGATTTATTAATTTCATACAAGATGGCGCACTTTCTAAACTATTTTTAAAATATCATTTATGTGTTTTAGGTTGTTTAGTATCAGCAATAAAGGCTTAATAATAATAATAATAGATATAATATTAAATAAGCAACTCTTGTAATATAAATTTATCTCACTTTGAAAGTGAGCTTATATTGACCAAGACGGATTTCTTACACCAACCCGTTATCTAGTAGTATTGTTGATCGAAGGGTTGGTGTGAGTAACCTTTTTATTTCTCGAAATCAAATATTTTTAGTATCTTCATAAAAAAACTTTTATACTTAAACTATAAATATTAAATTACTTGTATATTAAACATTATAAGAGTTATTAGTCTTTATATGGAGGTCATTTCACTTTAAAAATGGCTGCCGGAATTTCAGTCATGTCGCCTTACCGGAAGTTCTGCAGTCCTTCCGGTGTCCTTATTATTGTATATATCGTATGGAAATTTAAAAAATAAATAAAATGGTAGGTACCTACTTAAAGTTATTTCTAATTCTATACTTTTTACCCGACTGCGCGACACAAACGAGGGTAATGTGTTTTTTCATAGTAATCTTTATAAAAAAATATTGTATCGCATTATTTTTATTATGATATTTTTGACTAAATTGGTGTTTTTTTTTATATCTTGTAAAACTAAAAACAAACAAAACAAAAAATCAGACAAGCGCGAGTCTCATTTGCAATCCGAGGCTCCGTAGCTCGAACTAAAATTCACCTAAAAATATCTATATTAATTTTAAAATTGTATCCAAAGCTACCCCACACGCTTATATAGACTCAAACTGTTTATCGAGTATGGAGTGCCATTCTTATTTATTATTCGTAATTTGATTGCAGAATTGTTAGCAGTAGACACGAGACACCGATATATAGCTCAAATTAAGACTTTAATTAAAAAAGCTGTAACATACGCACGCACGCACGCACGCACGCACGCACGCACGCACGCACGCACGCACGCACGCACGCACGCACGCACGCACGCACGCACGCACGCACGCACGCACACACATACACACACATACATACATACATACATACAAACGGCCGTCTTTTGACTACAGAACCTTAAAAAATAAGGATTTAGTAAAACTCATTATATTAAAATTTTAAAAGTATTTAATTTGTATATAGGTAATTATATATTATATGGTATTTATATATTATAGACAGAGTTAGAATATTTTACAAAATTTAAGTAAAGCTTCTACGAGAAATACATAGTGGCAACTTGTAGGAAAAATTCACGGTATCATTTTATCTGTTAGGAAAATATAATTTTGGTCTTATTTCTAACTTAGCTATTATATTTATCTTTACATAATAACAAAAAAAACACAAATAATAATAATTTTACATTCCTACTTAATCTATGTAGCCTTCCTTAATTTAAAAATAAGTAGAACTTAGTAATTGCAAAATTATATGGACATATCTTGGGCGTAAGCGTGTATATTGTATGAATTTTAAAATGGAAATATTAATAAAGAAGAAATCTATTATAAAGATAAGATATCGTTAGAAATAAACAATATATACTTTACTGTTCAATAGTTTGAATATAAATGATATAGAGCGTATTGTAGGTACTAATCTATACATATAATAAAATTCTAACTAAGTCAAATCTGTACAAAATATTTTTTTGAAAATCTTATTGAAATAGACATTATTATCGATACAGAGGACAAATCTATAGTTTTTAGAATTTTTGTCTGTCTGTTTGTCTGTCTGTTACCGCATCACGAGAAAACTACTGGACAGATTTTAATGAAATTTGGTATGGTGATAGCTGCTTATCCTGGTCATTATGTAGGATACTTTTTACCGCGGGAAAATGTCTCATTTCTGAGAAAAAATACAAAAACTGCTATGTAAGAGTATACTAATATGTAAAACGTAAGAATTTGGTTTTTGGTCGCGGGCGGAGCCGCGGGCAATGCTAGTTGAATAATAAAAACTAAGCCAAGTCCGCGATTGTGAGACCCTACAATACTAGATACATAAACAGTCGGGGAAATTATATTTTAAAATACCGATAATCAATACTATTCATTTTCACATGCAAATTTTCTTTAAATCTTAACGCTCCGTTGGTATGTTTTCTTAGCTCTCGAAATATTATGTAATGTGATAAATAAATACAACAGCAACAGCCCTTCTAGTATATCCATATACTTATTAAGCCAATGACTTTAGTTAAACCTGAAAATGCCCTAATTAATGAAAATATTGCTTTTTTATCCCATTCCTAATAAAATAATTTTAAGTTCCTATACCGAGTATAAAATATTATAATAAAAAGTATTTTTGTAATAGTGTAGATAATAAACTATAGTAGATCAATGATGACAATAAATTACATAGAGCAAAACATAATTTTCAATATCTAAATATTTTTAATTTCGATATTCTTTTTTGTAAACAGTACCTAATACAAAAATTAAAAAAAAAACAATACATATATATAACAATACTTATTTATATAACAATACTTATTGATAACATTAATTAAAAAGTAAAAAATATGGTAACAATAATATTAAAGTTCATAACAAAATATTTTCCTACTTATTGTCTAATTCATCACGTTTGTTGATGTGGTTATTCAATCTTACCCCTAAAAATTACTAGATTAAGTTTTTAAAATATTATTTGAAATACATAGAAATATTGAAGATCTATTATGTATGTTGAAAAATAATATTTAAGTCCGAGTTAAAATTTTTATGATCTTAAAATTTCAGACGATTTTAAGTGTTTTTTAATAAAATGTAATGTTAAAAAATAAAACTGTTCTAAAGTAAATTTTATCTTTTATTTCATATTATCAAGTAACTAAAACAGTTATAAAGATATAAACTACCATAGCCAAAGAACTACTTCTTTCGAAATAATTTTACATAGGTACTGTCCTTAATATATAATATTCAAAGTAAAATATCTTGTTTATCTATTAATTTATATTCCATAATTATCCCCAAAACCTAGGACCGAAGCTAAAAAAGAGCATTTACACAGAATTATTTAATCTATGTACCTACTTATTAACTAATTAATAAGAACACATAACTTGTACCTCTTTTTATGGTAAATCATTAAATATATCGAAATTCGTTTCTAAGTACATTAATTAAAATCCGAAACACTTAAAATTAACATACTAGCTTTGTCATTCGATTCCACTCACGAGTATTTTCTCTAACCCTCTCTTTGTACACAATTATTGGTTGATTGCTATATACTAAGTTATATAGTTAAATTGCAATGTTTCCGAGCAAATTTTCATCGCATCCGCGCCTTTTGCCCAATTGATGACACAACTGAGGTGAACCCACTATGTCGCCAAGAAATACACTCAGTAGATATAACTCCTTAGATTGGTCAGGTGAACTCTTGTACTGGCTGCAAAGAACAATGTTATTTTAAATAAAAGATATATGCATTAAATACAAGATATATATATATATATATATATATATATATATATATATATATATATATATATATATATATATATATATATATGTAGATAAGAAAATACAAGAATAGATACAATTTTGTAAGCCCTTGTTAAAATTATACTTATTTAAACAAGTATTTATATTTTTAACTTGATGAAAAGTTTTTTAATTATTTTATGATTTTGTTTACACAAAACAATTTTAAAAACAAACCTGAAGGCTTTTCGCAATTTATAACTATACATGCACATTGTATATATATCGATACAGCTTTCGGGCATTTTTTATGGTATTTAGTGAGTTGTGACAAACGAGCAGACAGCCCACCTGATGGAAAGCAGTACCTGTAGCCCATAGCACCTACAGTTCATGTACTTAGGTTTTATGTTACAAAAATGCAGGACCGCAGGTGCGTTGTCACTGTGAGGACTAAGATGATATGTCTCTTGCCTGTAAGTGCGCTGGCTACCTTATCCTTCAAACCGGAACACAACAATGTATGTAATCATTGTTGCTTGGCGGGAGAAATAGATAAGGGGGTGGTACCCATCCAGTCGGACTCCGCAAGCTTTACGGAGTCCTACCACCGAGCATATATATGTATATCCTATCTACAAACGAAATATCAATCCCATTCTTAATCAATTAAAAGAATCTATTTATACATATACATATTTGTATTTGGAGATATTTACATAGCTATTATATTCCCCTTAGCTTTCTACGTGCTTATTTCTCTTCTAAATAATATATGTTATGAAAACAAGGTAGTAACGTAGCAAGTACTAGCTTTCCTAAATTGCAATGAATAAATAGTGTTGAATAACCTTCATTATATGATGACGATGACGATGATTGGCTCAGTTTGTAGTGACCCTACTTGCTGTGCCAGCGGTCGCGGGTTCGAGTCCCGCTGGGGTCATTCATTTGTGTGATGAGCACGAAGGTTTGTACTCTAGTCATGGTTGCTTATATTTATAATATGTATGTATTTAAAAGTTATATAAGTGTAGTGTATCAACTATCTGGTATCCATAACACAAGCCTTGTAGCTTACCATGGAACTAGATGGTGCTGTGTGTTAATGTCCCAACATATATTATAATAAGAAAATAAATTATGCACGGAAAAATAATCATATATCTAATAACGGAACTACTAAATAACCATCTTTATGATCGAAACCGCAGTGTGTAAAGATGAACGGGTCTTATATTCAATTTAAAATACACTTTATTTCCTGTAGATAAAATTAAAAATACTAAATATAACAATTTAGTGCGATTCCCTTTGCAATTGTTTAACATCATTGTCAGCATTAATTGTATGGGAATAGAGTTTATAATTGTGTAATCTGAACAAAATGAACAGTGAAAGTCTCTGTGGTCTTGCATAATACCAGCTCACCTCGATTAAAGTTAAACCTAGATGTACCTAACTTAGCTATTCTGAGTTAGTAATAAATAAAAAAGAAGTTCATAGAAAATATTTTGCAAATAACAATTCTTTGAACGTAACTTCTTATCAATCTATAGTAATATTATAAAGAGGTAAAGTTTGTGAGATTGTGAGTTTGTGACGTTGTAGGGGGTAATCTCTGGATCTACTGAACCGAATTAGATGAAATTTGGTAAGAAGATATTTTTTTGATAGTTTGAGACCCTGGGAAGGACATAGGATACTCTTTATCCCGGAAACCATGAACCCGAGCGATGCGAGGGTGAGTCGCTAGTATGTCTAATATCTATACATGTAAAAAAATTCTAACTGACTACTAACTTATTGAAACAGTTATCATTATAGATACAGAGGCCGAACTCGAGCGGCGCGAGTTTAATTTTGAATTTTTAAATAATAAAAATTAATTTTAAAACGATATTATATTTAGGTATACAATATTTTTGTAATTTAAGGAAGAAATAACGATAAATATTTTTGTAGTATTTTAATTATATAAAATAAGAACCTACGACCCACGTGACGCGCATTGAATTGCTAATTAGCGTGCAATGACATCACTGTCCCACTAACACTTCACGAATTTCTACGTGACCCAAACCTATTGACCTTGAAATAATTCAATCATAGATCGATTATATTTGGACATTCATTTAATCAATTATAACGATGTCTTAATTAATCGTTATTGAATATTATTTTTCCAATTAAAAAAGTTCTGCGACAAATTACGAGTATGTAAGCTGTAATTTACCTTCTTTCAAAGATAGAGGGTTATTTGTTTAATTAAAATTTAGATGGTTATATTATTTTAAATTACTTACATATACTCTAGCCTATATAATATCTATTTCAAGCGCCATAAAAACGGGTGTTGCCATTTTTACAAGAAAAAGCAATAAATTAAATTTACCAAATTAATTGTGATTAACTAATTATAAAGTATGATTATACCAGATATGTCAGAGAAAATCTTATCAACGATAGTGTCCCTTCAAATGAGCTAAGTTTTCGTGGACTGAAATGTAATCTGTACTAAACGTAATATGTTCTCATACATAATCTATACATATAATAAAATTGTAACTAAGCCCAATCTGTACATTAAATATTTTTTGGAAAATCTTATTGAAATAAACATTATTATCGATACAGAGGCTGAATCTATAGTTTTTAGAATTTTTGTCTGTCTGTCTGTTACCGCATCACGGAAAAACCACTGGAGGGATTTTGATGAAATTTGGTATGGTGATAGCTGGTTATCCGGGTCAACATATAGGATACTTTTTACCACGGGAAAATGTCTAATTTCTGAGACAACACAAAAAATACAAAAACTGCAATGTAAGAGTATACTAATATGTAAAACCTAAGAATTTGGTTTTTGGTCATCTGAACGCGGGCGGAGCCGCGAGCAATGCTAGTAAAATATAATAGATAATAATGTAATCAATAATAATTTTATTCAAAATATAACTTATTTCCATACACATACATACATGCATACATACATACATTAATTACAATACATAGAAATATTGAGTAATTTTGAGAAAATGTCACTTGTAAATAAAATAAGATGTTGTGTCTAAAGCCTAGTTCGCATTAAGCTAGTATTTTAGTCTAGTAGCGAGTAATTTAGTAGCTAAATTACTCGCTACTCACCAAAATCGTTCGAACTTTGGTCGAGTACAGTTTACAAGTGAGTGGTGTTTTGCAAGATGAACAGCCTACAACGCAATAAAGTAAATAAACTGATTAAGCTGATCGTAACGGCTATTTTAGAAGAGGTGGATGAGGAAATTTGTGTGATTAATAAAAAGAAGCTATGGGTACGAAAATGGATCGAAAGACGAGATAAACTAGGAGCTACTAATTGTCTTCTGAAGGAATTAGCATTGGAAGATCCCAAAGAATACTTCGATAGTTTGAGAATGTCCGAAAGTTGTGTAAAAACGACATTATGGCGGCAACTAATGAACTCGACTAATTCGACAGGTTCGTACTTGTTTAACCGGTGAACCAGTGAGCTCGGACGCGTGGTGGGGGCTGCTACTCGCCCAAAAAATAGAATAAAATGGATTGACTCGACTAAATTACTTACTAAACTAATCGACTAAATTTTTAGTGTTCAGACACGTTTAGTTACTAAATTACTCGCTACTAGACTAAAATACTAGCTTAATGCGAACTAGGCTTAAAAGAAAACTAAAATAAAGGTTACGATAAATTTTCTAGAAGCAAAACTTGCACAGCGCCACGCTAACAGTTTTCTAGCCTACGTGACAGACTCCATATAAGCGATCGTTGCGTAGTTGTTACATCACTGAACTATCAGCAAGTCTTGGTGAATTCTACCACCTGTCCGTCCGCCTGACACAAATTTTACGTCCTTGAAAACTTTTACATTATTTAAATTAATGTTGAAATTGAGTTTTGTTGCGAGACGTCGTTAGGATGGTAGGTCAAGGCTGCCTATTGTAATTTAACGCTAGGTTGTCGAACTTTGCTAACTATTGTTTCTGAAATAATCTCTACCAATATTTTATTATGCGAATAGCTTTTGTAGCTTTGTTGAATTTATGTTGTTTATTGATATAACTAGCGACTCACTCGCTCGGGTTCCTTATATATATATATATATATATATATATATATATATATATATATATATATGTACATATATCGGTATAGCAAAGCAGGTAAAAAATAAAAATGAAAGAAAATATAACCCTTTTTTGAGAAATTGTTGAACCCTATACAAACTTGTAAGTTTGCCCTCCTCCCTCCCCCCCCTTTCACCCTCTTAAGGGATGATTTTCGGGATAAAAACTATCCTAAAGCCTTCCCGGGGTCTCCAAATATCTCCATAGCAAACATCTAAATCGGTTCAGTGGATTAAGCGTGAAAATGTAACAAGTAGACAGACAGAGCTACGTACACATTTATAATATTAGTATGGATTTTCTTAGATCATTATGATATTATTGCCAATGTAGGTATACCTATATCATGTGTGTTGTGTGTGGTTTCAAAAAATCATAAATCATAAGGAATATAACACAAAAATGAAGCAATTATTCGCTATTTCCATTTATGTCAAACTAGCATATTTCATTCACTGAATTAAAATAGAAATGAAGTCCCCTGGAACAGAACTTAATTAAATTACAGGATAAGCTTTTAAACTGTTCTTCTCGTTTTTAATTACTTTCAAGTGCAGATAATTTTTGTAAACAGTCTTTTGTGTTTATAAGACACTTACTTTTGAGTTTTTATAGTAACACTAGCAACTCAACCTCGCTCCGCTCGGGTTTCGTTCCTACTTACGTTTAAACGTATAGCTAAGATTGCTCAGAGATGAGATATTTTCCCCCAGTAAAAAGTATGAAGTAAATAGTATCCTATATATTGACCCGGATAACCAGCTCTCATCATGCCAAATTTCATCAAAATCCCTCCAGTGGCTTTTCAGTGATGCGGTCACAGACAGACAGATAGGTAAAAATTCTAAAAACTATAGATTCGGCCTCTGTATAAATAATGTATATTTCAATAAGATTTTCCAAAAACAAATTATGTACAGATTCGGCTTAGTTACAATTTTATTATAGGTACAGATACATAAAATTTGGTTTATCATAAAAAAATTATATGATAAATTCTGTAAAATTAATCAACATAAAACTCAATAATATTAATATGTAGGTATATATAAAATAAAAACATATGCAACCAAAATTGATCAAAATGATTTTGATCTCATATTTTTCCTCAAATCTATATCGAAATGATATCCTACGTCATTTCAGAATATATAGGTACATATTCCACCTGCTCACAAAATTCTATCCATTTCCTATCAATGTTTTACACAATATACACAAGAATGTTTTGTTTGAGTCGCAAGCCTTTTAACAACTACACGACGCAATTAGAGTAATAGTAATGAAAATAAGTAATAAATAATAGAATAAGATTACCTAAACACTTGAGACCAGTCCATCTGCGGCTTAGGCTGCGCTCGGGCTCGTGTTGCAAACTGCGCACAAACCCTTTCGAACACGCATGCGCGTGCGCCGAATTCTCCTGTTATGTACTTTTCAACCTCTTGCGCGTCGAATTCAGGAACCTCGATTGGAAAAGTAAGCTCACGACGAGTACGAGACCGGTATGTGGCTGTAAGAAAAAAATATTTACTTAATTTTCATACGTGTTTTTCAATCGATGTTTTTTTCTATTAATTAGGGTGATATAACAATTGATGTTGTTTTACAGCAAAATGAGTTATTACGTTGCATGTGTGTTTTTTTTAATTCGTTGAGAATTTTTAACGTTGTAATAGTAAGTTTGAAATATACGAGTATTTTTTATACTGTATTTCCCCCACTAACATCTTCCACGCCTATATGTAGATTGACAGAAAGAGATCTCTTTTAGAGACAAATCTGTTTATCTATACATATAATAAAATTGTAACTAAGCCGAATCTGTACATTAAATATTTTTTGGAAAATTGAAATAGACATTATTATCGATACAGAGACCAAATCTATAATTTTTAGAAAAATATCTTATTTCTGAGAAAAAATACAAAAACTGCAATGTTAGAATTAGTATACTATTATGTGAAATCTAAGAATTTGGTTTTTGGTCATCTGAACGCGGGCGGAGCCGCGGGCAGTGCTAGTGCTAAATAAGTCTCATTTCTGTATTTCTTTTTTTTCTTTATTTTAGAGCTTTGTCGTTCACATACAAAATTTCTTAAAATTAACAAATTCTTTTGTAAATGCAATAAATAATATAACAATAATAAATGCATACTCTACTATACTTTTAGAACAATTCTTTTATAACTAAAATGTCATAAGCTGACTAATACTAAAGACTAAAGCTGACTAAAATTAAAGTGGATTTAACTTTTCATATATAAAAAAGCTTTTGACAAAAATGTAAGCTTAAGATTAAAGGAAAAAATAATAAATTAAGGTAATGAATAGGTTTGCTACATATTTTTGTATATGCATATATGAATAAATGGCACAATGGAACTACAATGCTGGCTGTATCTACGGCTCTAGTTCTCTTCAATTTATCATTGAAACATTTTTAAAAACATTTCATCCATGAATCAATCTATTTCAATCGGTTCAAACGCTTGCCACAACCATTTTTGCATTTCTGACTTTGAAAATAGAACAATAAATAAATGTACCTAGAAAAATTAAAAACTCAAAATATGAATGACTAAATCTATACATATAATAAAATTGTAACTAAGCCGAATCTGTACCTACATTAAATATTTTTTGGAAAATGTTATTGAAATAAACATTATTATCGATACAGAGGCCAAATCTATAGTTTTTAGAATTTTTGTCTGTCTTTTTTTGGTGTATGTATGTTTTTTTGCTTATGTTACGCGGTCTCTTTGTTATATAAGCAATTTTAATAATTATCAATGATTATTAATAAATTTCGTCAATAGCTACCAAACAAAAAAAACGGATTTACAAAGGAGAAAAAGTTAGCGAAATACTTTGTCTTTGCCTATTTATATAATATAGATTTTAGACCTCAATAGTGAACATAAATAAATGAAAAAAAAAATAGAATAGTTATTTATAAAATTATTTTATAGGTGGTGCGCATTTCCAATTAACATGAGGTATATTTTTTTTTTGTGTGGTACATTAACACACAGCACCATCTAGTTCCATGGTAAGCTACGAGGCTTGTGTTATGGATACCAGATAATCGATACACTACACATATTTATATAACTTTAAATACATACATATTATAAATATAAACATCCATAACTGGAGTATAAACATTCGTGCTCATCACACAAATAAATATCCCCAGCGGGACTCGAACCCGCGACCGCTGGCACAGCAAGTAGGGTCACTACAAACTGAGCCAAACGTGTCGTCAAACTGTTATAGAGAATAATTAATTTGTTATAAATTGTTTATTAACGCACCGGTTTCAGTAATTACAAACATTCCCCCTTTCCTTCACAATAAATCAAGTGCAAAAATTGTTTTCAATAACTCTTACCGAATAACAAGTCAAACTAGTTTCAGCATCATCCATATTCATGTAGCAGAAACATATTTGTAAATGATATATTTGGCGAAATAATATGACATAATTAATGTGCATTGTAGTATATTAGATAATAATTTAGCATTGTGTACGTTTTTGTGTTATGTAAATTAAAAATATATAGAGTCAATCAAACAAACAAAGGAATCGATTTCTTTATAAATCATAATATTAAGTATAGGTAGTACCATAACATAACATTTGAATGCATTTTCTTGCTAAATGGAAATAATAAATAAAATTTCTGCTATAATACAATTTAATAGTGACTGCAAAAATAATATTTTTTCACGAATCGAGTACGCTCGCTCGCACATATGCCGTGACACTCTCAATTTACGACATCGCGTTTAATATTTGCCCTTCCCACAGTATTAATGGTTGTAGATAGCATCTGCAGTATCCGAGTAAACGGTCTCTGCATGATTTTTGTTTTGCGAGCTAAAGCTTTTTTGTCACTTGTTTGTGTTTTACATCTAATTTTATAATAATAAAATGATGCTTTTTTATTATTACTATATACGACTAATAGGCTAATGGACTTAATATAGGCACAGGTAGCCCAGTCGTAATGAGCTCGCTGGAAAACCAAAGTCAAGCGGGTTCGAAATCCGGGTCTTGCATCTCTAAAATTTTCATATTCGATGTTGTCAACAAGATTATCACTTGCCTTGATGAAAGAAAACATCGTGAAAAAAACTTCATATTTAAGATAGAACGTAATTATTTAAAAAAAATATACGTTGGGACATTAACACACAGCACCATCTAGTTCCATGGTAAGCTACGAGGCTTGTGTTATGGGTACCAGATAGTTGATACACTACATGTATATAACTTTAAATACATACATATTGTAAATATATATGTATTATTGACTATATATATATATATATATATATATATATATATATATATATATATATATATATTACGAAAGATCTTCATTTTGCTAGCGTAGTGGAAATACGTATTATAGCCTGTTCCTCCACGCATTAAGTAGAGGCCCGTACACTTAAAAAGGGCTGAATTATTAATATCCTACTTGATATACCTAGATAAAGAGTAGCCTAGCCCATAAGCTGTCCCTATCTAAGAAATAACGTCGATCTGTTACAATCCAATATGAATTTACAAACAAACATAGCACCCCATTCCAATATTAATAATGATTGATCTGTATAATCAAACGTTTTAGGTTGACAGAGAGGTTGATTAGACAAATTATCCATCTGAATTATCCACCATTAAATTTTAAATTGTCAAAATATCCAGGCTTTTAATTGCGAAGATAAAACTCAATGAAATTAAACAAGTAGAGAGTAAAGATTTCATTATTTTGCTAACTATTGAGCTAAAGGTTACGAATTAAAAGTCGTATTATTGGCGACACGTTTGGCTCAGGTTGTAGTGACCCTACTTGCTGTGCTAGCGGTCGCGGGTTCGAGTCTCGCTAGGGGCATTCCATTTGTGTGATGAGCACGAATGTGTGTACTCTAGTCATTGGTGTTTATATTTATAATATGTATATATTTAAAGTTATATATGTGTAGTGTATCAACTATCTGGTATCCATAGTACAAGCCTCGTAGCTTACCATGGAACTAGATGATGCTATGTGTTAATGTCCCAATATATTTATAATATATATTTATTATTTGTGTACAACGCTGACTACTAACATTTGAATGAACACTATTATTTCACTAATGAACAACTAGGTGCATGCACATAGAGTTGGTGCAGATTTATAGAAATATCTTTTTAAGAGGAATAATTCTGTAATACATTGTGTATATGAAATAACTTTATTTGTTTACGCTGCGCACGAACATAAAGTTCCCAGTCGGCATAATTTTTTCCAACACTTTCAACAATCATTGTTTTATTTCAGCCAATTTACACAAAACCGTAATGCATTATACATTTAAACCTTCCTCATAGATCACTCTATATATTGGTGAAAACCGTATGAAAATCAGCTCAGTAGTTTTTGAGTTTATAGCGGTCATACAGACAGACAGACGCGGCGGGGGACTTTATTTTATATTTATAATATGTAGTGATATTTCTAGCTAAATTCTTTTAAGCTATATATATTATACGATTATGCTTTTTAATGTAGATAATATATTAATTATATTAATATAATCAGTGTTAATACGAGTATGTATTGTAAATGCGAAAGTAAGTCTGTTATTGTGTACTTGTATAGTTTCACAGTAAAACGGAATAACTGATTGTTTTTTTTTTTTTTTAATATGGGTTTTTTTAGCTTAAGCCCTCGAAAATTATAAATATAGTGTTTAAAAAACATTCTGACACAATTAAATTATCATATGTTGCTCTGAAGCTTTTTTATTGTACAATATCCCTAATAATTTTAGAAAAATATTTCGAATTTTACTCACCAGGGCTCAGGGAATATGACAATTTCTTTAAGAAATTAGCCAACCTAACACTTCCAACTATGAATGGAAAACCGACTAATTGCACTGGCAGTTCAAAATTTGTTTGTTGTCCAAAAACATAAACGAAAAATAGAAACACAAATACGAAACTCTTTACCAGCTGCATTGTTACCACTAGAACAAAACACTTCACAGATAATTTATATATAAAGAATTTTGTATAATATATAAATATTTAGAATTTTTTGACCTCTAGAATATTATTTATAGGTAAATAGTACCGCGTGTACTATCGCAGTAAGTGAGCGTGAGTCTGTGAAGAATGATTGGAACGGCATCCCCGCTTTGCTTTGTTGGTCAATACTCCGATGTTATGTCATAGCTGTCACTTGAAGTAGGTTAGCATCACTTACCGGTAATGATTTAATATACATAAAAACGCTGCCTCTGATTAGCAACTATGTTTACTTCAGATTACTTTTAAAGAAAATTCACAATATATGTATAATATATAAGTTAATATTATCTTAAAAATTAAGTTTAAAAAAAAGAGCTTTTAATTTTCATATTCATCTATACAGATAAATAAAAGAGATGAAGTGTCTGTTAGTAGTGTCGAAATAACAGCGTTTTACTAAATGCATATGAAATTATAAGAAAAACACAATTTTTAATTTTTTGTTTGTCTGTCTGTCTGTTTGTTCCGGATAATCTCTGAAACGGCTGGACTGATTCGACGGGACTTTCACTGGAAGATATCTGATGTTATGGGGAGTAACATAGGCTACTTTTATTTTAGAAAAAGAATTAGGGTTCCGCTCAAAAAAATCAAAACGTACCAAGGACGCACCCGAGCGAGGCGAGGGTGAGTCGCTAGTAGTATTACTAAAAACTATCAATAAAATTATTATGAAATATAATGTCTTCATTTTGCTGATTTTAAAAGATAAAATATTGATAATGATGCCCTTGAGTCCAATTTTGTTTACATTTTTATTGGTGTTATTAATTTTACTGTTAAAAGTTGAAATTATAACTACATATTTTATTTTAGAAAAATGTAGAGTTTATGTAGAGTTTAATTTTAATTGTAGAAACATATTATATGACTCAGTTTCTTACAATAATACATCTTTAAAATAACGTTTTTTAACCTTATTCTTTACTAGCATTGTCCGCGGCTCAGCGCGCGTTCAGATGAGAAAAACCAAATTCTTAGGTTTTACATATTGGAATACTCTTACATTGCAGTTTTTGTATTTTTTTCAGAAATTAGATATTTTCTCGCGATAAAAAGTACCCTATATGTTGAGACGGATAACCAGCTATCACCATTCTAAATTTTATCAAAATCCCTCCAGTGGTTTTTCCGTGATGCGGTAGCAGTCAGACAGACAGATAGACAAAAATTCTAAAAACCATAGATTAGGTCTCTGTACCGATGATAAAGTCTATTTCAATAAGATTTTCCAAGAAATATTTAATGTACAGATTCGGCTTAGTTACGATTTTATTATATGTATAGATAGTAAATTCTAATGTATTTTTAACTGTTGCTATTTTAGATTTTAAAAGTTACGAGCTCAAAGACTGAGTGATTATTTGGCCTTACCTCTAAGTGCCTGTATTGTTTTACTGATACCTTATAAGGACACATATTTCTCATAATTAAAAAAAACATACGAAGGTTAAAATAATACAGAAATTAAAATAAACAAAATCTTTTATGAATGTAATAGTAATTGTTCAAGCTTTTAAAAAAATTCTAACATTGACTCTATATATAATATAATAATATTATAATAAACAATCTCCTTCAATTTTTATTTTTAAATTAAATATGACTTGTTGACTAAGTGTTTTAATTTTGTGGCTGTTTGTAGAGGTATGTGTGTTAAGATTTTAAAAGTAATAAATAAACAAAGTAAAAAAATAATAAGAATGCTCTTTCTAGAACAAACAGACCGATGTTAGTCGTAAAAATAAAATATCGAATTTCCTTTGATTACGATGCAAGCTCTAAAGTAAAACATCGAATAGTAAAATTCCCGATGTTTTTTGCAAGGGTTCATTCTGTGCACGTATTCGTCTCGCTAATGGATCTGCTAACTAAATCAAATATGGAGACATACTAATCTACTAAATTAGTTTACATATATAAAATATAATTTTTTATCCTTTTCAAATAAACTTTTGAACTTCAAAAAATTAAAATAAATTATTAAAAAAAAAAACAGTATTAAAAACAAGCTTTTATATCATATAAATAGTGTAATAAATGAGGTTGATTTTATTTAAAGTTTATATTTTTAATTTTTAAGCATTTATTCTTCTCAGCAAGCCCTTTTATTTGATATCCGTATCATGGGCGTGATTAAAAAATCATAATCCAAGACTGCCAAGTCCGCCATGTTGGATTAAAAATAATGTCTATCCTAATAACCATGCATTGTGATCTAAACTAAACGTGTATGCAAACTTTCAGCTCAATCGGTTGAGGATAACTGCTTTAAAGTTCATTTGCAAGATTTGACACGAACAAATATATGTACATACAAACATTGCGAGTTGAAGCTTTTAATATAGGTAGTTCAGATTTATTTACGTAATTTCTATAATCAAAAATGTATCCATACTAATATTATAAATGTGAAAGTGTGTTTGTTTGTTTGTTTGTCCTTCTTTCACGTCGAAACGGAGTGACGGATTGGCGGGATTTTTTTTATGGAAATAGGTGCTGACATAGGCTACTATTTACCGCGGGTGATCATCTAATTCCCACGGAAAAAACACGTTATAATACAATACAAAAAATATCTATCATCAGAATCATTTGAAACTTGGTATTAATGCTCTTCAATAAAATTATATAAATATGTGTTTTAGAATTTTTCGAAGTTTATCCTACACGGGGGTAAAATAGGGGGTAACAGTTTGTATGAAACTACCTTTTCAGAGTGTTTTTTGAAGTTCTAGCGCAAGCGAAGCCGCGGGTTCTGCTAGTATGTCATATATTCACCAATGATATCATAACACAAGAAAATTTTTAAATTTAAATATACATATATTCCGCAAGCACCTTTCTCAATTCTTGTCAAGGTCATCTGACCAAACCTCCAATTAAAGTATTTCTCACTTAATATTACAACATTATGTAAAATGTGGCCAGTATCGATTTTTTATGAAAAAAAATTATATATATATATATATATATCTATATATATATATATATATATATATATATATATATATATATATATATATAATATCCACCTTTATAGGTAATTTTAAAACTTCGAAAACACAATTTACGACAGTAACTTATTATGTGTACTTATAACCTAATATATATTATCAATTATGTCGTTTTTTTTAAATAAAATTATGAAAACATGTAATGTGTCCAGCTTTAAGGATCACATATATGTATCACAATACAGTTTTCGAAAATATAATGTTAAATTTACTATCTGTTCATTTGTTTAATATTACTATATGTTGTTTTTTACATTACTATTTTATTTATACGCAATAAATATTATAATAAAACAAAACGAAAATAAATTGATTTTTAATATGAATACTAATAATTTGTCAATTAATTAATTATTATAAGATTAACTATATTCACATACATAATGTTAATAATAATTATAAGAGACTTTAATTAATATTTCATTTAAAAGCTCACACAAAACCACAAAAGCCGAATCACGTTTACATGATCAAAAACGATCAAAAACAAAAAATGTAACTAGGAAACAATATTTACCTGGACTAAGCGCATACGACAATTTCTTGATAAAATTAGTTATCCTGACTGCCATTATTATGAAGGGGAATCCCACAAGTTGAACTGGCAACTCAAAGCCAGATTGCTCCGTGCCAACCATAACACTTTGTAACACAATGAACGATATTACTATCCAGATATAAAAAATCTTCGTCAGCTCCATTTTATCTCTTAATCTAATCTCAACACAACTTTCAGCCCTACGATTTCAGCTAATCTTTTAACACGACGGCCTTAATCGGATACCCAATTATAACTGACCATGTCTAACACAACCTAGGTGGGGTGTTGTAATCATTTAGCTATGCATTACTAAATCACCGTATCGATAATATGTTACCTGTTTGGTCATCAGGACAAGTTATGTCAACGATTAAGTAACAGTGCTAGAACATTCCTTAAATTGTTTAACAAGGAAATTGTACTTACATCTGATAAAATACAACTCGATTACCGTAACAACTAAACTGGTGTTGATTTTACGATATTATAAAATATTATAAATCCTTCTACTAATTGCGTAGACATAAGCTGAAGTAAAACTTAAACATTGGAAATCGCAATTATTTTTTAACAAGCATTTAAAATTATATATATATATATATATATATATATATATATATATATATATATATATATATATATATTAGTAGTAGTTTGTGATTTGTATGTTATTCTAGATACACGATTTGTGGTTTTAAGTCAATGCTTGAAATCGAAAGTGAACGCGTTGAGACGTAAAACGTAATTCTTTGAAGGCGACATCTATAAGACTGCACTCGTATGCAACTATGCCCCACTATTTATTCACCGACTTTGATGTTTAAATTATTATTTACTTAAAGAAAAATTTCCTGTACATTACGACCTTAATACATGGGACTTTTATATATTATACATACTAAGGTTCGCCCAGCGGTCAAAGTTCTATCATAATTATTATTGAAAATTTGACGAAAGCTATATGAATTTGCAATTTTTTTTTTATTGAAACCACTAAAACTCGTCAATAACTACTAAGCATAAAAGAAAATCGCTTGAAAAACTGAGCACAAAAGATACTGAACTGAATACTGAACTGTTTTATTTTTATCTATTTATATCTAGTTTTTTATTGAAAAATCCTCAGCTTGATATTATTTTAATAATAGTTATAGGCAAAAAATCCTACGCTATTATTACATTAAATTACATAATGAAAATTTAACTTTTATAATATGACAGCCCACTCAAATTAACTTGTTGTACGTCACGATTTTAAAATATAAACTTAAAATGTTGAATTTTAAACGGAATATGAATTTTCTATTTGAAGAGTCGTGAATTTTAATTACTAAGGCATCCATCCTGCTTCTGAAAATACATAAATAATTTTGCTCCACTAACTAGAATCTAGATTCTAAATCGATATCTATACATATAATAAAATTCTGAGTCGAATGTGTACATTAAATATTTTTTGGTAAATCTTATTGAAACAAACATTATTCTCGATGCAGAGGCCGAATCTATAGATTTAAGAATTTTTGTCTGTTTGTCTGTCTGTCTGTCTGTTACCGCATCACATTAGCCGAGCCCGCGGCTCCGCCCGCGTTCAGATGACCAAAAACCAAATTCTTAGGTTTTACATATTAGTATACTCTTACATTGCAGTTTTTGTATTTTTTCGCAAAAATGAGATATTTTCTCGAGGTAAAAAGTATCCTTATATGTTGACCCGGATAACCCACTATCACCATACCAAATTTCATTAAAATCCTTCCAGTGGTTTTTCCGTGATGCGGTAACAGACAGACAGACAGACAGACAAAAATTCTAAAAACTATAGATTCAGACTCTGTATCGATAATAATGTCTATTTCAATAAGATTTTCCAAAAAATATTTAATGTACAGATTCGCCTTATTTAGAATTTTATTATATGTACCTAACTTCTATGAAGTAGCACTCCTCGACCCTCAAACTACCTATATACATACAGTATCATCAATCTATACCCTAACTACTGCATATAAAAGCAATTAATCGTCGCATTTTTTATTGCACTTTAAGTACGAAATATAACAATTGCTTACAAATTCTGTGAATTCAGAACCCATTATAGATCATATCTTCTTGTAAACGTGTGTAAACTTTATTAAGGTTATTCCGTAAATTGAGGTCGTTCGGTAGCTTTGATTTCCTACAAAGACAATAGAGATGCCGTCCTCATACATATTTGAGGTCTAACGTGAATGCTGGGGATAATTTTGGTTGCTCCTTGCGATATTGCTTCATCACTGTGGTAAATTCTTGATCGATTATTATATTTAGTATCTGGGCGACCGAGCTTCACTCGGAGTTTTTGGCCAGAACAATTACAACAAAACGAAATTTGAATAAATACAAAAAAAAAACTTTGTATCCGACCGGGATACGAACCCAGATACTTGTGGTATACAAACTTGCGCCTTGGCCGCTTGACCACAAGGTTTATGTCCTAGCGTCCGAGATCCAGATTATATATAATTCTTCAGATTCAGATTATATTAATAGATACAAGAATTGCTCGTTTAAATATATCAGATATAGAGGTAACAACATAACCGATGATTAAACTAAAAGTGTTTAACAACGGTGTATTTTACATACAGCATCTTATGTAGGATAGATGTTACATAGCTTAAATAGCTTGTTCTATTGACATACAATTTTTCACAAAACCTTTCTACAAGAAATGAAAGATACGCATGTAACAGGTTAAATATGAGATTGAAGATTCTATGCACGTTTGCCATATTCTAAGTTAGAATTAAGGAATTTTTTTTTAAAACTTTTTTATCGCTAATGAAAAGTCCCATCGGACGCATAGTTGCATAGCTTTTAGTGTAAAAATATACGAGGATTTTACTAGGTACCTACCTACAGCATTTTTCTTCGAGCGCGTTTGCTTTTTATTTTTTTTCTGCTTTTAGCTCACGGCTACTAAGCTAAGGATTAGAATTAAGGAATTAGAACTAAGGATTCCCACTTTATATACAAATGCGTTCATAAGAGGTTAGCTATATTTTAACTAGCATTGCCCGCGGCTCCACTCGCGCTCAGATGACCAAAAACCAATTTTTTAGGTTTTACAGATTAGTATACTCTTACATTGCAGTTTTTGCATTTTTTCTCAGAAATGAGATATTTACCCGCGGTAAAAAGTATCCTATATGTTGACCCGGATAACCAGCTATCACCATACTAAATTTCATCAAAATCCCTCCACTGACTTTTCGTGATGTGGTAACAGGCAGCCAGACAGACGGACAGACAAAAATTCTAAAAACTATATATTCGGCCTCTGTATCGATAATAATGACTCTTTCAATAAGATTTACCAAAAAATATTTAATGTACAGATTCGACTTAGAATTTTATTATATGTATAGATTTAGGTTACTCTTATGTCTCATAGAGTTCTAGAGAACAATTAGATAAATGATATTAAAAAATATGAGTTTAGCTTCTATACCAACTTAATCATAACTTCGAATATTAATTAAAAAAATCATAATTTAAATTAAATATAATTCCATAATTTATTATTAACGACAATTACTTTGCGATTTACTATAAAATATCACACAAAAAGCCATTTAAGTTTAAACTAAAAATATCTTGTGTTAAAGATAACCACAGCCTTTGTCTAACCCAAAGACCAAACAAGCTGACAAGGTTAAGAGTTAGGAATAAAGCAGTTTCCAGTTAACAAATACGAAGAAAGTAAAATATTCTTTAAAAAAAAAATATACCATGGTATACATATTTAAAAAAAATATTGCATGCATATCTGACCGGATTATAACTTAGAGTGCGAATGTTCCTGGTGGAAACAGCTAGTTGGTCGAGTGCAATTAGGTTTATACCTCGAAAGTCAGCTATAATGAATGGATTTGGCTAATTTTGGATATTTTTAATTTCTTACACTAAGAACTAAAAAGCTTCTGAAATCTTCCGCTAATGTTTTTTTAAAAGATCCCATGAAAATGATGCTACTTCTAGTATAGTACATTCCTTTTACAGCTATGTTTATTTTTTCTTTCGAAAATAACTCAGTTTCTATATAAAATGTAGATCGTCCCTAGCTTAATTCCCCATATAAACTTTCATCTCCATTTTCACTCCTTAAATGGATGATTTCCGGGATAAAAAGTATTCTATGTCTTTCCAGGATCTCAAACTATCTTCTTACCAAATTTCATCTAAATCGGTTCAGTACATCCAGAGATTACCCCCTATAACGTCACAAGCTCACAAACTGACAAACCTACAAACTAACAAACTTTACCTCTTTATAATATTAGTATAGATAGTGACTTACCCTCGCATCGCTCTAGTGTCTCTAGGTAAGTTATAGGTATGAATAGGTATTGCGAGTGTATCTTAGGAGAAATATTTATGCTGTTGCAGATTTTTCTGTAGGCCTTATTAGGACCTATAATTTTCTACTATATTGTCTTCATGTATCTCATAAGGTTTAGACATGTAAATTCTAAGAACTACTCGATAGAACTAGTTATTGTGTTTTCCCGTGGAAATGAAAGATTTTCCTGCAATAAAAGGTATCCTAAATGTTGACCCGAGTAATAAGTTATCATTATACAAAATTTAGGTAAAATCGGTTCAGTACTTTTTCATGAAAGGCGCATATCGTTTTCGTTAAGTTACTGTTTTATTATATGTATAGATAAAAGTGTACAGTGTAAAGTGTAGTGTAAGTGTAAAATGTGTGTGTAGTGTAGCGAGTGTACCTTAGGAGATAGACATAATATGTTATTGTGGAGTTTTTTGTAGGTTTTTTAAGACCTACAATTTTAGTACATTGTTTTGATATTGATAATCATGTCTTGTAATGTTTTGCAGGAAGTAAATTTTTTTTTTATTAAGTGAGTCTACAAACACTACAGACCTGTACCTTCTTATGAGCTTTTGTTTTATTTGGAGTGCTTAATATTGGTTTTAAAAATTTAAGTTGCAATCTCGCATTCAAAATTGAGAATTACGGAGTTTACATAATTCTGGTAAAAGTGGCTATTATTTGGAGCTTTAACAGTTTTTACGGGTTAAACTATTAAATACTATTTTTTAATACTGAGTTCTCGTTAATATATTTTAGTTATACATAGAAACTTATGTAGTTATAATATCACATATGTATGGTTTTACATTAATAACAAAGGAAATATGAAAAAATATGTAGGTCAAAAGAAAGTATACTAATAAGTTAGGTACTACTAAAGTAAACAAGTATTTATAGCAAAGCAATTCCCAGATTATTAACGTTTTAAGCTAAAAAATGTATAGTCCTAAAGGAAATAGCTTTTTTTGAGAGCTAATTTACGCTAGCGCATTTTACGCTTCGACCGACAAGATACTTTTAAATAAAATACAGATACTGGTCTTAATTTAAAACATTTTCTGAATATATAAATATTTGATTTTCATATATGTTAATAATTTGTTAACTAGTTTTATTCATTTTTCTATTTCTATTAAGTACTTAATAAGTAATAGAAGCTTTAAAATTTTTTTTTTGCTTTCATATATTTTTTTTATTGCTTAAAGTACATCAAGTTGCAAAAAATAAAATAAAAAAATTTGCTACACGACCCTGCCAGGATTCGAACCTGGAATCTTCTGATCCGTAGTCAGACGCGTTATCCGTTGCGCCACAGGGCCGATAAGAGCTTTGCTCCAATTTGTCTAAATGTTAATAGGTCAAAGTAATTGAAGTAAATTATGTTTCTACAATGTAAATTATATTTAACTTAAAAATACTCGTATAAAAAAGCTTATAAAAAAAACAAAAGCTTAAAAAAACTTTTATAAATAATTATTGATATTTGGAAATTAAGTATGTTATATATAAAAATAATATATTTTTATGTATGCTTATTTTTACATTTATGAATGTTATGAAATATTGGATATTTATAACCAACCATATGACTAAAATTGGCATATTATCTTTTCATAACGTCGGTTAAACCAAAAATAACTAACCTTGTAACGTCAAGTGGCAGCAGCACAGCAGAACCACGAGCAAAAAACCCTTACCCATCTTACTTTTTTAGAATCGAAAAACAAAAAATTAAATTTATTTACACTGTCACTCTGTTAAGGCCCCCGTAACTTGTGAGTCGTTTCCATTCAACGCAACGTTGATAGCGTTACGACATCTATAAATGTATTTCTACTTCTGGTGGCTATCGTTAAATGACTTTACTTCAGTGAATAACGTATTTTATAAAAAGTTTCGAAAAGGATTTTTTTATAATGTCATACACATAGAAGTCAGATCAGTTGGTATTACACTCTTTTAGCATTTTATGCCGTATGAAGTTTCCACGTAATTTTTTTTGCTTTACTATAATAATTATCTTAATTTTTTTACGCCAAGTTACTCAATTTGCGTGTTTACGTTTGTGATTGAAAAACATGTGAATACTTTAGTCACTATCGAATGTAAATCATAGTAGAGCCTCCCAACCAAACGGACCATTTCATATATTCGAATACGTTTGTGAAAGAATAAATTGTGATTTTATATGTAATTTTATAAAGCTTTATTGATATATAAAGTATTTACTATCCATTTGAGACAGCTATGAGGCAATGAGAGCAGGTAGAAAGGAAAGTTGTTTGAATGCGAATGATTGCAGATACATACTTAAGTACGTACAAACTGACAAATGTTTTTTGTGTGTTTACTAAATAATATTTAACGAAATATTCGACTATTTTTATAAATATAATTTTTTCATAGTTATGTTTTTTATAAATCTAAATTTTATAGATGTTAGGTTTGATTCCCGGGCATTAATATTATTGTCAGTATTAGTAATAGGATATATGTATGTAATGTTAAAACTGATTGCAAGCCAATTAACATGACAGTATTATATATATAAACAGTGATAAATCGCACGGAGTGCTGTAATAAAGTGCGCGTTCCATCTTATACGATAGCTTTTTCCTTACAGGGTTGACAATGAATACGTAATTAAACTTCACTAGCATCTACACGCGGCATGCGTAAAATCCGTTTTCTTTTTTGTTCAAAATGTTATAAAATAACTTTAAAACTTAATTTTAATCCTACAGGAATGCATGACCAGGACAAAAATATCCTCCATATTCGTTCAGAATGCCTATGTGTATACCAAGTTTCACCTAAATATTTTCTTTTACAGTATTATAAAAGAATTTCGATTTTCTCTTTTCGCCGGTACCAGGGCTTCGTGAGTAAACGATGCAAGAGTACATATTTATGCTTAAGCGGTCTTTTTAGAATTATACATGCTATCCTTTAAAAATGTACCTTCTAAGTGAACTAAGCAGACAGTGGTAGCCCAGTCCTAACGCGGTCGCTTGGGAAACTGAGTGAAGCGGGTTCACATCCCGGGTCTCGCACCTCTGATATTTTCATGTGCGAATCATTTCCAACATGATTACCACTTGTCTTACGGTAAAGGAAAACATCGTGAGGAAACCTGCATGTCTGAGAGAAACTAGAAAGTTTTCGAAAGACATGTGCAGTCCGCCAACACGCACTTGGCCAGCGTGGCTTTGGCCTGGCTTTGGCCTGATCCCCATCTTATTAAAGGGAAGCCCGTACCCAGCTGTGGGACGTTAAAAAGCGCTGAACAAACATGTGAACTAAAAATAAAATATGCCTTCAAACTAATTCATAACTACAAAATATTAATATTCTAAAGGATATTTATTTGTAATAGATTTATTCATAGAAAATAGTCGTGGTCATCGTACTATGACAATGTACATTACGTGATTCGACGTAACGTTATACGTAACTTAAAAATTGGGTCACACGTTACGGTCTGTAACTTTTTGGTACGTTAGCTTCATTAATTCTAATCATCAAGTGCATTGGATAGTTTCATATTTTCTTTATTCATATTGAATTCCATTAATATTCGAAAACTTTTTGAAATAATACGAGATTTTTAGGTTATTTTAAAGGAAAATGTGAGCATTGTAATGCAGTTTATGGATAAGTGAAGAATCTCTCGAGTTATGAAAAATATTTATCATTTCTTTTAATCTTTCCATGATAATTTAAAGTCTTATAAGATAAATATCACCGTACGGTTAAAAATAGTCGCATTAGCCTTGGATTAATAAGCGTTCCAGAACATTAAACATGACTTACAACGCTCTTAACGTTCAAATTTATATGTAGTACATTCTTTAAATAAAATTTGTATTTTCATTCTTAGACTGTGTGTGCCTAGCAAGTAGCCAAGATATTTCTATATATTTAGTATGATATTGTATTGTAGAGAGATGGTATTATAACTGCCGTTGCTTCATCATACGACCTAATTACACTAGGCTTGGTGCACGTGTACACATCTGGGAGACGGCGTGGAATCCCACAAATCTAACAATTAGTACGTGAATACAGCAGTAGGATAAACAAAGCAAGCACCACTACAGCTCCAGTAAACATATGAAAGCAAAGTTATGCTCGTCCAAATATGAAACTTGTCTGTCATAATATGTATGTATGTATATGTATGAATAACTGTTTGATGATGAAATGAGCATATGATGAACTGTTATATATGTACATTTTTAAAATAAGAAGCATTAATAAGTAAAATTTGGGATTTAAGGGTTATTTTAACATCTGAGCTAAATATGGTTTTTATGAAACCGTTGAAGAGTTCAAGTGGAAGCATGGAAGTTATTTAGAAAAACATTCCTTTTAATACTTTGCTTGTTATTTGAGAATCAATATACTCTAAGATTTGTTTGGATTACGTTATATCTCTACATACAAAAGATATGCTTTTTTATGACAACATATTCACCTCAGGAGTTAGTGTTTATATTATATGTATGTATATGTATATAATATCTAAAGCATTATAATACAAGTTAAATAATAAAATGTTATTTAATTATTATCTTTATAGTCAGTCATACACTTTTATATACAGTCAGCTCAAATCTGATCTCATCAAAATTCCGCATATGAACATGCCGCGAGCTCGGCAATTTAAAAGTTTAGAGTTTACAGTTTGCAGAGCTTTTTATGTACCTGTATGATAAATTACATTGGTTAAAGCTTCCTTATGGGACATTTTTTTATAATTTAAAATTTTTATCTATTATCTGCCTGTCTGCGTTTTCACACCCTTAGAACTAATGTCGAACATTAGCAAAGTGATAACTATTAGTATAGTAACTAAATATTCTGGAGACGGATATAATTTTTATTTTATATATAATATTGTGTATACACTAGCGACTCACCCTTGCTTCGCTCGGGTTCGTCCCTAGCATGCTTCCCCATACAAACTTTCATCCCCATTTTCACCCCCTTAAAGAATGATTTCCGGAATATAAAGTATTCTATGTCCTTCCCAGGGTCTCAAACTATGTTCTTACCAAATTTCATTTGAATCGGTTCAGTAGATCCAGAGATTACCCCCTACAATGTCACAAACGCACAATCTCAAAAACTTACAAACTTTATCTCTTTACAATATTAGTATAGATAACGGCGTGCGCCGTAATTATTTTTATTGATTCATTGCAAACCCATCTACTCTAAAATACAATTCTATGAATAGTAAATGTAATTTAATTTGTACAAATTGTGAGCTATTAAATTTATTATATATGTCATTATATATGTTTATTTTATATGTCAAAACATAATTGTAAAAAATAAAGAATTCACTGGATTATATAGGTTGTTATAAAATATAAAGGAATTCAATATTAAGGGATGAAGTCCTTGCACCCTTAAAGGCGGAATTACTGCATAGATTCCAATCTGTTAGATAAGATATGACATAATTTTTTTTTTGTATCTCATTCAAACAAGTTTCAGTAAACGTATATATAATGTATATTTTTTTATTAAATTTCAGACTGAAGAATTACATAGATGGAGTCCGCCAAAATAAATGTCAAAGTTAAAAATATTAGCGTGATTTGCTATTATTCTCGGTTTTGTTATATAGATCGTTTAATTTTTTTTAAAATAAGGAAAATTTATAAATGTTTTATATAAATTATTATAAAATTATTGCGAATAAAATGTGACGAATAAAAATATTACTATATACTTTTGTATTTTTTAAGTATTATTAATAACATAATATTGGCTTATTTAATTTTTTTTCTTAGTTAGCTATGTTCATAATGTCATTTGTATTCTATTTAAAAACATTATTTTTTCACTTTATGTTAAGTTCTATGACACTATTATGTCTTTATTATTCCTTAGTCTGAGGTTTAAATATATTTAAAACAATGTTTGTAATATTTATAAAATAAAAATGAATCGCTGAATGTGTTGGTAAGCGCAAATCTCGAGAGCAGCTGAACCGATTTAGCTAATTCTTTTTTTAGAATACTTCTTGAAGTACGAGGATGGTTCTTACGGCCTGAAAAAGTCTAAAAACAATACTTTTCTATACTCCCATACAAAAGATTCGTAATAATACTTAAAAGTCAATTTGATCTTTAATAACATACCATAAAGTTTAAGTGTTAGTGGAGAGGTTCCGGGAAGGCAAAACAATTGAGTGACGTTAGTATCGTATAAAGATTAATGTCAATATTTGTCAATATTATAAAAAAAAAATTATATGGCTATCGCTGGCTAATAACTATTTATGTCTATTTAAAACGTACCTAGCGACGAACCCGAGCGAAGCGAGGGTGAGCCGCTATTATAATAATATAAAATTGTTAAATAATATTTGGTATCTTCTGCACTTAGTATTAAGAACATAAATCAAGCTTTTGCCAAGCACTATCTGCACTTGCTGCCGTCGCCAGAGTAGTAGCTAGCTCAGTACCAGTCTAGTAAGATTTAAGGAGGTCAGATGACAATCGCCAGTATAACTGGTTAAGTGCCAGACTTAGGTAAATTTATCTTTTATTAAAATAAGTCGTATATAGATAGAACTTTATACTTGTTGAAAGATAGTTTAAAAGAAATAATATTTTTTTCTCAAATTGTGGAGCACATGTATTTCATAATACTTAATGTACCATACATTTACATACATACTTGGATTTAAATGAAAGGAAAACAAATGGCGATTTGAAAATCAATCTAAAATTTAAATCATAATTTTGCTGTATCGAATTTCATCTTAACATTTTTTAACTATTTTTAATATTATAACTATTTGAAATAACTACAAATACTACTAAGTTTAAGAAATAATAATAGGGATTATAAATATGTAATTTTAACCTATCATGTCAAGTTTGATTTTAATACTTTAGATACTTTTATGATTTTAGTATAAATTCTTTTAAATATAAAATTACCTACAGGCTTCAACAGTCTACGAAGAATTGTAAGAACGCAGTGACTGTTCCTCTGCGTTTATAAGATTTCTTTCTAGTAATCCTTTCAAGAAATACAGATATGCACTTGAAAAATATATTATCTTATGTTGTTTAGTTAATTTATTTTACATTCAGACACACCTATCATGTAATAGTAGGTAATTGTAATTGCCTTCGAAATATTTGAAAAGAAAAACCACATTCTAATTTTATACTAATTTATATTAATATTATAAAGAGACAGAGTTTGTTTGTTTGAACGCGCTAATCTCAAGAACTACTCAGCCGTTTTGAAAAATTCTTTTTGCGTTAGATAGCCTGTTTATTGAAGAAGGCTATAGGCTATATATCATATAATATATATTCTATCTATTCCATACTAACCGTTAAAACGTACCTAAGGACGAACCCGAACGAAGCGAGAGTGAATCGCTAGTTATCTGTATGTCTCTAGGCAGTCTCCTGATTTAAAAGAACTTTCCTCTAAGAGTTTGACGGTAATTTATATTTATTATATTACATGTGGTTCACCCTCGCTTCGCTCAGTTCGTCGCTAGATACGTTTTAAATATATATAAATAGTTATAATTAGCCAGCGTTAACCATATAAGTATGTATATTTAATTGTTTTTTTCGTTAATTTTTCTGATGTTTTAATACTTATTATCCTATTCCAGGCTAAGAGAAATCCAAAAAATGATATATAAAAATTGGTCCAGTTGTTTTTGAGTTATAAATGGTGTAACTAACACGACTTTGTTTTATATATACCTGTTTAGCTTATTTTATATTTTTTCTCTTTATTAAAACTTTCCGTGTACCTTAAGGAACATACGAAAAAAATTGATATATATATATATATATATATATATATATATATATATATATATATATATATATATATATATATATATATATATATATATATATATATATATATATATATATATATATAACTAGATAATATTTATATTTTCTATGATAAAAACAAAAAGGAAGTCAAACATGCCGTCGACCGGTAACGGTGAAGAAGAGGGTCCCTAATCTTAACGCATACATACGGTTAACTTAACTACAAGAGATAATATTAACAAGCGGATACACGAAGCAGAGGCCTCTCTACTGATTTTTGAATGTGATAATGCGAGGATATAGTCCGGCCCCTCGCAACGGCCGGTCTTTGCGACCACATCGGACTCCCCGCAAGTAGCATTCACTACACTCGTTTTATACTTAGTTACAAGAAAATGTTTATAGCGCGATGTGGGATTTGTATTGTGATTGGTTGAAGAATTTGGTTCCAGTCAATGCACTTTAGCAACAAAAAACGTAGCGTGCGAAATCATCATTCGGAACGGCCACTAACCGATCTTATTTGTGAGTGCAGCAAAAAACTTAACTATTTTTTGGTTTACTACTACATACAATAACAACGGCTGGAATTCAAGGTAGCCCAATTAAATATAACTTTATTTAAAAACCTATTAATTACTAGCCTAATAACTTTATTGTACAAAAAAAAACATAATATGTAATATTCTTTATTGCGCTAACAAAGCAATAATACATAGAAAATGACGTGGACAAAGGTGGACTTATCTCTATAAGAGATCTCTTCAAGTCAACCCATGCATGTGGGATATAGTGTTAAATAACGGGAACGATAAGAAAATATATAAGAATAAGCATAATATGTAAAAAAATATAAAAACAACATAAACATATATATATTACAAAACAGAACGATATATATTTTTCAATTATGAGCTAGAAAGTGCTACATGAACATAGAACCTCCTCCTTTTTGGAAATCGGTGAAAAAATTAAATCATTACTGATGAGACTATTGGAATTATTATACTTTAATAATATTATTTAGTACAAACTTACTTAGCTGCTGTAATGTTACTCCTCTAAATTCTTTTTTTTTTTTATATGTAAAAGGTAATGTAGGTAATGTAAGGTAATCATATAAAAGTAATCAGCTTTTATAGTATATTAAGCATAGATTATAAGAAATATGTTCCATCTTAAAATTTAAAGTGTCACATAAACAACTATATAAAAATAGCAACATGTTAAATGCATAAATATAATACAGCCCAAAAAAGATAAACTAAATAAAGAGCCAAAAAAACCAAAGAAATACCATCAAAACACGCCTAAACTTCTGCAATTTCAAACAGAAAAGTGGAGCAACCTTTATCACCGCAGTGTCAATTTCAAATGGCTTGTGGCGAAAAATGGCAGCTGAAAATACGTTTTAAAGAAAGCAATTAGTTTTATAGTAACACTTTAAAGATATTTAGTTACAGTTCAGAATAAGGTTTAGTAAATATAAAAACTTAAAAGTCCAAACACAATGTAACATCACAACCAGCTATGAAATGATCACTTAAAGCTAAATTATTGTCAACTACCTCACCTCACCGCCGTTCGGGTACGCCTTTAGAAGAACAAAAACAAGCCTATCCCACGAGAACCGTACATTTTTCCGGGATAAAAAGTAACCTATGTGCTATTCTGATGTATGAGCCATGTTATTGTAAAATTTCATTATAATGGATTCAGTAGATTTTGCGTGAAAGACTAATCAGTATCATCCTTACATGTAGGTATACATCAAGACATCCATACATACTCACAAACTTTCACATTTATAAAATTCAGTGGTCAAAATTCGGCCATAAATCCTTATTTTTTAGTTAGAACGTTATTAAAATGCTTTAACCGACTTCCAAAAAGGAGGAGGTTTTTTTATGTATGTTCACCGATTACTCGAAGACACTTGAACCAATTTAGATTTTTTTGTTTCGAATTGTATACTTCCCAGGTGATCCCATATATATAATTATATGTTATTAAAAAACTTTCTTTTTACAAATTACCTGCTTATTACGTCTACACTAAAAATGGAAAATAAAAAAAAACAAAACCGACTTCCAGGCACTAAAATGTAAAAAATAACTCAACGGGGGTTTTCATTTAGAATAGATACCTAATCAGACAAAACGATGCAAAGCAAATCTAATATATTTCGATACCAAAATACATCACAAATTGATGTATATAATATTTTAACTATAATTAGCGTTCATACTAAATCGTATTTGCCTATTAGATATTCATTCATACCTTAAAATATTGTCGGCTGGCACCGACCGACTTCTAAAATATCTGATTAGGTAGGTTAGGTTAGGTAGGTAGGTTCTAAATGAAAACTCCCGTTTAGTTATTTTTTAATTTTTAGTACCTGGCAGTTGGTTTTTTTTTTGTTTTTTTTTTGTCACAGTTTTATTTTCCTAAATAAGGAAGTTATAAAAAACAAATAATCACACTTTTCAGATAAATGTATTAGTACAGGTAATATAAATAAAAAGTATAAGCTATCTAACTCTTAGAAACGGACTTATTATACATAAGCAAACTACGTAGGTGTAGCAAAAGCAAGTCAATAAATTTAAGCTTTCTGAAGTCGTCCTCCATATAAACTTGAACTATGCCAAAGCTCGCACTCCTCCGTTAGCGCAATATGCTTAATAATGAGTACAAAGTTTTCTTATGATATATTGATTCCCTATGACTGCAACGGTAAAGACTAAATAACATGATATCGACCATTTGAATTTTAGAATAGGATAAATATTTCACGATTTATTTATTTATTTATTTATTTATTTATTCATTCATTCATTCTTTCATTCATTCATTCATTCATTCATTCATTCATTCATTCATTCATTCATTCATTCATTCATTCATTCATTCATTCATTCATTCATTCATTCATTCATTCATTCATTCATTCATTCATTCATTCATTCATTCATTCATTCATTCATTCATTCATTCATTCATTCATTCATTCATTCATTCATTCATTCATTCATTCATTCATTCATTCATTCATTCATTCATTCATTCATTCATTCATTCATTCATTCATTCATTCATTCATTCATTCATTCATTCATTCATTCATTCATTCATTCATTCATTCATTCATTCATTCATTCATTCATTCATTCATTCATTCATTCATTTATTTATGTACTAGAATAAAAACTTAAAAGTGACAATAGATACCATGTGTACAAAGGATGACTTATCTCTTTAAGAAATCTCTACCAGAAACCCTCAAGCGTGAGAAAATGTAAAAATAATAATGCAATGCGGCGTAGGTACAAACTACAAACATCTATTATAATATAAATATACACATATACAAACATACATACATATTATTACTATTAATATATAATAATTATCATCTTCATTTGATGAAAGACACCTATTAATATTTTCGCTGAGCACTCTATCTAAATTAAATTACTTTTTTTTAATAAATCTCTTTAGATAAAAATGAACGTGCTTTCAACCTATGTATTTAGCTCACATCCGGCGTCCTCTTTTCAATCTGTTATTTCGTATTTCTTACTCGAGCACAAGATTTTGTTTTTCGCTAAGCCTCGTGTATTAGGATTAGGACATAACATATAATAAAATGGTAAAAGCAAAGGATATTAAAAATATAATATAAATGTAAGGGGACTTCTATTTTTATTTTGGTACATACATATGTTAGTATATATAGTGTTTATAGTATTTAGATAGTATAATCCATAATATTAACATTATAATGCTGTATACAAATTAACATTTAATTATTTGAAAAATTCATCATTAAAAACACTTAGTAGATTTTGTAGTACAATATTAATGAAACCTAAATTTAAGATCATAAAACTTCTATTTCAAAAATTCCTTTTTTATCAATTCATATTCCTAATTTGTGCATTATAATCACTCAGCAATACTTAATATCTTCTATACATATAATAAAATTCTGAGTCGTATCTGTATATTAAACATTTTTTTGGAAAATTTTAATTAGACTAACAGTACCCGCGGCTTCGCTCGCGTCCAAATTTTCGATCGCTAACTAAATTCACAGATAGCCCCCTAGACTAATCTGAAGATTACTAAGAAATTTCATCAAAATCGCTCCAGCTGTTTTGGAGTCCATAGGAAACATACAAACACACATCGATTTTTATTTTATTTAATCAACAATTTAAATTTATTTATTGCTCGGAAAATGGTGTCTTTTATGTAAATTTAGTGACACACCGACTGCAGCGCCACCTACCGGATCCATTTGTGAATTCAAACATTGTAGGGACCCACTCGAAGATACACAAAAAATATCATTAAAATCGTCCCTGCCGTTTAGGAGATGATCAGTGGTACACCGACTGCAGCGCCACCTACCGGGTTCAATTGTGTTTTCAGACCATCCAGGAGCCCATAAAAATATACACACAAAATTTCATCCAAATCGATTCAGTCCTTTAGGAGGAGTAGGTTAACAAACACACGTACAAAAGAATTACCTATATATATTAAGAACATTATTATCGATACAAAGGCCGAATTTTATAGTTTTTAGAATTTTTGTCTGTCTGTGTGGGAACGCATCATATGAAAACCACTGGGCAGATTTCGATGAAATTTGGTATGATGATAGCTGGTTATCCGGGTCAACATATAGGATACTTTTTACTGCTGGAAAATATCTCATCTCTGAGAAATCTATACTAAACGTTAAAACGTAACTAGGGACGAACCCGAGCGGAGCTAGGGTGAGTCGCTTATTAGTTAATATAAACACAAATTTTAGTCAAACCAGAGAGAAAATACAAAAAAGTGTTAAGAAGCTCATCGCGTACCTAATCTCATAACTACAGGGGATATGAAGGAAAAAATAGTTATTCAAAACGTACGTAGAAAACATACATATGAAATAATCATGGAAAGTTAGTACAATTTTATGTAACCTAAATAAGAACGAATGAAATGAAAAGACGCCTCAAGTGAAAAGATTTATTCGAGTTTTTCATCCTTGAATAAAATACGAGCAATTCATTCAGTTCGCTTAATTTTTTTTTTATAACTTTTCAATATCTAAGAGTTAGAATTTTTATGGTATTAATTAAGATAAATAATACTAAGGGATATTTTAATTAGAAAATTATTTTAAATGCAAAAAGCTTAATTAATAATTATAATTATATACATTATGACTTTTCATTTCATTAACTATAAAACTAGCAACTTGAGCTCGCTTCACTCAGGAGCATCAGTGCGTCCTTATCTAGTATGCCTAAGAATAACAAATAGGTCACAATCTATCTGTGTACAAAATTTCATCCAAATCCATCGAGCCGTTTCAGTGTGAAGAAGTAACAAACATACACACATATACAAACTTCCATTTTGTTATAATAGTCTGATAATGAAATGTAAATAAATGCCATATTCTTTAGAGTTTTCTTATATACTATCTAGTCCCTAGACAAACACAATTCTATCCCACAGGAACCATACATTTTTCCGGAATAAAAAGTAACTCATGTACTATTCCAGACTATAATCTATCTTTATACCAAATTTCATCAAAATTCGTTCACAAATTTTCCCATTTATAATATTAGTAGAGATCGTCTCAACGTATCTCCTCAAAACAAATTCGACATAAAAAAATCGCCTTCTGAAAATACAAAGTATACTATCATTCACTTCTGGAAAATATGAAAAATCACTTTAAATTCCTTTAAATCTCTATGTATGGAACAGGACTAGTACTTGATTAACATTTTTTTATTGCATAACGTTATTCCAATATTTGAATAAACATCCAATGTTTGAGAGTTGTTATTCGAGCAGATTGGATTTTTGGGATTGAGTGTAAACATATTCATACTTTTTGCTAATTCTGCTTAGAAAAAAAGATGCAGGTAGTAAATAGGTAAATTAATAATTTTAAAAAAGCTTTTGTTTATTAAAATAATTATAATTATTGAAATTATAAATATTTATAAATTAAAAAACAAAGCTATATATAATGTAAGCTATATATATATATATATATATATATATATATATATATAATGTATAAATTTCCGGTCTCCGTGTAGTCATGTAGTCAGTTCCCATAGTCAATTTTCAGCTTCATCGTTAAACCCTGGACACTACCAAGGAGTATAGTATTCGTAAATCCAACACATTTTCGACCGATTTCAAAAAGGAGGAGGTTCTCAATTCGACTGTATTTTTTTTTTATGTTTGTTACCTCAGAACTCCGTCATTTATTAACCGATTTGGACAATATTTGTGTTGTTTGAAAGTGTATACTTCCAGATTGGTCCCATTTAAATTTCAAAAAAAAAATACCACCCCTAAGGGTGGAAAAATAGCTAATGATGAATTTAACCTACTTCTAATTGTCATATTGACTTGAAACTTTGCAAGTGTTTCTATTTCCGTTGATAGTACAGTGGTTCGGTATTGTTGACCTGATTTGATGGTAAGGCCAGAAGGTGGATAGGTGGAACTCTTCAACGGCTAATAGTAGATACTTTGAGTTTGGGCTTATTTCTTTGATTTGACAAGCCTAACACGTTAAAATTCGTACTTTGCTACTACTGTCTACACTAAAAAGGGAAAAACTTTTTAACAAAAAAATAAAAACCGACTTCAAACAAAAGCACTAAAAAGTAAAAAATAACTAATTCGTAGTTTTCATTTACTATACATACCTAATCAAATATTTTCGAAGTCAGTGTGCTTTGCTTTGTATGGGCTGGCATCGATTTCGAAGATATTTGATTAGGTATGTATTTAATAGGTAGGCTTTAATTACTTAGCCAAAGCACACCGACTTCGAAAATATTTGATTAGGTATGTATAGTAAATGAAAACTACCAATTAGTTATTTTTTACTTTTTAGTGCTTTTGTTTGAAGTCGGTTTTTATTTTTTTGTTAAAAAGTTTTTATGTATCTATCATAAGACCATTATCCATTAAAATACTTATTTCCTTGCCACCAAAGTTACATAGATATTCAAATTTTATACTAGATTTTTTAAAAGAAAATACAAAACTGTAACTGTAATAAAAACAGACATTCGCAAGAACGAAGCATATTGAATAAAATCTGTTACAAAGACTATTATCCCACTAGCAATTCTATATCTAACCTGTATTTATCCACTACACATGGAGTGTAACTCTAATAATTACCTCGTTAGCGAGCAATTCTCCTCCTTTTCACAATCGACTGCTTTATCTTACAATGTGTCAGTTACAGGAAACAAAGGCCCACTCGCAATTCGCACACAGGACTCGTTTGAACAAACTTATACCTTTTCATTGTTTTAAACCTATTAAGATTAGATTTAGCTTAACTGTATCGTGTAGAATATGATATTTTAAATTATTTAGTTGTAATTATATTATAATATACTTGACAAATACGCGATTTTGCCTGCTGTAAAGCAATTTATTTGTTGTCACAAATTTTCTTTTTCTTATTTAGTTTGATCTATACATATAATAAAATTCTAACTGAGTCAAATCTGTACCTTAAATATTTTTTGGAAAATCTTATTGAAATCGACATTATTATCATTATTATCGATACAGAGGCCGAATCTATAGTTTTTAGAATTTTTGTGTCTGTCTGTCTGTCTGTCTCTCTGTTACCGCATCACAGAAAACCTACTGGACGGATTGTGATGAAATTTGGTATGGTCATAACTGATTATCCGGGTCAACATATAGGATACTTTTTACCGCGGAAAAATATCTCATTACTGAGAAAAAATACAAAAACTGTAATGTAAGAGTATACTAATATGTAAAACCTAAGAATTTGGTTTTTGATCATCTGAACGCGGGCGGAGCCGCGGGCAGTGCTAGTTAAGAGATAAAATCTGTAAATAAAATAAAAAAGTATAGTATAGTATAGTATATCTGTAAATAAAGTAAAAATAATATAGGGGTTGAATGTAATAAAAAGTACTTTAAATTATAAAATTAGGTGTACATTATATATTGGGTACAACATAAAAAAAAATTGTTTTTTTTTTTTATAAAGTCTCTGTAAATTTGAAGCTTTAAAAATGCTCTTGAGTATATTAATTTAATATTCATAAGTACTATATTATGAAAACATCGAAGTATTTTAATAAGTATCGAGATTTAATTAAATATAAACCAACCAAAGCGTGAGTCGCTAGTTTTTATAATAACAGTGTAATAAGATATCAAAAAGTATAAAAGAAAGACAACTAGTTTTTAGGGCGTTCTTAGTAAAAGTCATACAATATAATCTTTTAAAAATCTAGCATCTGAACTAAGGCAATATTTGCATTTTGTTTAATTTACACATTTACTGAGGAAGCTATGAATTTTATAAGTCGCGCGATTTAAAAAACCGGCTTCAAAAGTTCTAAAATTTTCTGATACGAAATATTCAGACTTATATTTTGAAAAATAATTCAAAATTTTGACCAAATTTTACCGCACTCTACATTGATCTTAGCTTTTATGAGACATAACAACATAGAAGTAGGCTCAATAAATCAAAATCTGTAGCTTTTAAGAGTTTTATACTATATCATAGTAGAGTCTAATACGTCTATAAATACTTTAAGTAGACAAAGTAAGCCCCAGAGCAAGGATCTATCTAACAGAGATGAAAAACAATAAATATTACGAGTTGGTAATATTATAATTATTTTTATTTTTTTCATACCTACTACTATATTTTACCATTTAATGATAGCAATCTCATTCAATGAAGTACAAAACTATGAGAAAAATATAAAATATTCAAAATGTTACTATCTCCGAATGTGGACCGACGATTGAGATTTTTACGTAAATGGCAAACCCCTTACAGGACTCTGCCTTCTTGTCGGGATGTCTCACTTGACCCGCCCTATATCACGTCCCCACTCGAGCATTTGAAAGAATACAGGCTATACTTGAACCTTTAAGCTTCAAAGGTCACAGTTGTAAAATTATAAACTAAATACTCTTAGAAAATCTACAACCCAAAGGGAAAATTGCCTACGATCGTAATAATTTAACTATACATATGGTGAAATTATTAAGGTGGCGTATAAAGCAATTCGACTTAACATCAAATAATTAACCAAATGGTTTTCAAAAAAGATGCTTATTTGTAATTGAATATAATATATTTTGGTATTTTAGTTTAGTTATAAGTAACTTATATTTAATATATCTTTCAAAATCTTTTTTTGTTTTTTTTTTTTTAAATCGCGTAGCTGGTTATCGCGTGTTTTTTTTGTTATAGAATTTTATTTACAATAATATCATAAATCTGTCATTCTTGTTGTTTGTACATTTAAGTTTACTAATCAATGAAACTACGAGTACCACTTGATTATTACATTTTTCTTAAACATTTTATAGATATGTTATCTAACATCACACCAAAAAAGACCCTTTAAAGAGGAGTAATTATACAAAAACAAACTACACGAGCGAAAACATAGGCAAAAGGTACTTAAATGTTAAAAAAGTCCACTAAATTATACAGCGATAAGCAATTAAATAGTCTGAAATATTGAAAAAAGTAGTAATGAGCCTGCATGCTGAAAAAGCTCTATAAAAATTGGATATCTCATAAGGAACGAGTACAATGACACCAATATCCCGACACATAGTTTTCACAGAACTGCAATAATAACCACAAAGCCGTTTGCAGGCGTTCAAGCCTTGAAAGCCTCTTTCAATTTTCAGCTGGGAACTTACGACAGTTGTTCATAGAGCGCGGGGAAGTCCGCACGTGCTCCCTGTCCATAATACTTTAAAATACGTAAATCTTAACTTTTTAAAACACAATTTAATAACTAAAAAGATATATAAACTCTAATATATAACAAAAATAATATCAAAAATGTTGTTCATAGTGACTTTAAACGAATTTTAACATATTTATTCACTAGTGGTTTTGTATAACAATATTTTGGTCGTGATAATGATCTGTGTATTTTGAGTGTAAAGGAATTAACCCAGTTTTGAGTAAGTCGCTTTTGAATAGCTCTCTTAAGTTAAATGTACAATTTTCATTTCAACACATTTTTGATCATGAAATTATCATATTGTAAACATCTATATGTATTAGAATCCAACTTAAAGTTTTGTCTAAATGTTTACTTAATTAAGTTTTAACTAAAAGAACGCTTCATAATTAGAAAAAAACACTTAGTACTGAGTTAACATTAAATCTATCATTTCAATATATTCTTTATCACATGGCTCTACAAATTTCAATAACCATATTTCATTCCATAACTAACCATAAAAGTTAGTTATAATATGTTATCAAAAGCTAATAAATCAACGTCTAATACAGTATAGCATAAATGCAATATTATATTTTAATACCTAACGTAGGAGAAATGAATCATGCTTTAAAAGTTCTCGTCACGAACTTTCCTTTTATAATATTACAGATATAACCCTTTATTGCCTACAATGTACACCTAATACTACAACTAATCAGTATCTTAACTAAGAGTCTATATGTAAGTTACTACGTCCGTAGGTGATGTTTCAGACTGAACACTAAAACTACTAGCAGAACCCGCGGCTTCGCTCGCACTAAAACTACAAAAAAATCTCTAAAAAGGTAGTTTCATCATTTCACTCACTTCACTTCACTTTCATCCCCTATTATTGTTTGTTTGTTTGTTTGTCCTTCTTTTACGTCGAAACGAAGTGACGTATTGGCGTGATTTTTTTGTGTGAAGATAGTTGGAGGGTTGGAGTGTGACATAGGCTACTTTTTATCGCGGGAGATCATCTGATTCCCAGGGGAAAACACGTTGTAATAGAATTCAAAAAATATTTATAATTAGAATTACTTGAACTTGGTATTAATGCTCTTCAATAAAATTAAATAAATACGTTTTGTAGCATTTTTCGAAATTCATCCTATAAGGAGGTAAAATAGGGGATGAAAGTTTGTATGAAACTACCTTTTTGGACATTTTTTGTAGTTTTATTGCGAGCGAAGCCGCGAGTTCTTCTAGTATATCATATAATGATACTTTAAAATATCGTCAAAGCTGACGTAATGCATAAATGAAATATTAAAAAAGTTCAAACACGAACTTTCCCCCAACTATCTAACACGTTGTATAGTTTCATATCGACCGCCCCTCATTCAGTTACTTCAGTTACTGCTTGTAGAATAATATTGACCCATTTTACTGCCACTATATAATTTCAGAGTCCCCACTGATTATATAGTACGATGTATGAAAGCAATTATAATATATTTATATGAATATTTAAATAGAATAAATCAAGGCAGGCTTCTTTTTTAAATGCTTTGATAGTTTGGGATATGATAGACATCTAAAGTTTTAGTAGTTCCAAGAAATCATGCAAAACTGTCTAAACAGATTTTGATTGAATTAATCTAGTAACGTAGATGTCATTTAAAATACTGCAGTCCATTGCTTTTCTTATATTGACTAAACAAAATCAATTGTTAAACCTTAAAGTCTCACGTATTGCATATAGATAAAATTTTAGTTTTATAAAGTAATTGGGACGTAAATTAAAATACATAAATTTTAGAATTAAAAGATAAAGTACTTACTTGCTAACGTGAATAATAAAAATAAAAAAAGATATAAGTAATTAGGCAATTTACAAGCAATGCTGAATATTTTAAAACTAAATTGCCATTCTGCCTAATGTAGAACGTAACAAGTTTTTTTTTCCAACATGACTATTTTGTTGACATACCTTTTATCGAACGCCGCTATCCGGTCACTGGCTCAACAGAATAATATTGATTACATTGTTACGTCACGTCACATAAGGGATGTAATTATTACGCTGCTCTCTCGATGTTCAAGGTCCCTCAATTTTCCATCTTTTTTGTGGTGTTTGATTTTTCCATACTTATTTTATACTAGGTTTTAGAAAAAATTTGACAACGTCAAACCAACATTTATAGTGTGATTAAAATTTATTTTATAATATATACGAAAATAACATTAAACTTTAATTAATAGTATAAAAATGTTTTAAAAGACAAAAATATTGAAAGTGTGTCATATTACAAGAGATAATCAAAGATATATATAAGAGACGCATCATAAGACATTCCTCGATAAACAATAGCATTCCCAAGGAGGGTTGACGTCAGGCAGGCGGCCGGTCGTGAAACTTTTGCCAAATCCTATCAGCAGTACAGAGGATGTACTGCGCCGACCCCAAGTAATTGGGAAATGGGCAGGGAGAAGAAGAAGAAGATTTTATACTAGCATTGCCCGCGGCTCCACCCGCGTTCAGATTACCAGAAACCAAATTCTTAGGTTTTACGTATTAGTACTCTTACATTGCAGTTTTCGTATTTTTCTCAGAAATAAGAAATTTTCCCACGGTAAAAAGTATCCTATATGTTGACCCGGATAACCAGCTATCATCATACCAAATTTAATTAAAATCCCTCCAGTGGTTTTTTACGTGACGAGGTCACGGACAGACAGATAGACAAAAATTCTAAAAACTATAGTTTCGGCCTCTATATCAATAATTATGTCTATCTGAATAAGATTTTCCAAAAATATTTAATGCACGGATTCGGCTTAGTTACAATTTTATTATATATATATATATATATATATATATATATATATATATATATATATATATAGATTATATTCTTCGCATAATATGAAGATAATAAAGCGTTAAGAGCTCATATGAGTTCAAGATCTAAGTTCAATAGCCAAACGTAACTTGTACCTACGTAATAGTTTTGTGAACATAAATATTTAATAATATAACAAAACTGAAGGGATTTTTTATTTATGTTTGCTTAAATACGATAATCAGTAGTCTAAAAGAAGAGAAGGAGGATAAAACAGGAATCTGATTTGAAAAAAATATTTTTGACTTTTATACTTACATGTTTTAAAATAGGTTATAGACTTAAGACTATACTATTCAGCCTTCTAGCTTTATCCACAACGAAGTTACGGGGACGTGGAAAATGTCTTAAATGGCTTCGAGAAAAGGATGGTACTACCGTGGCATTTTTTGCTCGACTTGGCGGTAACACTGCCGTACCCCCAGATAAATAAATCATGATACGACTTTCAGAAAGGAATAATTATACAGAAATAAACTACGTAAATGAAGCCACGGGCAAAAATTAGCTCGTAATAAAACAGTTTTAAATGTCTGCTTATAAAATGTTTCTTTAAAACATCATTCAAACAGATGTTTAGAGTGGGATCGAAGCCAAAATATTTATTATATGTTATCAATCGTATATCAGCATTTTCTGATACTACTCAAGAATAATTTAGTCTTCTATTAGTAAAATCTGTTCAGTATTTCTAGACATTATTATTCCCTACATACGAACATTTAAAACTAACGCGGTAATTTCTTTATTGATATCAATATATATATATATATATATATATATATATATATATATATATATATATATATATATATATAATATATATATATATATATATATATATATATATATATCGCCTGCCTCGGTGGTCTAGTGGCTAGCATGTACGGCTGCACACCCGGAGGTCCTGGGTTCGAGTCCCGGGTCGGGCCAAGTTTAGTTATTGAGTCTTTCTGTATAGTAAGTTTCAGTAACAGCCCGGAGTTGGGAAGTTGGCGGTGTTTCACCCCCGTGCCTCGGAGAGCACGTAAAGCCGTCGGTCCTGCGCCTTAACTCTCACCGGTCGTGTCGAGCGGTCGTCCCACCGGAGTATGAGAGTGATAGGAATAGAGAGTGCACGTTGTGTCTGCGCGTACACTTGTGCACTATAATATCTCCTGCGCAGTTGGCTAGTCTCAATAAGATTGGCCGCCGTGGCCGGAATCGGCTAGGAGAACATCATCATCATATATATATATATATATATATATATATATATATAGCGGCTACAACAATTTTTATAAAGTTTTATTTAAGAATACTTGTAATAAAATATATTATTTAAAAAACCGGACAAATGCGAGTCGGACTCGCCCGCCGAGGGTTTCGTACAAAGTAGGAAATCTGTTTAACTTTAATTTTCAACTTTTTTTATTTTTTGGATTTTTTCCTTTATTCGTGCTGTAAGAACTTGCTTTTTGCCAAATTTCGTGATTCTAGGTCAACGGGAACTACCATATAGGTTTTCGACCCAAAACCAATGGGGTACTTCCAGTTGACCTAGAATAGTCAATTTTGGTTAAAAACAAGGTTTGACAGTACAAGTAAAGGGAAAATTCCGAAAAATAAAAAAGTTTAAAATTAAGGTAAATTTTGGTACTTACAAGTTTTTGCGAAAATCTAAATTTGCCCATATCTTTTTATCGCGTTGACTCAGGATCTTGATTTTTATACACCTAATAGGGACTATAGACTTCAGTATCTGGTATAAATTTCAACTTGCTAGGTCTACCCGTTCCTGAGAAAATCAGTGGCGACACGCGGACAGACAGATGGACAGACGGACAAAAGAGTGATCTTATAAGAGATCATTTTTTACCCTTTTGAGGTACGGAACCCTAAATAAGATTTTTCCTACCATCTAAGTTAAGTTTTACTATACAAAAAAATTTTCCACCTTTTTAATTATAGTAAGAAAACTGAATATAAATATTTTTCTACTTTATCTTTACAAAAAAAACTCCACCGAAATAAATGCAATAAACGAATTCGCATTGTAAAACGAATTTTGCTAATTCTTTAAAATCTAGATTTCATTTAGTTTCAATCAAAGAATTTCTATTGTCTCCAAAACTTTTGTACTTTAAGCGATAAAGTCTTATTTGACGGATAATATACAATTGGAATGATATAAGTACGAGGTAAAAATAAGTTTGGTGTTTTTCTACATTGTACATTTGTACATATAATATTCAATTACGAAATTGGTTAGAAGGTATTCCTTTTATCTTCCCTCGAAACCTGGACTGACATTTATACTACTTTAGAGATTACACGTAAACTCAAGCCCTATGACCTACCTATTTCCAATCTTACTAATTTCATATTACATATGATATATATTGACATTATATATACATACATAATAAATCTGTCTATTGTTTTTTCTTCCTTTATAAAATCCAGTTACGTTGCGAAAATTGCTTCAATCGTTATTTGTTTGTGTTTTACCTCCTAAAGCCCCAAAATCTCAATAATTTTAGATGAAATTTGACACATAGTTTATTTCATCTATGCTTCATAACATAGAGAAGCATAGAATGTTTTTATCCTAGTCTTAGAAATGTATGTCAATCTATCCGATATTTAATTCTATAGTATGTATATGTATGTATGTATGTATGTATTCAGCCCTTTTTAACGTCCCACTGCTGAGCAAGGGACTCCCTTCAATACGAGGGGGATCAGGCCATAGTCCACCACACTGGCCAAGTGCGGGTTGGCGGACTTCACATGTCTTTCGAAAACTAGCTAGGTTCTCTCAGACATGCAGGTTTCCTCACGATGTTTTCCTTCACCGTAAGGTAAGTGGTAATCATGTTAGAAATGATTTGCATATGAAAATATCAGAGGTGCCAGACCGGGATTTGAACCTCAAGATTTCCCAAATTAGCGCATTACCACTGGGCTACCACTGCCTTCTATCAAAATAATCTGCCTTCAATCCTATATATTATATTATAATAGCGCTAATAGCTCTTTGAATAATTTAAATTAATGCTTTATGAGATACTGCACTACTGATGTAAATCATTTTGAAATATTAGATGATACGATTGATGTATACCTACAGTTCTCATTTTTGTTGATCGATCATATATGATTACTACGTTTTCGATAAAAAATAGCCTAAGATATTTTTTAGAAAATGTTCTTCGATTCCTTCCCATTCGTTTAGTTTATCGCAGAAACGAACAGGTTGAGGGATCACGCGATTTCACATTTAAACTATGCCACAAATATAGCTTTAGTTCACGCAAAATCACTGGGAAAGCTTTTAACAAACTTATTATATAGAATGGAACAAATGGGACATGGAAGAAAAATTCCTAAAATAGGTAATGAAGAGTTATTATAAAAGATGAATATCTTTAAAAATAAAGGAAACATTTTTTGTTTTAAAAATATTAATAATTTTTGAAGTTATAGGTACTTCTTTTGGCACGTTTGGAAAAAAATATAGGAAAATGATTAGAGTAAAATTTTGACGATGCGCGCGCACACCGACAGCCAAAAAGCGACATGATGAAGTTAGCTGAAAGCGACATGATGAAGTTAGCTACATTCCTTTTACAGAGTTGGGACATACGGGAAAAAATCTTTAGCTATTTTTGTTCTCTTCGGCGAAGTAAGTATAACTCCTTACGTGTAAGTACGAACGTTTTGTTTTAGTCAACTGAAACATTGAGTGAATCTTCAAAATTTAAGAAACCTTATTTCATGCCCTATTCGTTTATTCCGCCCTGTATACTGTTTTAACTTTAAGCATATGAAAAAAAAATAACATAATCCGTTTAATAATTCTAACCGATCAACACTTCTAATTAACTGTTAGTATTACAAATTTAAAAATTGGTGAGCATGTTTAGATTTGTGCGACTCGAACACACGTAAACCGTGTATTATATGTAAAGATATATTAAAGAAGGTATATAAGTTTGGTTTATAAGGTAATATAAGTTTGGTTTCTTTCTACATTGTACATGTAATATTCAAGTACGAAATTGGTTAGGTTAGGTTAGGTTAGATTAGTAGTTTTCAGTGAAAGTCCTAGTACAATCAGTTAAGCCGTTGCAAAGATAGTTCCAGACAAACAGAAAAACAAACATATATATATATATATATATATATATATATATATATATATATATATATATATATATATATATATATATATATATTGCTTAAGTACTAGTATCACATAAATAATTCTATGTATTATACTTGAGAAAACATAGTTATTTTGGAATCACAAGCCGTGATTCTACAATTTTATTTATATATGAATAGATATAAAATAAATGGTATTTTTTTAATTTAATGAGCTGCCACGAGCAGAATCTAGTGAACGCCATATTTATTTTGTGGTTTGTATTAAACATAATTTACAATCAGCTGTAATAAATATTATATTAACACACAATTTAAACCATAAATTGTAACATTGCTCGTTGAAATAATAAACAGAGTTAATCTTCCAATAACACCAGTTCATTATACAATATGATAATGTACAAGCAAATATTAACTATTAAATAAACTGATTATATGACTAGGGACTTATCGTGCGTTCCTAGCAGTTTCGAATTTTCCGTAATTTTAAGGGCTTTCAATGTTAGCGCTACTTTAAATATTTGGGGAATAAAAGACACCTTATATGTTGCCTTACAAACTCGTCTATATTTTAGTGAAAGTCCCATTACAAACGGTTAAGCCGTTTCAAAGATTACCTCAGACAAACAGATGGGCAGACAGACAAAAAAATTAAAAAGGTTGTTTAGGTAGGTATTGATTATATGTAGTAAGTACATGAGAAAACTTAGTTATTTGGAACTCACAGACAATGACACTTCAAATTTATTTATATGTATAGAATTTTGTATAGATATTAAAAATTAAACTAAAAAAAAGTCATAAAAATTCAAATTTAAGGGTGGTTTAAAAAAAGGTGAATTTTTCTTAAACTTCGTTGTGAAAGTCCCAAGAACTTTATAACAACGAAGGTGAATTTCTAATTAACATTTTTGATGAATGAGCCTCTTTTTTTTTAAATTAAGCACCTGTCATACTGATGCTATAAATGTAAGCTTTTTATAGATTAATCATTATTTTATTTAAAGGGTTTTATACACATAGATTTATTGAATTTTATATTAATGTTTTTTTATACTAACACGTGTTCTCTAAAGCGTGCTTTATTTTTTTAAATATCCATCATGTTAAGAAAAAGATTTTTTCTAACATTTTTTATTATAATTTGCTAGTTTAAAAATATTTAAAATAGCTTATAAAATTGTCTGATAAACCTAATTAATTAAAAATTATTATAATGTTTTATTTTTATATTATAATAGTAATAGAAAATTTTGAAGATTTTATTGTAATCTTGTATACATTTTGACTTTAAAGATATTCTCTATTGACTATAAAAAGTGAGCTTATAATAGAAAACAAACATACATTATATATCTTAAAACATATTTCGTAATATTTTTTAATATTTACTTGCATAGTCCTTTAAGCTCTAAATGAAACTCATGGGAATAACGGTATTCTCAGTCATTAAAACGAGCATCAAAATTTTTAAATGACTTCAATAAACAATAGAAAATGTCCTACTAAATTTATGAATTACTAACATTGCCCGCTGCTCCGCCCGCCCAAAAACCAAATTCTTAGGTTTTACATATTACTATACTCTTACATTGCAGTTTTTGTATTTTTTCTCAAAAATGAGATATTTTCCCGCAGTAAAAATTATCCTATATGTTGCCCCGGTTAACCAGCTATCACCATACCAAATTTCATCAAAATCCCATTGATTTTTTTTCAGAATTCCAGTGATATTTCTGTGATGCGGTAACAGACAGACAGACAAAAATTCTAAAAACTATAGAGTCGGCCTCTGTATCGATAATAATTTTTATTTCAATAAGATTTTCCAAAAAATATTTAATGTACAGATTCGGCTTAGTTACAATTTTATTATATGTTTAGGCCAACAAAAATCACTATTTCCCTCTTCACAATAACATTTACTTCTGCTTACACTTTTGATAGTCCGAAATAAACTATGTCGCTTGCATATAATGTATGTAGATCTTGTCACCAAGTTTGTGAAGACCTAGTTTCATCGCTTCACGTTGAACGAATCCTCGGTTATTGTATAAAAATTCTTTGTCATATTTCTACAATCACAGAAATGACTAAAATCATCTTAAATTACATTAAGCTAGCTATTTTTACACCTTTTGTAGTTTCCGCGAAAAGCAATATCAAGTGGTTGCTTTATTCTTTTCGCATTATTAAAAAAAATATATTTTATAATTCAATGAATATTTTCTCTAAAGAGAACATATCTGTAGGAAAATATATTGTATGAATAAAACCATCTCAATATTAAGGCCTAGAAGAAAAAACTAATAATTTTTAATAATATTTAATCATCAAGAACAGATACAAAAATTAAAAAAAAATCATAATTATGTCAGTCTAAAATAATCAAAGCATTTTTACTAGCATAAAACACATATAAATAAATATACATTAATACATACTTCACGCTACATCCCTTACGGGGTAGTTTATAGGGCACGGTGCCAAGCGTTGACATCTCTTCATGCCTGTTTCGCTTCTTCCATTATCATTATTTTCTCCAAATCCACTCATCGAAATGTCCTCAAACTTTTGATCTGACATTCTCTAAGTATAACAAACACTTGAGCTTCAGAAAACCTTCAATATGTCTTTCTACTTTGCCTACTCATAAAATTAATGTAATATTATATAACAAATATATAATAATAACAAATATATAATATTATATTCTTTCCGAATTAAAAAAAAATATATAAAATTACAGAAAAAAAAATAGCAACGTCAAAACAAAATTTATGGTGTAATCAAAATTTATTTTAAAATATATCCGAAAATAACATTAAAAATTTAAGTAATAGTATAAAATTATTTTAAAAGACAACAAAATCGAAAGTGAAATTGAAATAATAATTACAAGACTTCCGCGACACCATTCAGACAAAGAGAGACAATTGCATTCCCAAGGAGGGTTGACGTCAGGCAGGCGTGAGGCGGCCGGTCGTAAAACTTTTGCCAAATCCTTTCAGCAGTACAGAAGATGTACTGCGCCGACCCCAAGTGATTGGGAAATCGGCAGGTAGAAGAAGAAGAAAAATAAATGTAATATAAGTATAATGCAACGACCATGCGAATTGGATTCGTCTTAACATGCGTGTCAAGTGGCCGTTTGGCCCCATGTTTTATTAACGATCTCTAAACAACTGAATATTACCAGTTATAGAGTTAGAAGTATATTTTCAATCTACATCATATCTTATAAAGAAAATGTCTATTAACAATCCTGTAGCTAAGTAAGTACACGTGGAACCCAAGACAATAATAGCGTATCAGATGCCACACCTTTATGAACATTGGATTAAAAGTAAAGGACAGGAATATTTCTCTAAAGTCGATGTAGCCTTTATATACGTTATATACGATTCGTTCTAGCTTCACCTATGTAAAATAGAATGAAGGAATTACTTTACATAATTATGCACGAAAAACATAAGCATTAATTACTTTTTTACTTAAAAGTTGTCCCCATTGTATTCAGTAATGTTATCTAATATTTTAAGAAGGTAAAATTTGTGAGTTTGTGAATTCGTGACGCTGTAGGGACTAATCTATGGACCTACTAAACCGATTTAAATGAAATTTGGTAAGAAAATAGTTTGAGACCCTGGGAAGGACATAGGATACTTTCTATCCCGGAAATCATCCCTTAAAGGCGTGAAAATGGGGATGAAAGTTTGTTTGTATTGGGAAACAAGCTGTAATACTTTTTATTTAAAGGTCGTGTTAGCTAAATCCGCAGTCCTACTTCATAAAGACCTATATACAAGTGTAATGTATATTCACGGATTGAGATTGAGTTACTTATAAAAATTAAAAAAAAAAACGATTTCCAGGCAATAAAATGTAAAAAATAACTAAACGGATGTTTTCGAATAGATACCTAATCAGATATTTTCGAAGACTCTGCCGGTGCCAAATCTCCCAACAGACATGTTGAGTTAGAGAATGAAAGAAATAGAGAGTGCACGTGGGTTAGCGGGCATATTTGTACACTATCGTATTGTCTTACTGTGTATTTGTTTAATCTCAGCAAGATATTCCACCGCGGCCAAAATCAATCATAGTTAAATAATTAAGTTCGATCAATAAGTTTTGGTAAATTAAATGATAAACAATTGACTGATATTTATTTTTAAAAGACATAATTTATTTACATTTAGAAAACAGAGTAGTGCCGTGCCACAGCACACTATATTTAAATATAGATTATGAACTAGCTAATACCTGCAGCTCCACTCGTGTAGAATATCGATAAAATCGCCTGTATAACTCAAAACATTAACAACACCAAAGATAATCAATCCTCTACGTAAAGCAAATAACCCAATTTTACTACTTTTTCACGAAATAATCATTTCGAGTGAATATTTACATACCATTTTTTCTTATATGGAAATGTTATGGGATAAAACAGGATTTTGTGTATAATACAAGATAATATCGGATCGGATCAAGAGAGATCCAAAATAAAATAAAATCCACATCTAAGTGTGGAATATAGATTTTAAAAACAATGTTTGGTTCAGCTTATAGTGATCCTACCTGCTGTGCCAGCGGTCGCGGGTTCGAATCCCGCAGGCATTCATTTGTGTGATGAGCATGAATGCTTGTACTCCAGTCATGGGTGTTTATATTTATAATTTGTATGTACTTAAAGTTATATGTGTGTAGTGTATCAACTATCTGGTATCCATAACACAGGTCTCGTAGCTTACCATGGAACCAGATGGTGCTGTGTGTTAATGTCCCAACATATTATATTTTACAATGTACCTGTTTGACCGACTTCAAAAATAAAGAAGGAGTTCAACTTGTTAATATTTTTCGTGAATACCATAGTACTTGATATCTTAGTCGATAGTAGATCGATTTTCTTAATTCTTATAAGATTAAAAGTCATTATTTTTGTACAGCAGGTTTGATATTATTACAGATTCCAACAACGCGTACTATTATTACGCACTAAATAGAATATTAATTTATAATAATCTTCATAATTTATAGCTATTTTCATTGTAAATTATGGTAAAGTCACAAAATTTGGCAACATTAGCGTCACGACACCTATTGAAATACTGGCTATGGGCCAACTCCTCTTTGGACTTTGACAGATGATAAATACATGCGCCTGCATAAGTACGCCTAAATGTACATTTTAACGGCTAACATTAAGTTTTGCTACATTTAATTTAAACGTTAGTCTAGCTTATATATGTAACTAGCATTGCCCGCGGCTCCGTCCGCGTTCAAATGACCAAAAACCAAATTCTTAGGTTTTACATATTAGTATACTCTTACATTGCAGTTTTTGTATTTTTTCTCTGAAATAAGACGTTTCCCCGCGGTAAAAAGTATCCTATATGTTGACCGGGATAACCAGCTATCAGCATATAAAATTTCATCAAAATCCCTCCAGTAGTTTTTCTGTGATGCGGTAACAGACAGACAGACAAAAATTCTAAAAACTATAGATTCGGCCTCTGTTTCGATAATAATTTTTATTTCAATAATATTTTCCAAAAAAATTTAATGTACAGATTCGGCTTAGTTACAATTTTATTATATTAGGTTTAGATAAAACTTACTTGGTGAAACGGTTTTGCTAAGTAATTGTGCAGGTGACAATACGCCTGCATGAGATTGTATTTGTGTACATCCAACTATCTAATGTTATATACAGATATTGTGTATATAAAATTATTTTAATACATCTTTTACTCTATTTAAATATGTTAAAATATGATAATGATAAGAAATAAAGTATTTTAAATATTAAAACTTATTATATTATGATAAATATATATTTTTTACGTTTTATTTATTTTCCATTTATTGTTTAAACTTTTAAACGTACTTAAAGCATATATGACGTCAATTAAACACAGAATTACAATATATAAACATAACCTCTGACTTTTTCATCTCTTTTTTTAAATTAAGCTAAATATAACCCCCAACGAATGAACAAGGAGCTATTGATACGTGTTCATAAAATCTTTTATTTCAATTCAAATGTACACAGATCTTTTATCGCCGTCCCACAATAATGTTATTTAAATAAACACATCTTTATCTATAAGAAAGGTGTTGACTAATGATCTTACCGGATTTCCAGGCCATTATCGTTCACATAAGCCCAAAATGGGTGAGTAACCAATAAGACTTATTAAAGAAGACTTATTAAAGAAGAGTTAAATCACAAGAAAACCTTATATACTACAGAGATAGGTCATATTAAAAATAAACTAACCTTATGTACATAATGTACGAGTATATCAAGCGATAATATAAAGATAGAGACCTATAGATACTGAAAGTATAAAGTAATTTTTATTTTTTAGCTCACTAGAAATTTTACCAATACAACAGTAAGCTGGGTGAATATAATAAACAAATCTAACCAGACTCGTGTACGTATTTTTTATGACTATTTTTTATTCATCATGCTAGAATACCCTTTCCAAAGAAATGTTAACATAGTTTCTAAATTAAAAAAAACGTGTGTATGTACGTATGTATGTACGCACGTAAGACGTTTACTTTTTTGGCGTAACAGAAGAAAAATAGCTAAAGATTTCATCCCGTATGTCACAACTCTCTGTTTTGTATTCAAGGAATGCAGCTAACTTCATCATGTCGCTTTTTGGCTGTCGGTGTGCGCGCGCATCGTAAAAATTTTACTCTCATAATTTTTTTGAAATGTGCCAAAAGAAGTATAACTTCGAAAATTGTTAAAATAAAAACAAAAATTGCTTATAAGAAATTCATAAAATATTTAAAATAGATGCATATACATGTAAGTTAAAATCTCTAAGTTATCGTATCGTACGTACCCTTTTCTTTTAGCTCTTACTACATTTCATCCGGTATCAGTGCCAGTTGGCTAGAATCCATGTCATATGAATTCTTACTTCGATTTTCATTTCAAGAACAATTCAAAACTTCGGAACGATTATATTACTGCGCCCGGCTTTGCTCGGGTGCTTTTTTAAATTTGACACTCAAAAAATCCTGTCCGTTAAACATACATTAACTAATTTCATTCTTAAAACATAAGATTTTATAACATGAAACATTATATGTTATTAATTTTTTAATTAAACAGGTTTTTAAACAAAAGGTCTTTAAAAAGGTTAATTTAATCAGGTGGTTATGTGGGATAAACTGGCATGAAAAGCCAATACTGAACACATGCACCCAACGGAACCTCCTCCATGAGGTCTTGCAGGATAACTTTCATTGTAGAGGGTCTCATTAGCGTCCGGCAATCGAGCTGGGCGGAAAGCCAAGAAATGCACTTGGGACTTCGGTGGGAGGTGTACGATGCGATTGCTCCTGGTACTTCTCTGATAGCTGAGTGGGCCGTGCGAGTAACTCCTTGGTAGTTGTGCTCTGCCTTGGTAGGCCAAGCGTTCGGTTTCGTGGTTGAGTGCGTAAGCGATCGTACCCCATAAGTAGACCATTATATGGTATTTATAGCCAACGAGTCTCTATGTAACCTATACATATTATAAGAATTTTCATATATATATTTTAAATATACACATAAAGAATATATACATAAACAGGTGCTATACGTAAATTCGTTTCCCAACTTAAAAAAGGTCATAGTCTATCTGTGCACTATCATCGAAAACCGTCCAGCCGTTTAAGGGTTATATAATTTTATATGAACGTCCTATATATGAACGTTCTATATAGTATATTTCTTTAAGTTCTACTAAGATTTTTCGTGTCTTTCAATGACTATGAAGAAATCGTATTACAATATTGTAGTACAAATATATTTTTTCAATCATATGCTTAACCACTAACTAGTCCAATATCAAAAGGTAACATAAGCAAGGCATTAATCGACTGAAACGGATATTTTATTACGTAAACATGTAACAAAAAATAACCTATAAGCTTTTGTGCAAACGATGGTCGCTTAGAAGGTTTAACATGACGCAATCCCACGGCTCCTGAACTAACTAGCTTTATAACTCTCTTGGTAGTACTAAGTTTATAGTTACACGGTTTATATGTTATTTTCTGTTGCTAAAGATTTATAACATCTATCATATTTACATAGGTACAATAATATATTTTGACTTTTTTCATATTTTTTCAATCATTTTTTTCAAGATTATAATACAGATTTAAAAAAAAAGAAATTAGAATAAAATAAAAATAAACTGTGGATCAAGTGTTATTTCATCCATATCCAAGTCTTGACGACATCGAATTCAGCCTTTTTTTATGTCCTGGGCACGGTCTTCTCTTCAATACGAGGAGGATCAGGTCATAGTCCGGCACGCTGGCTATTTTCGGGTTAGTGGACTTCACATGTTTTTTTTAATATTTGCATGGTTCTCTCAGGCATGCAGATTTCTCGAGATGTTTCCTTCCCGGTAATCATGTTGGAAATGATTGATGATGATGACAAAATCAGAGGTTGGAGACCCGGGATTTCAACGCGCTTCACTGGATTTCCCAAGCGACCACATTACCACTGTGCCACCACTACCTTTATGATCCATCGTGATGACATTCATACTCCTATATACCTGAAGATAAAATTGTCGTAAAAAAGGTATTTGAGATGGAACAAAACAAAATATGAACAAATAAGAAAACCTTATATAAAACATATACATATATGTACGTAAATAATGTAACATGATACTAGCACTCCAAACGATTTTACTTCGCCATTTTTAGTTCAAGTTACCTCAATAAAATTTATGCTAATCGTTATCAAGAATATAAAATATTTCATCGTAATAATAATGAATGTAAGTTACGTCAAAAGAAAATTGAGTTCTTATACCAACACATAGGAACTACCTGACATCAGTGCTGTGGGAGCGCATTAGCATTTTTATTACATACATTTTGCAGTTTTATTTATAGATACTTAATGTTACTTCCTTATTGATTATATTGAAGCAAATTGAATACTAAATATTGTTACAATATTTAATATAATATAATCAACTTCAACTGCCTCGGTGGTGTAGTGGCTCGCATGTACGTCTGCACACCCGGAGGTACTGGGTTCGAGTCCCGGATCGGGCCAAGTTTAGTTATTGGGTCTTTCTGTATAGTAAGCCTCAATCACAGCCCGGAGTTGGGAAGTTGGCGGTGTTTCACCCCCGTGCCTCGGAGAGCACGTAAAGCCGTCGGTCCTGCGCCTTAACTCTCACCGGCCGTGTTGAGCAGTCGTCCCACTGGAGTATGAGAGTGACGTGTCACTAAACTGTGTAGAGAGTGCACGTTGTGTCTGCGCGTACACTTGTGCACTATAATATCTCCTGCACAGTTGGTTAGTCTCAATGAGATTGGCCGCCGTGGCCGAAATCGGTCAGGAGAACATCATCATCATTGTTACAATAAAAAGTTGCAACAAGACAAAGTGGTTTTTATGTATGGGCCAAATCAAACAAAATAGAATTATTTTCTTTCTCGTCTAGTATTTAAAGTTTATTCTTAAAATTATAAAAGTGCCGAAAATATTAAATTTATATGTTATTTAGAAGAAAATTTGTCAATAAGGTAAATGTTACGTTGTGTAACGACACAATGTATAATTTTGAAAATATATATTTAAAAAAAAGTAAAGATGCAAAAATTTTATTGATATTTCTAAACATTGAAGCTATTCAAAGATATATGTTTCATAAACGTAAATAGAATTACGAGTATGAATCACCGATTAAATCCTTATGCTTAACGTCATAGAAAATCTCTATAAGAATTTTTCGTCAAATTCACTCACGTAAATCCAATTTCTTTAAAATCTATACTATATACGAGTACATACATATAAATAAAATTGAAGTGTCTGTCCGTAATTTTAAAATAACTATGTTTTCTCAAGTACGTAGAGTTATTTATGTGCTATCAGTACCTAAACAACCCTTTTTTAAAAAAACCGTCTGTCTGTCTGTCCGGGCTAATCTTACGAACTTAACTGATTATAGTAGAACTCTCTTGAAAGATAGAGGAGTTTTTAGGGCTACATATTGGGTATGTTTCATTCGGAAAATATTTAGGGTTCCACCGCGAAATTTGAAAACCTTTAAAAATTACGCAAAAGTCTTTTTTCTTAACTGTAAGTCACTACCTTAACATATATTAAAACCAGTATCATAAAAATTCTAAAACTACGCGTGTGATCGTACTCCTATTAAAGTAAATCTACAGTTTGCTGTAGAGTCACAGGACGCTACATAAAACCTGGCTTAAAGAATCTCTTGGATGTTGCCAAGTTTATTGCAATCCTGCCTCGTTATTCTAATGATACTTCGGCTTTTAAAGGTATAAGTATATAGTTTTTTTTTTTGCACTTAACCTTTAAAACTGTTTACACTTGGACAATTTTATATAATCATCACACTGATTTAATATTATAAGTGAACCTCTCACATCTTTTATAAACTTTTTTATGCTCATCTCTTTAAAAGTATTTATTTGAAAGATACCTCGAGCTGTAATGACTGACATATTCAAAATCAACGTGCGTTAGTACTCAATCCATACTAATATTATAAATATGAAAGTTTCTGAGGATGGATATATGTTTGGTACTCTTTCACGCCAGAACGGCTGAACGGATCTGGATGAAATTTGGTGCAGAGATAGATTATAGTCTGTAATATCACGTAGGTTTCTATTTATCCCGGCAAAATGTACTGTTCCCGTGGGATAGATTCGTTTTTGTCTAGGGACGAAGCCGAAGCGAAGCGAGGGTGAGTCGCTAGCCTAATGTAAAATTCTGTACTTGTCGAAATAAGTTACTAGTTAAGTGTATACTTAAAAGTGTTACTCTCTATTAACATATTAGTAAGGTTTACATAAGGTTATTAATTTCTTATAGTCTAATTTTAATATCTATACTTATATATAAGTCCAAGAATTTTGTATTTTTCAATCAAAACTAGCAATTCGATATGATTTTTTTTATAGCGCCTACATATTATTGTTAAAGGTAAGTATCTATTTAGCATAACACTAATGTCCGATTTCACTAACATCCCATAAGCTACCACCTTTTTTTTTAACGTTGGGTAATGCATTTACGCACGAGGTGTGGGACTCACCGGCAAAGCCAGTACTACCCACTAAAACCCAACTAAGCCTTCCCCCGTCTTAATGGGGCGTCGCAGGATCGCTTACGCATTCAACTACGACGCCCCGACGGCAGGTCTGCCGAAGCAGACCAAAACAACCACGGGGTTGCTCCAAGGTCCTCTCTGCTATCAGAGAAGTACCAGGAGCAACCCGCATGCTACACCGCCCTCCGAAGAGGGCCACCTCCCACCGTCCACCAAAGTAGGCCACCTCCCTGTGCGTTTCTTGGCTTCGCGCCCGGCTGTATTGCCGGGCACTACTGAGCCCCCTCACCACGACAAGGTGAACGCACGTTGGGGGGGACCATAAGCTACCACCTGCGTATGGGATCTCTAGCTTAAAAGTTCCCCTAAACTAGCCCCAAATTAAATTTCGTTTTACCATCGTCAGAGCACGTACTTCTAGTACCTATATTTAGGTGGCATTTTAACATTTAGGTGACCCCTAACTGTCGATGAAACAGAAACTGTCCCCTAAGAGCCCCCTAACCATGCTTAGGGGATCCCTTAAACTTAGGTGACGTTGGTAAAATCGGCCATAAGACCCTTAAATAAACTACACGGACCGAACCAACGATAAACGCTAGTTTATATGTATTTATATGGCATGAAATTCAATTTTTATATTTTTAACCACGTATTTTGCTTTATTTATAGTCTTCAATCTACATCATTTTTGCACACTTTGGATGCATATTTCATGCAATATACAGATAAACTGGTCGTAACTCGATACGAACTGTAGTTTTGCCAACTGGATTAATACTCGTATAGTTTTAAAAATCATTTTGGCTTGTCTGTAAAATATTTTTAAAAACATTTCATATGAAATGTAAATATTTTTATGTTTTATGCACAAATCATTCTGTACTTTTTGTTCACTACTGACAACGTCAATATGCTGCTATTTCTTAATGGTAGGTCACACGTTCGATTCTCAGCGTAAATTATAAGTGTAAATATATGAATGTAAATATGTTGGGACATTAACACACAGCACCATTTAGTTCCATGGCTTGTGGGGCTATGAGGCTTGTGTTATGGTTCCCAGATAGATGATACACTACACATATATAACTTTAAATACAAATATATTATAAATATAAGAACCCATGACTGGTGTACAAACATTAGTGCCCATCACACAAATGAATGCCCCCAGCGGGACTCGAACCCGTGACCGTTGGCACAGCAAGTAGGGTCAGTACAAACTGAGCCAAACGTGTCGTCAAATGTATGTAAAATTATACAATAATTTTGCATATCAAGACCTTAAAGTTAAAATTAACTAAATAAAGGGTTCTGAAGGCTGCCATTTCGATCATATTGAGAATTATAAATTAGAAAATATGATGTAAAATATCTTAATTTATCTCAATGTTACAATAATTACAATACAATTTTAATAAACGTATAGTGAAACCACATATAATATTCATCCATTATTAAGAAAACCGTATAAAAAAAAACAAAAATAAATAATAAATGAATATATTGAGCTTAAGGTTTACAAAATGTTTATATAAGTAGGTAATATACTTGCTTATATGTTAACACTTTGTAAAGAAATTTTACAAAACATTTGGCACTCCCAATGTCTATTATCCAAAGAAAAAGATTTTAGAAAAGAATTTAAGAAAAATATTTTCTAATTTCTATTGTACTAGCGACTCACCCAAGCAACTCCATTCGGGTTCGTCCCTAGTTAACGTTTAGTATAGATTTCTCAGAGATGAGATATTTTCCCGCAGTAAAAAGTATCCTATATGTTGATCCGGATAACCAGCTATCAACATAAAGAATTTCATCAAAATCTATCCAGTGATTTTCTCGTGATGCGTTCCCGACATACAAGACATACAGACAAAAACTAAAAACTATAAATTCGACTTCTGATCCATAATAATGACTATTTCAATAAGATTTTCCAAAAAATATTCTATGTACAGATTCGACTCAGAATTTTATTATATGTATAGATTTGGAGTGTGAGAATACAATAGAAATTATAAAATATTTTGTTTATAAAAACAAATCAGTTTTTATTACTAGAAGAATATATAATTTCTTATCAATAAAAGATCCCTACACAAAATTTGTTTCTTAATGTTATAGCATTTGTATAAAATTTATCATAAAGTTGTATACTCAAAGCTCAGCTACAATTAAAAAGTTTTTGTATTTCGTGACATCTGTTCGGAGTTTATAAAGCATACTTCATTCATACTTCAGTCGCACTTCAACGGCGTTATCTTTTACATAAAAATTCATACCTTTTATTTTATTCATGTACACATTATTATTTACTGTAATATAACAAAGGAAATCCATACATATAATAAAATTGTAACTAAGCCGAATCTGTACATTAGATATTTTTTGGAAAGTCTTATTGAAACAGACATTATTATCGATACAGAGGCCGGATCTATAGTTTTTAGAATTTTTGTCTGTCTGTCTGTTACCGCATCACTAGAGGGATTTTGATGAAATTTAGTATGATGAAAGCTGGTTATCCGGGTCAACATATAGGATACTTTTTACCACGGGAAAATATCACATCTCTGAGAAATCGATACTAAACGTTAAAATAAATAAAATAACAAATAAAAAAGCTTATATTTCAACAAAACAAATCTTTTACACGTACTAAAGAGTTAATTGCATTCAACTTGCTCCTAGTCCTTCGTTAAATATATTCTACAACCTTCTTTGTGATATAACAATTATATGAATATATATCCAAATATGCGGCACAAATATATGCTTTATTTTATAAGATTTGAGGTTTATCGTTTATTAGCGAGCTCCCAGGCAAACCTTTTTGCGTTCTCCATCTTAGTTTATGGTTCTTTAGAGAAAATGCAATGAACCAACTGTAATTTAACGTGGTTTTTTGCTAAGAAATAGTTTATGGACGATGTTTGTGATTACCGTGAAATATAACAAAATTGCCATAAATGTAAAAAAAAACTCATTATAATATGGACAAATCAATTTGTGTTTCCAGAATAACGTTATTTTAAGAATGACTACAATTTTCTTGAAAAATAAATCTTGGAAAATTTGTTGTACAATTTCTCAGAATTTCAATACAACAAAGCGAAAGAAAGTTTCAAATGTGCTTATGTAACTTGTATGGCTATGAAACTTTGTTCTCGTCTCGCCGTACGTGTAGGTAGGTGTAACCTACCTAGTACCTACATACATACTATATTTTTAATGTTAGATACCTCTTAAGTGATTAGAAATCACACATTTAGATTATTTTAATCTAAATCTTTTCGGATTTTTTCGCGAATTTATTTTGATCTTTGTTTGTTACCGCATCACAGAAAAACTACTGGAGGGATTTTGATGAAATTTGCTATGGTGATAGCTGGTTATCCGGGTCACCATATAGAATACTTTTTACCGCGAGAAAATACAATACTAGTCGACATATATTTCACAATTTAAATTTTAAAATAGAGTTCCATTGGCCTAATTTAAGTAGTAAAACTTCATCGATCCATCCTGCATTCAATGATACATTTTCTACTAACAACTTTACAGTTCGTGCAAATCGAATCCAAGTTTCAGTAACAATTCGAAAGCTCTGAACTGTAAATAGTATCTGTAATAGCTATTTGTACTAAATGTACATAAAACATGTTATATATATATATATATATAGAGAGAGAGAGAGAGAGAGAGAGAGAGAGAGAGAGAGTGCAATTTACATTAAAAGATTGTTATTTATTTACAATTGATAGTGATTTGGGTCAAACTAATTTTATTTATGACAGTATATTCTTTAAGAATTTGACACTAAATTCTAACATTCGTCAACATGGTTCGTTATTTTGGTAGTTTATCTTTCTTCAAGGCGGCAATGGAAAAGGGATCGATGAGATATTTTGCGTAGAGTATTTTAGCAAGAATAAGTAGTGGTCCCTGAGCGGCGTTAGCTTATTCCAAAAGGTTACCAAGGGACGCGTCACTAACATTACATAATTCATACTGCTTTGTTGGCTTAGTACCTAGCATACACGGTTATAAATCCTGTCCTAAAGTCCTGGGTTTGGTTCTCGGGACAGGTTAAGTTCTATATGTATTAGATTTTTCTGTGAAGCTTTTCAGGTGGTCCGGAATAAAGGAGGGCTCGGAAGACCTGAAGCCATTAATCTCATACTAGTCTTTTTGAATAATCGTCCCACCGGAGTTTTAAAGTGAAATGAAATAAACTTTATTAAATTAGACTTAAATGTAAGCGTCAGTCCGTGAAGACGCTAGCACCGGCTCGGAAAGCAGTTCTGCTGAGAACAAAAAGAGAATAGAGAAACTCAACAGTTGCTCTTTTAAATACCGAAGTTACATTTGTACTTGCTTACACACAGTTAAAGGAATAGAGAGTAACGCCTATCGTATACTATCTCTTCTCGTATATTATTCTCTTGACTGCCTCGGTGGTGTAGTGGCTAGCATGTACGGCCGCACACCCGGAGGTCCTGGGTTCGAGTCCCGGGTCGGGAAAAGTTTAGCTATTGTGTCTTTCTGTATAGTAAGCCCCAGTAACAGCCCGGAGTTGGGAAGTTGGCGGTGTTTCACACTCGTGCCTCGGAAAGCACGTAAAGCCGTCGGTCCTGCGCCTTAACTCTCACTGGTCGTGTCGAGCAGTCGTCCCACCGAAGTATGAGAGTGACAGGAATAGAGAGTGCACGTTGTGTCTGCGCGTACACTTGTGCACTATAATATCTCCTGCGCAGTTGGCTAGTCTCAATGAGATTGGCCGCCATGGCCGGAATCGATCAGGAGAACATCATCATCATACTATCTCTTACGCAGTGGGCTGATTCTGAGACCAGGACCTATCAGGCTTAAATCGATTAACCATCGTGGCCGTAAACAACCGAGAGGGTATTATTATTATATTTCATAGTTTTAATATGACGCCATATTATCTAATACAAATACCTATACGTATAATATGGAATATCAGAAAGCTCAATATATATTTTGTTGATGTAAAGCTAGCCATATTTTGACAGTTCTATTTATTCAACAATACTGAAATAAGCTTAGCCTAGTGATGCACTAACGACCGGCAAAATCTGTAAAACTATATATTTTTACTTCTCTATTGAAAATATTACCAAGAATTTTTATCCAGTTTAGATATATATACGTACATAATTTTATAAATTGTTATCTTTAAAACGTGCCCAATAAATAATTTTATTTTATTTTTATTGTAATTGTTACGGACTTTGAAACTTTTTGAGTTCTGCCTGCCCTTAAAGTATAGCTTGGGTCTATTTACATATTATTAACGAATCCCCTCGACTTTGTACAAGTATTTTCTTTTAAAAGTTATAACGTAAAATGGATGACATTTTTTTCTTTATATTTCCAAATTCTTTGTGAAGTAGGTAACTACACTTCATATTAACTACACCGGGACACGTATCCTCTTACGTACAGTGATTATTATAATCTGTGTACATTACTATTCAAACACGTTCTTATTTTTAACTAGCCTTGCCCGCGGCTCCGCTCGCGTTCAGATGACAAAAAACCAAATTCTTAGGTTTTACATATTATAAGTATACTCTTACATTGCAGTTTTTGTATTATTTCTCAGAAATGAGATATTTTCCCGCGGTAAAAAGTATCCTGTATGTTGACCCGGATAACCAGCTATCATCATACCAAATTTCATCAAAATCTGTCCAGTGGTTTTCTCGTGATGCGGTAGCAGACAGACAGACAGACAAAAATTCTAAAAACTATAGATTCGGACACTGTATCGATAATAATGTCTATTTCAATTAGATTTCCCTAAAAATATTTAATGTACAGATTCAACTTAGCTACAATTTTATTAAATGTATAGATTTATTACACTACTTACTATTCTAAATACAATAGAAAAATAAAAAGCTCCAGACAAAAGCTGGAAACTATATATAATTTCTTTTACTTTACAGCGATTCAAATATATTTAATATATTTAAAAGATGCGGATATTCGTTTTCGTGCTCGCTGTTTTGAATATATTAATTTACGCTAACTAAACTGTAAACGTTAAAATGCGCTCGAAAATAAATGCTTTCTGAACTTTCAAAATAAATTGCTATTATATATATATGGATATTTTGGCAAGATTTTAGTGCTGTAAAAGATATTTTAACCAAAATATCTAACATATTTGTTCGTCGATGTCTATGTAAGAGTCAAATTCTATTACCATATCCCCAAGATAGTCCAGTAAATTTAGGGATCTATTTAAATTTTCAGATGGGCATTAAAGTAACTCTCAGTGACAGCTATGATCGAATTAGATAACCTAAATTCAAATATATTTTGATACATAACTTATAGCTTAGTTAAAACATGGCGAAAAGCTTGTACATAGAACAATTATTTTCTTTTATATTGTTTGTTTTCACATTTTAAAATGTATGTCAAGAATAAATATTTTCATGTTTATTTCGAATAGGCTTTTCTGGCTAACGGCCACGTTTCGACTTGGCACAAGTGGAGTCATACGTTTCCGCCCAAAAACGCTTGTACGGGGATATGCAGGATAGAATATATGAATACGAATTAAGAATCACGATAACATAAAAAGTCCTTATATTTAGTTGGTACACCTACTTATTTCTAACCCCTGTTTTCCTTGTTTGGAAATTGTTTTTGTTAATATTATATTCATTACACAAATGGCGCATGTTTTTATGATTTAATGTCTTTATTCTAAAAAAATCAAAAAATCTGTCTGAATTTCTTTGAACGTGTACATACTCCTTTTACTCTATTATACTTATACTTATTTTAAAATGTAATCATTAACGTTAATAAACACAAAATTTAATTATATAAATATAATTACATTAAATATTTCTCATTAAATATTTACTGATCTACCTATCCTTTGTTAATTAAAGGATTACACCATAGGCTAATTTTACGAAACAATATAAATTTAGAAGGATATCTCTAAACGCAAAATTTTAAAGTACCTTTTACAAAAGAAGCTAAAACTGATAAAAGTGCCAAAAAACATTTTTGGAAAATCTTATTGAAATAAACATTACTATCGATACAGAGGTCGAATCTATAGTTTTTAGAATTTTTGTCTGTTTGTCTGTTACCGCATCACGAGAAAACCACTGGACAGATTTTGATGAAATTTGGTATGATGATAGCTGGTTATCCGGGTCAACATATAGGATACTTTTTACCGCGGGAAAATATCTCATTTCTGAGAAAAATACAAAAACTGCATTGTAGGAGTATACTAATGTAAAACCTAAGAATTTGGTTTTTGGTCACCTTCAACGTCAACTAATAATCCCATTAAGGGTTGAGATACATAGTTTTTTAAAAGATTTGACAATACAGCCTTACGTGTCTTTTTACCACCGGTACAAGGTTGTACAGCGTACACTGTACAATACAGTGACTCTAACTCAGTAACAGAGTAACTCAAATAGTAGAGTATTATAATATAGTATAGTAGAGTATACTTGTAGATAAACGCAGTATAAAAAATTTAAGGATTTCTTTATTTTTAAAAAAATTGTCATTTAAAGTTAGTAAACTTTTTCTATAACTACTAGGAGTTTGGACTTTGGACTATCACACGTCCTCTGCACATGACTTCCTGCATGCTGACGTCGGTTTCACTTCAAATGTCTACATGCCGATTTGTTCACATGTTAGTAATAGCTTAAAATTTGTTCTTGAGAACTGTTTATTTAATTTTAAAACAGTCACCCGGCTTCGTTTTGTCAAACTACTATAAATAAATAAGTTGGGACATCAACACACAGTACTATCTAGTTTCATGGTAAGCTACGAGGCCTGTGTTATTGATACCAGATGAACAATATCGATACACTACACATATATAACTTGAAATATATACATATTATTCGACGACACGTTTTATTATCTATACATTAATACGTGAAGTAAAAACTTTGTACCAATTTTTACGAAAATTGCACGGACGGAAGAGTATGAAATTTCCCACACTTACAATTTATATAGAGGAGTGCAGAATGCTAATATTTTTTTTTTAATTACGCATAATAAATACATTAAATCAATAAAAAAATATTACTCATACTACCATGTACTTATTTGATACACACACGCATAATACTCTTTTGTTTATTGTTAAAGTCTGTGGTCAAATTGAGAATTATGTATAGTTGAATAGCTATTAACGAGCTTTAGTTTTATAAATATTCTATTATATATATATATATATATATATATATATATATATATATATATATATATATATATATATATATATAATTATTAATCAGAAGAATGGTCCAGATTTTAAGTAAACAATAAGTATTTACAATATTTTTTATGTATACACATTACACTTTTATTATATAAGTTATAATAAAATATTCAATTTTGAGGACAGAAGTATTAAATAGTTTCGATCTTACGAAATTGTTGAACCTCTTAAATAGCTTGGAACAAGTTGTCAGCCCACCCTTTATGTCAGGACATAAATTCAACTCGTTAGTATTCTGCGTAATGTTTCGTGAAGTACAACATTGTCGGCCTCGTAAAATAAATGGTACATAAAATATAGTTGTTCTTTGATTTAATTTTGCAAATAAGTATCTTAAATATTTTATTCATACAAATAAATGACGCCACGTTCGGTTCAGTTTACTTGCTGTGCCAGCGGTCGCGGGTTCCGTCCCGCTGACGGCATTCATTGTGTGATGAGCACGAATGTTTGTACTCCAGTCATGGGTGTTTATATTTATAATATGTATATATTAAAAATTTACATATATATATATATATATATATATATATATATATATATATATATATGTAGTGTATCAACTATCTGATATCCATGACACAAGCCTCGTAGCTTACCATGGAACTAGATGGTGATGTGTGTTAATGTCCCAACATATTATTTATATAAAGTGAACTTTAGGTTATAGAGAGAGAGATGGGGTTTTGTAAAATGAATGCTTGTAAAATATTTAAGAGGCTTTGCATGCGAAAATTCTAAACAATAAACCCTTGCTTCATGGTAGCCATGGCAACGTTATCCGGATCATCCGATTAGCCAAGATTTAGTATCTCTGTGTACGTAGTGTTTTATTTCGTTTAGAAATATTTCTATACATTTTACATTTTTTAACGAGTACCTTAGAATAATTTAGGTTTTACCGATGTTATGATATAAATGAATGGCACTATTCTAACTTTAACGTTTCAAACTTTAAGCTTGAATGGAACTGTTAACGAATGTCATTATTATGAAAATACGAGTATGTAGATTGAGCGCTTTTGTAATATTACACAATTCGGATATTTGTTTTTTTTTTATTTTTCGATACTTTCACCAATTTTAACTAATTTTTAATAATGTACCTATATTTTTTCAAATCTTTTGATAAAAAACCTTTTTTTTTATTTGTTAATTCGTACATAAATTATACAAAGAGATATATCACTGTGTGACTTTTATAAGAGGATGAAAATATCAGTTAATTGTTATAAATGAAAAATAGGAGTAATACATTTAGTTCCAAAGCAATCGAGCTACTAATAATTATTATTTAGGTGATAATTTGAACACACACTGCACACACAAAACACACAAACACACATAAAACAAACTTTTGCATTTATAATAATGGAAGCTATCGCATGAATTTGCCGCGATAGGGCGCTAGGGCGAAAGCTCTCTAGAAATGTCAAATGGTAGGCGCTGAAAGTTTGCTATTTGCGAGCTTTTTATCACGGATTTTCACAAATATTCATAATTACTGTAAAGATTGTGTGCCATTTCTGATTATGGCGGACACGGCACGGCACAATAAATATTATTGGTTAAAACAAAAAGAGTTAAGAAAATGTCAATATTTTATTTATTTGGTTATGATTAATTATTTAAAATCCTGATAGAACTGTTTACGCGCTAACAATCATAAACATGTATTATATAAAATTTATTGGCCCTGCCGCACTAACAAATACTTTTCAACGATAGCGATAGCGCCAGTGCCGCTAACTGGTGCCACCAGAAACAATAGACCTCTTTGCCCGATAAGGGAAGACTATAGCAAAATAGATTCAAATAAAACTAAATATGACAAAATAATACTTATGAAGTAAGCGGTATACTAACAATTATTATTTTACACAAACATATTTCGTGTATAATCCACTTTAATTTTAAAACAGACATTAATTATGATGTTCACTATGAACGAAAATGTTCCACGGAATACAAAATTTCCACAGGCTAAAATAATACACGAGAGTAATAAAAAAAATAGCTTGCATTAGCTTATGTCCTATAAGTCCACTAATTATCTCTATGCAAAAACACATCGAACAGTTATTGTAATAACGAAGAACACACTGAAGGAACAAGCCCACCTTTACTAACCTAACATTTGATGACACGTTTGGTTCAGTTTTTAGTGAGTCTACTTGCTGTGCCAGCGGTCGCGGGTTCAAGTCCCGCTGGGGGCATTTATTTGTGTGATGAGCAAGAATGTTTGTACTCCAGTTATGGGTGTTTATATTTATAATATGTATTTATTTAAAGTTATATATGTGTATCAACTATCTGGTATCCATAACACAAGCCTCGTAGCTTACCATGGAACTAGATGGTGTTGTGCGTTAAAGTCCCAACATATTATATTTTTTTATTTATTATTAGCAATCATAGTCGTAGCTCTAATTAGTGCCTGGTTTTTTTTTCTATTTTTAGTGTAGATGTAATAAGCAAGTAATTTGCAAGAAGAAAGTTTTTAATAACATATTCGATTAAACGATTTATTTAAAAAATATATTATTTGTAGATTTTTTAAAAAACCGCTCGACCGATTTCGGTAAAATTTAGATGGGACGACCTGGGAAGTATACCCCTTGAAACAAATCGGTTCAGGCGTCTTCGAGTAATCGGGGAACATACACAAAAAAAAAGATTCCGACGAATTGAGAACCTCCTCCTTTTTTTGGGAAGTCGGTTAAAAAAAGTTTGTATGGTAATACATATTTTTTCTACATATAAATACAAACATGTTCGCGGTAGCATCTCTTACAGCATTTTGCTTTCTCTGGCTCAAAATAGTAGAGTGGAATTCAGTACTTTAATTTGGGTGTGTGCCAGAATTTAGAGATCTGCTGCAGGTTTACTCTACACTCAGATTAATTGGAAATCGTTATAACAACACAAAACTTAACAATACTATATAAGAGTTGAACCTCAAATTTTCTATTGATCAAATACAATGTTATGCATTGAATTTTTTTTGTTTTTATTTTTATGTAGGTATGTAGTAGATAAGAAATCTATACAAGTAAATAAAATTGAAGTGTCTGTTTGTAATGTCAAAATAACAGCTTTTCCACTAAATGCATTACAGTATATACGGTATTTATAAGAGAAACACATTTTTTTAATTTTTTGTCTGTACCTATATATATATATATATGTTTGTATGTATGTCTGTTTGTTCCGGCTAATCTCCGAAACGGCTGGATCTGGAGGAAGGGGGCCTTCACTGGCAGATATCTAATTTTATAAGGAGTAACTTAGGCTACTTTTATTTTAGAAAAAGAATTAGGGCTCCGTACAAGAAATTGAAACCTATGAAATTGTGTACAAAATCGTACCTAGGGACGCACGAGGAACAAAACTTGGGTAAGTCGCTAGTATTTGAGATATAATTAGAAAGAGAATATTTTAAATAATTTGTGTTACAATAGCTAATTCAAAGTTAAATTAAACTTTTAATTTTCCAACATCCACGCAATAATTGATTTTTAAAAATTAAATTGTAATAATATGAATGAATATGACAAAACAATGTCCATTTACAATAACCATAAAAACTTCAATTTTCTTTTGACATCTATATTTTATAAATTAATTTTATACAGGGCTGTAAGAGGGTTAGAGCTGAGTATCCCGTTTGCAGTTGATTGCAGCTAATCAATTTACTGGCCGGGCGCTCATGAGATACTCTCGTTAATTACTCTCAATTGAACTGTAATGATCGCATTGCAGCATCCATGCAGGTTACACTGTACTAACACTGTTAATTTATATTTAATAAATGCTAAAATATTTTAATCAAAATTGGGATGGACGCCTAGATAGTACTAACAGGTGACTTACTCGTATTTCAGTTTTGTATTACCTGTCCCAAACATAAAAAGGTAGTGTTTCATAAATATTATTATACATATTACATATAAACATATTTTCATATGTCTTTCCTGTGGCTATATTTGCTGTAAAGCGTTCAAAACGTCGAGAAGCCAAATAAAAATAGAACCGCAATATATAAAAGTCGTTTTATTTAAAATGTATATTTACATAAATCAAAGAAAATATTATGTAATATATCTTAAAAACGACCAGTCTCTTACAAGTAGTTAGTAGGCTCGTTATTCTTGATGTAAGCATGTGCGGCTGCAAATTCTGAGAAAGTAATCCAAATCAAAATAGTACTAGTGTTTTTCTGTCAAGAAAGTCTGAACATCTAAGGCTCTTCGGTTGTATCGAATCGTTGATCCTCTTTATGATATTTTGATATTTGCATTTCTTTTCGGCTTCAAAACTGATTTTTTTCTTCTTTTGACTTTGTAATAAATACCAATTATATAATTCAATTCAATTCGTTGTTATTTGGCTTTAAAGCGTGCCAGTTGGGCACAGATTAAAGTAAGTATAGTCGTTGTGACGAGATATCTTTTTATTTTTTAATCAGTATCAAGCACATTTGTGTTTAAGGTGGGGAGAAATAAACTAGACATGTCTCTGCATTCTTTCATCGCAAAAATCCAGATTTATTTTTATAATATATTATGAAAACGGAGTCGAAAGAAAAACAACATGAAAACAAGTCATAGTATCGATCTTCGCGGGTCACTGGCCTCGCGTCACGTTTCGATCTCAACAGCTAACACACAAGGCCAAGAAATCGATTGATCCCTTCGCGATATCTCGATATGTTATTTCCAATAAGTTTTGAGTTATAAATACGATACTAATAATAAAAACTACAGAAAACTAGAGACTCACCCTCACTTAGACCCTCAACTTATATAATATCTAACTAAACTTATGTAATATTTAAATTTTAAGTACCCCGATGTTCTAGTGGGTAGCTACATGCAAATTTGGAGGTCATGATTTCGAGTCTCTGGTCGTGCCTTTAGTTAATGAGTTTTTCTGTTAGGAATTTTTATAACACATAACGAGTTGGGAAGTTGAGCTGAGTAGTAGTGAGTGCACTTGTGTTTGCGCGCATCCTTGTGCACTATAATATCTCTTGCATAGTTGGCTAATCTCGAGACTGGCCGACGTGGCCATAAAACGGTCAGGACAGACAGGACATTATATATATATATATTATTTATTATTCCGATGGGCATAATATTATTTAACTTGATAAATTGGATTTAAATATAGTATTTTTATGCCGGAAAATATAAAGGAACACATTTTCGTTAAATAGATGAGGTTATAAGAAATAACAAACAACAAGTATTAGTATGACAAAGAATCTAGGGAATATCGTGTTTGTTGGACCATTCTAGTCATACATAAAAAACTTTAATATGTATTAATTCAGTTCAAATTTTTTTCTGTACTATAGTATTGAGCTATAATCTTTCTAATATATACTCAAACTTTCTAATAAATATCTCGTGTCACGGTGTTTATGGTCGTACTCCCTCCAAACGGCAACGATTTTAATGATATTTTTTTTGTATATTTAGTAGGTATGAGAATAGGTCATAAAGTATTTTTCACCCTCCTTTTTATATGAATAATATCCAAATAATTTAATATTAGATAAATACATCGGAACGAACCCGAGCGAAGCGAACGTGAGTCGCTATCTAACATAAAACAAAAGATAAGTATTATAAATAATTTTCGCTAAGTAGTTTAGTTTCAACTTTCACCTTTTCGAATTAAAAAACTAAATAAAAAGGTGATAAAAGCTTTTTTATGTCTAAAAAGTTATAGTGCTCATATAAAGTAAATTTATTCTCTCTTGTGAATATACTCATATAACAACGCCATTCGATCAGAACTCGATATTCCTCATTAATCTATACATATAATAAAATTGTAACTAAGCCGAATCTGTACATTAAATATTTTTTCGAAAATCTTATTGAAATAGACATGATTATCGATACAGATGCCGAATCTATAGTTTTTAGAATTTTTGTCTGTCTGTCTGTCTGTTACCACATCACAGAAAAACCACTGGAGAGATTTTGATGAAATTTTTTATAATGATAGCTGGTTAACCGGGTCAACACAATATATGATACTTTTTACTGCTAGAAAATATCTCATTTCTGAGAAAAAATACAAAAAGTGCAATGTAAGAGTATACTAATATGTAAAACCTAAGAATTCGGTTTATGGTCATATGAACGCAGGTGGAGCCGCGGGCAATGCTAGTTATGTTATAATAACCTATAAAGTCTACGAAATTGTTTCTGAAATTATAATCAATATCGAGATAATGATCGAAATATATATCAATTAAACACATTTTAGTTATTGTAATTTTGTATTACGTGTAAATCAAGTTAAAGCTCATTACGTTGTTTCAAAATTTTTTATTAGATTTAAGGCTATTTTTAAGAAAGAAATTTGCTTACATTTTTAATTTATTAGCTTTTAATAATTTAAAATGCATTGAAACTTCTCTTCAATGAATCCCATACAAAAGCAACCGCAGGTAATCAAATCTGCACCGCTCATACTAAATCCATTATCTTTGTAAATATCTGAGTACACAGTAAAATATTAATTATAAAGCAATACCCAAAAATCCTTTAACTCGATGGTCGTAGAAAGTTTTTATACCTTATTTTTGTCTAAACACAAACAAAACTTTGATCTCAAGAATAAATGTTCGAAAACTTTTAACGAGAGAATTGTTTACATAAACAACGATCACTTGATATCCTTCATATCCAAATAATACAATGGTTTTCACAACTTTTATGTAATTCAATATTTGCGAGCTTTATAAATATTTAGTACATTCTGTCCAAATATCGACGCGCCCGCCATATAAAATGGTAAACCGAAAAGACCAAGTTTATAAAAATGTAAAATTAGGTTATTTACTTAATATTTTGCCCATAAAAAAGAATATATATATATATATATATATATATATATATATATATATATATATATATATATATATATATATATATATATATATATATATATATATATATATATATATCGTATATAATATAAAAGCTTATTTTTACTCTATATGTGATTTTTTACGTGGAGATAATTGGAGGGCTGGAGAGTGACATAGGCTACTTTTCATCGCGAGAGATTACCTAATTCCTACAGGAAAGTACGTTATAATACAATCCAAAAAAAATTGGATTAATGGAAAACTTATTATTAATGCTCTTGAATAAAATTAAATAAACATGTGTTTTAGCATTTTTTTTTAATTCATCCTATAAGGGGGTGAAATACGGGATGAAAGTTTGTATGAAACTACCTTTTTAGAGATTTTTCTATAGTTTTAGCGCGAGCGAAGCCGCGGGTTCTGCTAGGTTATTATAATGTAAAGTTTTATAAAAAAAATATTACACAAAATAAATTAATCTGCATTCTACCTTGTGTACTTAGTGTTAACTTATTTTACATACTTTGTGTAACTCATCTTAAAGTTGCGAAAATAAAAGATAAGTAGCTCTGTGGTTTCAAAGTAACTTAAGTCTTGCGTTTAACAAGAAGAAAATTTATATTTTCCTTATATTGCAGTTCATTAGTTAAGTAGTAATTATTTATGACAACGTCAAAACAAAATTTATGGTGTAATCAAAATTTAAAAATATATCCGAAAATAACATTAAAAATTTAATAAAAAACGTTTTAAAAGACAATAAAATTGAACGTGCATAATAATTACAAGACTTCCGCGACACCATTCAGACAAAGAGAGACAATAGCATTACCAAGGAGGGTTGACGTCAGGCAGGCGGCCGGTCGTAAAACTTTTGCCAAATCCTTTCAGCAGTACAGAAGATGTACTGCGCCGACCCCAAGTGATTGGGAAATGGGCGGGGAGAAGAAGAACTTAAGTAGTAATTATTTTACGCTTTTTAATAAAAATAATCGTATGTAGATGTTGTATTCAGCCCTTTTTTTTTAACGTCCCACTGCTGGGCACGGGCCTCTTTTCAGTACGAGGGGGATAAGGCCATAGTCCACCACGCTGACCAAGTGCGGGTTGGCGGACTTCACATGTCTTTCGAAAACTGGTTAGGTTCTCTCAGACATGCAGGTTTCCTCACGATGTTTTCCTTCACCGTAAGGCATATGGTAATCATATTAGAAATGATTCGCACGTGAAAATATCAGAGGTGCGAGACCCGGGATTTGAACTTGCTTCAGTCGGTTTCCCAAGCGAGCGCGTTACCACTGGGCTACCACTGCCTTATGTACATATATACAATCAGTTTCAAAACCGCACTACGACAAAACTTATACACTCTACTACTACAAGCAATTAGGTTAATGAATTGTCACTCCTGTGAAACACCGCCTTAATTTGATATGTTTATTTTGAATGTGATGCTTAACGGTGTATATATATATATACATACATATATATCATTATTCGTTAAGTAAGGGCGCTGTGGTGCAGTTAAAACAATGAACATAAATGTTGAATGAAGCCCGGGGTCGAGTGTCTGACCTACATAGTGCTGTGATGTTTCTAACTTGGATTTATAATTCTGTGTTTAACATGTTCCATAGTTAAGCTTAATTAAACTTTTTAAGTACAAACTTTATTATGTCACCTTAAAAATATGGGGCATCGTTTTTTTTTGCAATATTAATAAATATGTTTGTTGTTATACTATCACATGAAAAATCTTAACCTTTAAGTTATTTCTAATCATTTTTTTTACCTTATACTATTCAAATTTAAACATTCTTAGAATCTGAAGATTGCAATCAAAAAAGTTAAAAACTTAAATAAATGGACGATTTCTTTTTATTGTTTGTTCGTTTGTTTGAACGCACTAATCTCTGGAACTATCTGTCAGAATTAAAAACAATCTCTATTTCCCATTTATAGCCTATTTATTGTGATTAGTTGTTTTCTAACATAATACTATGACGTATTATACATAAAACTATGTAACACGTTGCGGACAAAAGCAAGTTTAAATATAAACTTGTAGTGTAATATAAAAAAAAACATATTACACTCGCAAATCTTTTACTCGATATACTATACGGTATGAGTAAACTATTTCTCAAAGATAGATTAAATAATAAATTCTCTGTTTAAGTACACTCTATCCAAACTCTAACTGGCATTTTCACAGCTTGTAAACATAAGCATCAGCTATTCTGGTACCCTCAATTTATGAAGAAAGTCTGTAAGTCGTGTTTCACAGGACATTACACAGCATAATAATGAGATACTGAAATTTATCTCCTCTGTAAAGGTTAAGGAAACAGTTTAGTTAAATACCCTTTCAAAGAAGCTTACGGTGGAGAGTAAGGGTTGTTAATATTAATATTCTTTAATTTTGTTGGTATATTTATTAAAAATTAAGGAGTTTGTATTGTATATATATATATATATATATATATATATATATATATATATATATATATATATATATATATATTATAGACTCAATGGAACTTTTTCTAGTAAATTTAATAGTAAAAACGGTCCATTCATTCATTTTTTTGAAAAATATTTTCGTCATAGTTTGCAGGACAAAAAAGTGTTAAAAATCATATTTTCCATACAATTTGTATGGGAAAACTTAAATTTCGATGGAGAACCTCTCAGAATTAGAATTTTAACAGGAGCTTTGTTGGGACATTTTCTAATATATTTTGGGATGAGAGCAAAGAATATAGTTTTTAGAATTTTTGTCAGTCTGTCTGTTATCGCATCACAGAATAACCACTGGAGGGATTTTGATGAAATTCGGTATGGTGATAGCTGGTTATCCGGGTAAACATATAGGATACTTTTTACCACGGGAAAATATCTCATTTCTGAGAAAAAATACAAAAACTGCAATGTAAGAGTATACTAATATGTAAATTCTAAGAATTTGCTTTATGGTCATCCGAACGCGGGCGGAGCCGCGGGCAATGCTAGTTTATCAATAAGATTTATGGTGTATAACATCAAAATGATGGTGCATTAGCGTTCCATTATATATGAGTGTAGGTATATTTAATACAGGCAGTGGTAGCCCAGTGGTAACGCGCTTGCTTGGGAAAGCGAGTGAAACGGGTTCAAATCCCGGGTCTCGCACCTCTGATATTTTCATGTACGAATTATTTCTAACATGATTACCACTTGCCTTACGGTGAAGGAAAAACATCGTGAGGAAACCTGCATGTCTGAGAGAACCTAGCAAGTTTTCGAAAGATATGTGAAGTCCGCCAACCCGCACTTGGCCAGCGTGGTGGACTATGGCCTGATCCCCCTTGTATTGAAGGGAGGCCCGTGCCCAGCAGTGGGACGTTAAAAAGGGCTGGATACATACATACATATTTAATACGATACATTACCGATAGCAAAATTGGATATCAAATGCCCTCGAGATTTAGATCAGAAACTTGATATATTATTTATTATTGATGCATTAGTTGCGAAAGGTATGAGGCCACTGCATAATCGATGTTATTCCGGGTTATTAGTTTAGAGCATTAGTGAATTATCGGTTCCCAAAATGCATTTTGTGCACTTTTTTTAAAGTTTTTTTTTATAACCTTTCTCTTATTTCCTAACAGGAAAACATGATTAATCTAACAGAAATATAATAAAATAGGGACTACTTTTTTCTATTGACATATTAAAACAGTAATAGCAAAAGAAAGAATAAAAAAAATTATGAAATGCTTACTATAGGTAAATCGAAATTTTGTCAGCATGAAGATCGTTAGTGTTTTACTTTCTCGTGTGAAAAATTTTGCTAATCCCATTTGCGCCTTAATAATTAAAAATTGCACCTTGTTCACGCTATGACTAAAATATTAAAATAATATAATGTTTCTCTTTGAAGACATGTTTGGCTCAGTTTGTAGTGATCCTACTTGCTATACCAGCGGTCTCGGGTTCAAATCCAGCTGGAGGCACACATTGGTGCGATGAGCACGAATGTTTGTACTCCAGTCATGGGTATTTATATTTATAACATGTATGTATTTAAAGTTATATATGTGTAGTGTATCAACTATCTAGTATCTATAATACAAGCCTCGTAGCTTACTATGGAACTAGATGGCTCTGTGTCTTAATGTCCCAACGTACATATTTATTTCCATGCGATATCATAGAATTCGTTAGAAAAAGAAGATCTTGAAATACGATTAACCGATTTTACCAAAAAGTGTATTGTTGCCTATTAATTATTATAGTATTTTTTTATAGAAAAAAGCCAAAGTATTGATATGATGTAACTAAGCTGCAAAGAAAAGTAATTTATATAGTATGTACTAGTCGATAGTAGATCCTTCTAAAGCAACTGGGTTTTAAGAGTTAAAGTGTTGAGAAAGTTACACTGAAATTTTTTTCACATGCATATTACAGTACCTACTGTATGTATTGTATTCAGCCCTTTTAACGTCCCACTGCTGGGGGTGGGCCTCCCTTCATACGAGGGGGATCAGGCCATAGTCCACCACGCTGGCCAAGTGCGGATTGGCGGACTTCACATGTCTTTCGAAAACTTGCAAGGTTTTCTCAGACATGCAGGTTTCCTCACGATGTTTTCCTTCACCGTAAGGCAAGTGGTAATCATGTTAGAAATGATTCGCACATGAAAATATCAGAGGTGCGAGACCCGGGATTTGAACCCGCTTCACTCGGTTTCCCAAGCGAGCGCGTTACCACTGGGCTACCACTGCCTGAGTACCTACTACTTACTGGTTTTGAAGTTAAATAGAAAATGACTGTTTTTTTTTGTATACTAGCTTCATCTGCCCGCGCCTATACTAGTTATATACTGGGAGCTAGATATTTAAAAAAAAAAATTATTCGAAAAGCATCGCGGTGAAGCGACGATGGATCAGTAGAATGCACATTGCACTAGATAGGATAGGATCAAGGTTTGGAACTGCCACAACGTCTACCACTTGACTCTAAAATGTAAACTTGCTGCTGTAGAAGAATTTGCATTTTTGTTTCAACATCTCACCAAGCTATATGATAATGCTGGCGACATTCCCTTGATGAATCCCGGGTGAACCCGGGTGTATTCCTATGTGCCTAAAAGTAAGTAAGTATTTTACCTCTGGTCATTGCCAATCTGTCTACCTAGATATAGTCTATCTGCACTCAAAAACACGGATAAACACAAGCACAAATCTAGTGCACATATATTTATTTTTTGTTTGTTTGTTCCGAATAAGCTACGAAATTACTGAACCGATTTAGATGAAATTTAGTAAGAAAATAGTTTGAGATCCTAGGAAGGATATAGGATAATTTTTATTCCGGAAATCATCCCTTAAGGAGATGAAAATGGGGATGACATTTTGTATAAGGAAGCAACTTAGGGACGAGCCCGAGCGAAGCGAGGGTGAGTCGCTAGTAATACTCGTATAATAAATATAAAAACGAAATACCACTCACTGATTGATTAATCACGAAATCTTAGAAAGTATGAATGATACAAACTTGAAATTTTACATGTAAATTTTTCTATGAGAGTAGATTGAATCAGATTACAATTCCATCGTAGAAAACGTAAAAAAGAAGTTTACATGAAAATTCGCTACTTTCAAACTAAACGGACAGCCGCCGGCTAGTATTTTTATAAATTAAAGTTAAAAAGAACAACAAGTAAAATACACAGTATGTACGACAAAGTAATTAAGTTGAGCAATGGAACGGACGCGACCTAGACTGTATAGGAACTGAAAAAAAGTTAAGTATAAGAAAAATTCCTAATGTAATTTAACTTAATATATTATTTATAAGCCCAGTTGACAATTATTTTATTTTATAATTTTTATTTTCATAATTGGACCCAGTTATGCAAAAAACAGCCATGTGCGTAAAAGTACCAACAGAGTTATAAGCATTTTTCTGTCTATAGTTGCACTTGGGTTATGTTTTGTTTTTCTGGTTATTTTAAAATTGAACAATTTTTAAAATATAAAGTATTGTTTATTTTTTATAATTATTTTATTTTTTACAATAAAATGCTGATAACTCTGTTGGTACTTTTACGCACATGGCTGTTTTTTGCATAACTGGGTCCAATTAAGAAGCCGGCGGGTTTTTTATTAATCACCCAAAATAAAACTGAAATGATTATTTTAGAACGCTTAAGAAATATAATGTAATGTAAAATAAATGTAGGTGCTAAATTAGTACTTCTTGTTTAATTACAGTTTTTAGTTCCTTTTTTCACTATTTACTTATTAACCGACTTCCAAAAAGGAGGAGGTTCTCAATTCGTGGGATTTTTTTTATGTATGCGGTTTGATTTTTTAAAAAACCGCTCGACCGATTTCGATCAAATTTATATGAGACCACCTGGGAAGTATACCCTTTGTAAAAAAAACTCCAAATCGGTTCAGGCGTCTTCGAGTAATCGGTGGACATACAAACAAACAATGGTATAGTAAAAATCAACAATAATTATTATTTTTTTATTTTAAATCCGTTACAAAATGTTAAAAACAATTATAATAATACTAGCGACTCACCATCGCTTCGCTCGGGTAGCTCCAAGGTACGTTTTAAAGGATAGTATGGAATAGATAACCGATCCCTTGCTATGTGAAAAACAAAAACAAATGGACCCCACAGGAACTGTAAATTTTTCCGAGATAAAAATAATCTATGTGTTATTCCAAACTACGAGTATCTCTATGTCTCTATGTCTCTATGTCTAATTTCATCCAGATCCGTTTAGCCATTCTGGTGTGATTGAGTAACAAACATACATCCATCCAAACTTTCGCATTTACATAAATAGTAGTAATATATACCTAATTGAATAAATGGATAATGCTAAATTAGTTTGTTATTCTTTTATCAAAATATCCCATCAACCAATTGAATTAATATATAGCGACTCACTCATGCATAGCTCAAGTTCGTCCCTAGGTACGTTTTGATGTTTAGTATAGAACACCTTTTTTTCGTGATTTTTTCCGATGTTTTAATAGTTATTCTGCTATTAAGGGTGAAGACATTTGTAAACATAAAAAAAATATTATTGTTTATGTACGAAAAGCAGTACCTACGAGTACTTCATAATGTTTTAATCCCTCAACAACTGCGGACACGCCGGCGTTACAATAGATTTCTTAGAAATTTAATTAATTTCTTAGAAATTTACCTGGAGGTGTTAAATAACAATTGCCGATAAAAATATAACTTTAACTTGTTGAAATAAATTTTCTATAGTTCACAAATGTAGAAACTCATCATCATAAATCTGTGATAGTGAAGCGATAAGATGTCTCAAAGTACATAAGCTGTGTGGCAATCCGATGTGCAAATTGCTAATCCATTTTGCCGCCTCAGCGCTCCTGACAGCAGACACAAACTCGAGTAATTGCTTTGATTTATTGGAATTTCGTGTTACTATCGTTGAATAACCAATGAACTAATACAAATCTATACTTCAAATGAAAAGAAACCTGCATACATATAGAGATGAGAGCGCACTAAATAATATATAAAGATTTTAAAACCTACAATATTAATTATGTATATTAATATCATATATATAATATTATTAAGAGGTAAAGCTTGTGAGTTTGTGAGTTTGTGACTTTGTAGGGCGTAATCTCTGGATCTACTGAACCGATTTAGATGAAATTTGGTAAGAAGATAGTTTGAGACTCTGGGAAGGACATAGGATACGTACACGATTTTCTTATGCCTGAAATCATCCCTTAAGGGGGTGAAAATGAAGATGAAAGTTTGTATGGGGAACCAAAATAAATTGGTAAGCTTAAAACAAAAGTCGAAAAAGTGTATGACCCGAATAACCCAATTATAAATTTAACCCATTCCTAATTCTTCCTAAATCACCAATGTCTACCCGACATTTACGAGTATATGACAGACATCTCGCTGACACTTTAAAATATTTTAATCAACAGATGAATACTCAAAAGTAGTATACTTTTTATTTTTATTTATTCCTCTTAGTTCGATGAGATGGCATTCCGACGGAAAGAAATCACAAATACGAGTGCTCGGAGTCTCACCATCTACTATAATCTAAACTTTAAATAATACAGACTTTCACATTTTTCTTATACAATTTAGCTCATATCTTCTAAACGGGTTATCCGATTTTTATAATTCTAATTGGAATATTATCTAGTTTTATACCTAAACCTATCTTTTGAGACCAAAATTACTGAACCTCTACAAACAAATTTCTCATTTTTAACTTACGTAATTAATAATTACACAAAAATGCTAACAACATTGAAAATTCTCTTCAAACTTACTTTAGTCCGTCTAATTAGATTACGATAGGAAATCCAATAGAAAATTTAAGTTAAATCTAATTAGAGTAGAATAAACATAATAAGGTGAGATGTCAGATGTTACACATCGACAACTATAGAGCTCTCTCGTTTACCGATAACCGATTTACCACTTGAATTTTAAAAAAATCCACCCCTAAGTGTAGAAATTAAGGGATGGTTGATTTTTTATCTACTACATTTTTAAAAATACTTACTTCTTACTTTGCTACTACTATGTCTGTAAGTGGTAAGGCAATGGTAGCCCAGTGGTAACGTGCTCGCTTGGGAAACCGAGTGAAGCGGGTTCAAATCCCGGGTCTCGTACCTCTGATATTTTCATGTGCGAATAATTTCCAACATGATTACCACTTGTCTTAACGGTGAAGGAAAACATCGTGAGGAAACCTGCATGTCTGAGAGCCTAGCAAGTTTTCAAAAGACATGTGAAGTCCGCCAACCCGCACTTTCCCAGCATGGTGGACTCTGGCCTGATTCCCCTCGTACTGAAAAGAGGCCCGTGCCCAGCAGTGGGACGTTAAAAAGGGCTGAATACATACTATGTTTGCTCAAAAAATGGAAAAATAAAATCTTTTAAAAAGGAATAAAAATGCTTTGATCTGTCTGGCCCCGACTTCTAAAATATCTGATTAGTAACAATTTAAACATCTACGGTAAATGAAAACTACCAATCAGTTATTTTATACTTTTTAGTGTTTTTTTTTGAAATCGGGTTTTATTATTTGATTCAATCACAGAGAAAACGAGTGTTTTACTTTTACACAAATTAATAAAACTCAAAGCCTTTGAACACGCAGTGAAGTAGTAATGTTAGTTTGAATCATCACTACAGTTAATGCTTAGCATTCATTTCATCCTGAATGAGACCGTACTTATAATTAACTAGCAGCACCCGCGGCTACGCCCGCGTTCAATCTATAAGAAAAACTCTTTGGCATTTTTTTTATACAGTGACTCACCCTCGCTTCGCTCGGGTTCGTATTTTTCACACAAAAATACTAAAATGGCGATAAAAAATGGGGGGTGGAGGAGGATGAAAAATAAACAAAAAAAACATTAAAATCTATATAGCCGTTTCGGAGGAGAGCGACCACAAACAACGTGACACGAGATTCTTATATAAATTATATGTATTAAATTGATATAATGTATTTTTTAATTGAGTTTTTTAAACGACATTATGCTATTAACATCATGCAGCGTAAACCTAAAAAGAAAAACCTTTCAATATTTATTTTATCCAAACGCCTGTCACTAGCACAAAGTAGAAATCTGAAATGTGCTGTTCTAATTTGTAATTTCTTTTTTTTAATTACTGATAGAATAAGAAATAAAGTTATTATATTAAATATTTGAATGGAAATTGGCAAAGCACATAAGCCGATAAATAAATCCGATCACCTTTGACTGCGATTTAATTTGTCGTCCGAGCGCTCACGATAGGTAGGTAGATAGGCATCAATCGACACTCTCTTTACTCGGGCTTTATTATATTATTAAGCATATCTTCTTCAATAAAAAAACTGATTAAGAATTTTTGTATTTTTTGAAATCATTTAGCAATTTTGTGGATAGGCACTGTCTGTAACAACTATATAGACCTTTAAGACGTCTAAAACCTTAGTCTCTCGGGATCATGATTGCTGTAAAGCATTCAAAACGTCGAAAACCAAAAATCACAATAAATCGGAGAAAAAAAATTAAAAAGTTGTCAAATATTTGCATACATCTAAGAAAGTATTATACAAACATTGTTACACATTTATAATAAAAATATACACATTATATGTTATTGTTCTCACAGTTCCAAAAATGGCACAATCTACACAAACGAAAACAAATGGACTGCGTACAACATCAAGCATGTAAGGACCTCTACCCAGTTACGTGTACTTTCTTTTTATGGCAAAACATAAGGGAAATTTAGGTCATTTAACCGTAATAAGTAAGAAACAATCCAAATTAACAATGGTTTACGTAAGCTTTTTCTTATTATTAGTTCTTTAATGAAATAAAATCAAATCCTATCCAGAAACAAATGTATTTGGTTTTATACATATAATAAATTTTAAATAATACTATCTTTTCGGATTATTTGGCGGATTTATTTGGATTTTTGGTTGGGGAACTTTTGGGGAAATTATTACTTAAAATTCCTTCTCACTCCTCCTGTTTCCTTACCAACTTCTTCGCAGTAAAAGCTGTACGTTTATGGAATACCCTTCTAATACACATCAAGCGTGCCAAAATGTACATAATTTTAAACTACTGTTAAAATCGTATTATTTATTTCTTTAGCGTATTTATATATGTATTAAACTTCTTATACATTTTCATCTGATCTACATTTATATATGTATTTTATTTATGCAGGTATGTATTTATGTATGTATTTAGGATATGTGTTTGTGTGTAGCAAGTACACCGCCTACCATTTTATATAATTACTCGTAAACCCTAAGGTTGCCTGGAAGAGTTTGTTTTTAGAACTTTGTGGTGTACAATAAAATATCTATCTAGCTATTTAGGTAATATCTATCTATATACATAGATGAGCGACTCGTGCTGGAACTAAATTTTGCATTTTCCCACGAAAATGGGTTTGTTAAATATGTTAATTATAACCCTGTTACTAAAACTTTGTTGTTATAAATCATTGAAACTTTATATGAGGGACAACTCTGCCTACCAGTTGTGTTTTCCCTTGGGAATAAAAGATTATTCTTTAGTAATAGGTGTCCTAAATGTTGAACCGAGTGATAAGTTATCACTTCTCAAAATTTCAGTAAAATCCGTTCTGTACCTTTTGCGTGAAAATTACCTACACAAACATACAGCCAAACAGACACAAATTTCCACAACTGTTGTTTTGGGGGTTGTTTTTTTTAATATTTAATGTACCTACACTTTTCGCTTGGTTACTATTTTATATATGTATAATTTTTTAAATTACCATCATCACCACCAATAATAGTGTTAAATGCAAGTTAAATAAAATATTGTAATTTACTTAAATTAAATGCACGCAATGGTAAAATAAACGTTTAAGAAAATCGGTCCTCGAACTATCCTTAGGTATAATCCATTGTACAAACTTAGAATTCTATGTTCACAATGGGGCTAAAATACGGCATAATCACGTAACCGAACCCAACTATGTTTTCGTGCCACACGCTATTTATTTGTAAGTAAAACCTAGGTAATATATGAAATATCAAAATTATAAAATATAAGTCAAGTTTAACTAAGTATGAAAATTTTATTATAAAATAAACATGCGAATTTTACTCTTACCAAAACAAGCCATCTGAACTCTCAACATTTCAAACTTGTAGCTAAATTAATGGGCAAAAACTACAATATGATCATAGTTTCTCGGATTTAACGCTTCTTCTAATGCTCTTTAGCTTTATTTATTACCTAATATAGAAACTCAAAACCCCTATATATTATAATAACCAACTCAAAACCCTAAAAATTATTATTATAATTTTCTTACTCTATTATCTGAATTGATGTAATATTATTTATATTTTATAAAGAGATCTTCTTCAATCAACAAGGAAATGGATACATTCCATATTATGATTTTCCAATAAACGTGCCTGAAGTTGCTATTCTAAAGTTGACCTACATAGTTAAACTTTTTTGTGAACTTTAGAAATTTGTCAAAAGAGGTCATGTCAGAGACTGTAGAATGACGCGCTAGGAAGCTCACTCTTGACATAATGAGGTGTCGTGGAGTTCGTAACGAGAGGGATTATTGTTGTTATCAACTCTTTCAACCCTTTACTCATATACATACATATCTAAATTCAGACGTTATGAGTTCGCGGATATTATATGCCGACAATTTTTGGTGTTTATCAATTTTACGAAAATATAAACATTGATATAAGCACTACCTATAATATCTACAATTATAATACAAAAACCATAGAACAAAGCTTCATCAAGCAACAAATTTAATAAACTTGCACCTGATACGTCCAACAAGCGTAGACATGTTCTATATAGAGTCAAAGCGAATAATCCATTTACTCGTCACTTCAATATAGCGTCCTGTTTACCTATCGCACAGTGTACTGTCCGCCTGCAGGACTTAATTGCATTTAAAATAGGGGCGACTCTAATCATAAAATGAAATTTAACGCCAATAAAATATTACTTTGTTAGTATAGTCCTGGGTTCGAGTTCTGAATCGGGCCAAGTATAGCTGTTGAGTTTTATTTCGAGAAATTCTCAGTTAAAAACAGTAGTTGGAAAGATATCGATCTCACATAATCATGTTTTGGAGAGCGCACCAAGCGCCGCTCGACTTGAAATATCGTCCTTGTGAACGGACCAACGGACCAATGGAGGAATAAGGGCCGCTCCACACTATAGTGCGGATCTCAGTCACAGCCACAGTCTGGTAAAGTATTCCTATACAAGAAACTTTGCTGGAGCGTGGTTCGACTGGAACATGAGTCATACTGATAATGTAAATGCACTCGTTGTTTCTTGTATAACAATACTTTAACAGACCAATATCGGACCAAGAACGGATTTTGATCGGCACTATAGTGTGAAGCGGCCCTACAGGACGCACTTTTATTTATATAATAAAGCATTATAGCACCTCAGATGATCAATCTGAGAACCACTAGTGCGGAGGACATTATAAACTATTACTAATATTATCCAAGTCATACTGAACTTAACGGTTACAAGCCAGAACCATAAGTTTACTAAAATATTGTGATATAACAAAAGGAATTGTTACCTCAATGAACACACGATTATGTATTATTTTATATTATTATTATTATTGAAATATAATACAAATAGTTACGTTTTTAGAAATATACAAGTGATGGTATAAATTGAAACAATACTTTAGCTAAGCGCTTTGAACCAAATGGTGCTCATAGAGCGGGTTTGAATTATTGTAATAGACGTCATTGCCCACATTTGTTATTACACCTAGATTTAGCTCTGATACAAGCATAGCTCTAAGTAATAAGTTATTATGTAAGTAGTAAGTTAATATGGCTAAATATTTGTCACAGATGGAAGCTCGTAAAAGCAGATATTATATGTAGATTTTTTTTAATTTACTTTTATTATGATGATTTCCTATAAATGTTCTTACATATTTATTATACTTTTGATAATCTAAAAATCTTTTTCCCTCTATAACAATATTTCTGTTAATCTTCAAAGTACTTACAATGATTTCGTTTCAAAATCTAATAAAATGGGCACTAAAAACCTTTGAATCGACGTTGTCATGTGCAGAATTAAAAAAAAAATGTTTGTAAATAAGTTCATAATTCTATTCTAATGCTATAGAAAAAGTACTTTCGAATTTACTTAAATTTCTCAATTTTTAAGGAACTTGCCCATTTTTTTCCTTAAAACTTTAAGCGAATTAGAAAAAGTATTTATAAAAATATTAGCCATATCGTTCCAAGCGTTCAGAATTGCGTTTAGATATTTTGTATTTTAGACAAACAAAAATAAATCTATCTTACTGGAACCGTACATTTTTCTGGGATAAAAAGAAGCCTATTTGTTATTCTGATATATTAACTATATTATTGTACAGATTCATTAAAATCCAATCAGTAGTTTTTGTGTACTAAGCTGTACAAATTACTATAGTTTTTTAACTGTCCCACGAGAAGTCTTTCATTTTCCTCAATGAAAAGTATCTAAAATGTTGACCGGGCATATAAGGTACCACCATGCAAAATTTAATTTAAATCGGTCCAACAATTTCGGACATTAGCCTATACAAACAAACAGACAGAGAAACAAAAAAAATGAAAAAAATCGGGATTTCTTCTATTTCTTTTCTTACATCCCCCTGATTTGATTTCTAGGATTTTTTTCTATGTACAGACATTCGACCTGCACAGTTTTATTATATGTATAGATTAATTTTCTAGTTACATGTTATAATGTTTAATTATAATATGCAACTGTGTCCTATTTACATTTAGCAAAGCAAATACGGTCACTCTTTAGAGTAAAAGGGTATTCATTTACGTCACTTCTGTATCGCACCCTGTTTGCCCGTTGCACGCTGCATTGACTACTCTCTACACTACTTAATTGCTTTTTAATTACGGGAGAACGCGTCGAATTATAGAACTAAATAGTATATATTTTAATTTATACCGAAATTATATTGATCATTTTGTTTGTGTATTTTCGAAAATTGGTTTTAATATTTAACAGTTTTTATTAAATTATAGTTGAAATACTGACTCTTTTGAGTTCCTTAATCACAACAATTTTGATTATTGTAAGACGTATATAAGGACGTACATATTATGATATATTATTCAACTATACGTCTTTGTAGTAATTGCTTTTGAAAAGTCACCGGCTTTTCTCTGCTCACATAGATTGAACAAACTATTATCTTAATGCCATATGAATAAAGCTTATATTTGCTTGTCATCAAAATTTCTGTCGGTCAACATTTAGTATTTAAGGCAATTGAGTCCCCAGCGGTAACTTTTCCGTAGTTTACTACTTAATGAAACTTAATTTCTAAGTTGAAGATATTGATTTTACCCTTCAAACCATTTACGAAGTTAGTTTGTAAAATGAAGGAATTTTGAATTGTTTCATTACATTGTAAATTATTTTTGTCTATGTACATGAGTACCTATTTGGGATTCCTTATCCAAAAGATTCATAAAAGTTTAAAAAAAATGAGTCTATAATACGCATTTTTTTCATCCTTAAACGTCTGAAAGTACCTATACATATGTGTGTGCACTGCGGGTATCCCGCTAGTAAAAAAATACAAATTTACATAGTTTTAAACTCAATAATCTTTATGAAAAGATATTATTAATAGTAAACTTTATCATTTAATAAAGCACGTAAATCAAATGTAAGCTGTATAGATATCATAGCACAAAGCTATTTCAAGATACAAAACGTGTTCGAGTAAAAGCATTCTCAATTTTCCTGTCACTATACTTGAAAATATTTTCAGCCGACAGCCACTATCGATTATGTCTTCACTGAAGACCTGTAGAGTATGATTTTATTTTTATATATTATTGAAAAGATATTTAGTTCAGATTTTAGAAAAATAATAAGTGTTTTGTGTCACTTTTAATATTTAGCTAGAATATAGAAATATAGCTCTCGATTACGTTAATAATCATTTTTTAATATTAACTGGCATCCCACAGGAATTACTTGATAATAATAAAGAGTATTATAGCGTGTTTTCCCGTGGAAAAGAGATAATCTCTCGCGGTGAAAAGTAGCCTATGTCACTCTCCAACCCTCCAACTAACGCCATACAAAAAATCACGCCAATCCATCACTCCGTTTCGACGTGAAAGAAAGAAAGAAAAACAAACAAACAAACAAACAAACAAACAAACAAACAAACAAACAAACAAACAAACAAACACACAAACAAACAAACAAACAAACAAACAAACAAACAAACAAACAAACAAACAAACAAACAAACAAACAAACAAACAAACAAACAAACAAACAAACAAACAAACAAACAAACAAACAAACAAACAAACAAACAAACAAACAAACAAACAAAAACAAACAAACAAACAAACAAACAAACAAACAAACAAACAAACAAACAAACAAACAAACAAACAAACAAACAAACAAACAAACAAACAAACAAACAAACAAACAAACAAACAAACAAACAAACAAACCAACATACTTTCACATTTATAATATTGGTATGGATTACAATTTATTGTAATAATAAGTATTTAATAAGATAAATTATAACAGTCTAGTCTGCCTGGATATGGATTATATGGATTTTTATTCTTCTAACATTTTTTTTCTACTCTTTTACAATCTTTCATTGTATATCTGAGAATATATTATGTACTTATAATACACTAGCGACTCACCCTCGCTTCGCTCTTTTTCGTCCCTAGCTTACTTCCCAATACAAATTTTAACCCCCAAAGCGATGATTTCCGTTTCCGTTTTAGTCCTTTCCAGGGTCTCAAACTATTTTCTTAGCAAATTTCATGTAAATCGGTTTAGTAGGTCCAGAGATTACTCCCTACAACCTCACAAACTCACAATCCTTACCTCTATAATCTATATATATAAAAGAAAGTCGTGTTAGTTACACTATTTATAACTCAACAACGGCTGAACCGATTTGGCTGAAAATTGGTGGGGAAGTAGCTTAGAACCAGGAGACGGACATGGAATACTTTTTATCCCGTTCCATTGCGTTCCCGTGTGACGTGACATAAAACTCAAGAACGGTTGGACCAATTTTTATGATATTTGAATTTTTGGATTTCTCTTAGTCCGGAATAGGATAATAAGTGTTAAAACATCAGAAAAATTAACGATAAAAAATTATATGGCTAGCGCTGGCTAATAACTATTTATCTCTATTTAAAACGTACCTAGCGACGAACCCGAGCGAAGCGAGGGTGAGCCGCTAGTATTAGTATAGAAAACAGTTCAATACCCTTGTTTTGTATTTGCCTAAGTATATATATATATATATATATATATATATATATATATATATATATATATATATATATATATTTACTAATAAAGTATGATATTAAATTGTCAAAGTTTTATAATAAACCTAAATATGTACCACTTCCATAATGTACGAGTAAATTTATTCGAAATAAACTCCAGAGTCGACACTACCTCACTTAATATTAAGCGATGCTGCTTGAAATGCAATTTCAGCTTCACGAGAATTTAGTTTTATTCTTATACAAGCGACTCGCCCTCGCTTTGCTTAGTTCCTTCACGTCACAAATCCGTTAGTTACATTTGGCTGTAAAATTATATATTACTAGCTTGCTTTCCCATACAAACTTTCATCCCCATTTTCAGCCCCTTACGGGATGATTTTCTAGATAAAAACTATCCTATGTCCTTCTTAGGGTCTCAAACTATCTCCTTCCCGAATCGCATCTAAATCAGTTCAGTAGATCCACAGATTACCCCCTACAACGTCACGAACTCACAATTCACAAACTCACAAACTTTACCTTTTTATAATATTAGTATAGACTAGCGGCTTAGCGTCGCTTCACTCGGGTTCGTCTCTATAATACAAAAACAAACCTATCTCACGGGAACCGTACATTTTTCCGTGGAAAAAAGTAGCTTATGTGTTATTCCAGACAATAATCTATCTCTGCCAAATTTCATTCAGATCTCTTCAGCCGTTCTAGCATGAAAGAGTAACAAATATCCATACTCACAAACTTTTACATTTATAATATTAGTATAGATATATTACATAGAAATCTCTTTAATAAGCTATCGTTTGTTCGCTTGTTTTACCTTTCTTTCGTGAAACATATATATGAATGGTACATAAATCTATACATATAATAAAATTCTAAGTCGAATCTGTACATCAAGTATTTTTTGGAAAATCTTATTGAAATAGACATTATTATCGATACAGAGGTCGAATCTATAGTATTTAGAATTTTTGTCTGTATGTCTGTCTGTTACCGCATTACAGAAAAACTACTGGAGGGATTTTGATGAAATTTGGTATGGTCATAGCTGGTTATCCGGGTCAACATATAGGATACTTTCTACCGCGGGTAAATAATATTCTGAAAAAAAATACAAAAACTGCAATGTAAGAGTATACTAATATGTAAAACCTAAGAATTTGGTTTTTGGTCATCTGAACGCGGGCGGAGCCGCGGGCAAAGCTAGTAAATAAATAAAATATATTAGTATAAGTTAGTAACGTAGTTAGCGTGGGGCTATTGTTGAGGGTATCATCATAAAAATAAAGGACGACCTGCTCCTTTATCGAACCTCTATGGTAATACGAGTATATTATTATTTATCAATTTATTACTTTATTTTTTGAAATCAATATGATTTATCTCAAAAATACTAATATTATTCTGCAAAACTCTACGTAGTCAAATAGTTCGAAAAAAACCTCGGCTCAGAGAAGTGCTGCCGAAAGAAACTCAGCAGAACCATAGTTCTCTATTTTATTTTATTTTTAATAAAAAATTTACAAGCTCTCTCCTTTAAGCTCTTTGAAATAGGTCGAAATAAACTTTAATGGAAATAAAAAAAATAAAAGATGCGCAATCCTTTTGTTTTCTTAGTTTGCATGTCGCAAACAGGCGAGTATCACACGACTGAGGGCGGTATATACTTAATTCTCGTTTATTATATAAAGGAAAAAAAAAATATGCATTATTAATATTTACATATATTTATATTGACTATTCAAAAATAAAATCTTAGAAAATTCTAAGAAACAATAAACGTCCGAATTAATAGGACCGGACATGTGAAGTCCACCAACCAGCACTTAGGCCAGCGTGATGGACTAAGGCCTGATCCCCCTCGTATTGAAGGGAGGCCCGTGCCCAGCAGTGGGACGTCAAAAAGGGCTGAATACAACACAATTGGCAATATTTTTGGAAATAATTCACACACAAAAATATTAAAGGTGCGAGACTCGGGATTCGAACCCGTTTCAATCGATTTCCCAAACGGGCAAATAAACATAAAGATATATATAAAAATAAATAGAATAAATATAATAATATACAAAAACTCGAGAACAAAATGATACGTTTTTCTCTGCATACCTAAAAAGGTCGAAAGTTTATTTTATTATCGAGCGCTGAAACAGGAAATCCAACAAGTTACAAACATAATAGTACTTATCACATCTGCAAAAATCTAAATAACCCTTGACATTGGACTACACGCACGTAAGAGGGTTTTTATGACATGCGTAAGATTTTCGCTACTAAATATATCGCCAACATTTGATACCTCCATTGTCCCGACAATATGTGCTATCATAGGGGAGACAGAGGAGAATTTCGACTTAGTCGATTTCCTGGAACCTATATACGTTAATAGGTAGCAACATTACCTACACGTATATGAGTTGTCTTATGATGTGAAATTTGATAGGGTGCAACAAAGACGCCGGAAAGTGGTTGTGAGTGTACGATATCTGCATACAAGAAGTAAGATTTCCACCAACATGTTCATTGTACATACAAACATATGTATATCGTTACTTACATATTATAGTGTCTGCATTGTTATGATATTTTTTCACATATGCTTTGGTTTCTTAAGTTCTATAGCGGGGTATTGGTGGTAACATACGAGGCTCCATCTGTCACTTATAGGCTGACAACAAAAGAGACGAGAAAAAATAAAACAAAACATTTCCAGCGTCATGCGAAAATAACGAGAAGGCAGGAGAAGTGTGGCTCAAACAATGGACATCTCAATTTATCTTTCAGATTGACTCAGAACGCAGAAGAAAAAACCTAACCTAACCTAAAAGAAATTAGGAGAGTAGGGATGGATGGAGTAGTCTCTGTTTTTGTAGATTTTCTCAGAAACCTTAATACTGTCATTAATTTTTGATCTTTTCTTAAAGAGCATGGATTGAGCTACATTGACTTATAGATCTCATCTATACATATGTATAATTAAATTCTGAATCGAATCTGTACATTGATTATTTTTTTGTAAAATCGTATTGAAATAGCAATTATTATCGATGTAGAGGCCGAATCTATAATTTTTACAATTTTTGTCTGTCTGTCTGGGAACGTTTTACTACAAAACCACTGGACAGATTTTGATGAAATTTGGTATGATGATAGCTGGTTATCCGGGTCAGCAAATAGGATATTTTTACTGCGGGTAAATATCTCGTCTCTGAGAAATCTGTAGTAACCGTTAAAACGTACCTAGGGACGAACCCGAGCGGAACGAGGGTGAGTTGCTAGTATAACATACAGTATATCCTAAAGTATAAATTGTCATAACCCTCCTCAGTCTCCCCTTAACGTCATATATAAAGAGAAATATATTTACCCCAAATGTCACTGGTTTCTTATTATTTATTCATGCATCCACTCTTCAATGCGGGGTGGACCTCTAACCCAAGTATCTTTTTATCCAATCTATATTATTGTGTATCGTATACCAATTTTATATGGTCTCGAACGTTACGTAAACATTCCTCTTTACATTAATTAATATCGTTCTATAATTTGAAGTACCTACCCATAACTTTAAGATGAATTTTAATAATTTTACTGCTAATTTACGCAGCCCTTTCTACGAAATAGAAAAGGAAAATTGGGGCTTTTCATAGCATTGTGTGGAATGGTCGGCCGGGTTTTATAAAAAAATTTATTGATCAATAGAATAAAACCAATGTTTTTGAAATAAGATTTATATATATAATTATTTTTCATTTTTCCTATTTTTTTTTCTATTATTATTTTTTAATGTTAAATTCTTCATTATTTAAAAAAAAAATATTACATTATTCTTTTGTCCTATTCGTAACTTAAAGTATATGAATAAAATTGAAGTGCCTGTCTGTAATTTTAAAATAACTATGTTTTTTCAAGTACATATAGTTATTTACATGATATTTTTTTAATTTTTTGTCTATGTGTCTATCCTTGGAACGGCTTAACTGATTGTAATGGGACTTCCACTAAAAGATATAGGAGTTTGTAGGCCAATATGTGTAGATACGATATATTCCAAAGAAAATCCTTAAAAATAATGCAAAATTCGAGTTTACGATTCCACGAAGAAGTCGCAATAGCATTTGTGTATATACTAAGGTGCACTCACAATAACTATATTTATCTATTGAAAACGTACCAAAAGACGCACCCGAGCAAAGCGTGGGTTAGTCCCTAGTTCTCACTGTAATTGGAAGAAAACATAAATTCTACTCGTCATAACGCTGGTTCCGGCGCTATAAAAAGAATGATGAATATATGCAAATGTAGGAGATAAATACATTTATTTACTTTTTATACTGTTTTTTACTGAACCCAGCAATTTATCGCTTTGGTTTCATTCTAGTTGAACCCTTCGGTTCTTGCTTTTATGCAAAAAATTATTGATTAAGTTTTTAAAATAGTATTAATTATTTATTTTAATAATTAATTAATTCATGCCTTTGAAAACTAATAAGCGGCTTGGCTTATTTAAAACACATAGGTATTATATATTGAACAAAGATGTAATAAGCGACTTAGGTATTACCGTACGTTTTCATGCTTTATTTCAAAACTAACGACTCACCTACGCTTCGCCTTAAACAAATCTAATAAATGTAAATGAATAAATATGTATGTGTAGTATCACTAATAAAACTTCGAGATATACCTTGCTTATATTCTTATATTCAGTACTTTTATAATCGTAAGTGAGTTACATAATTTGTAACCATAATTTTCAGTATTACAAAGAATTCGTGATTAGTCACTACAGGATGGTACTGAAATCTTTTTAAAAGCGCTGGAAAACAAATGAATATACGCGCCCTTTTTTTTATTTTTTTTAAAACACATTCCTATCGGCCAAGGTCACACAACTAAATGCCTTATACATAAATCATTACAAATTAATGAAATATATTATTTTCTATTAAAACTCTCAATAAAAAATGCAACCTTACATATGTTAATTTAATTTGAGTAATTTCTTTTTTTAACTCAGCAAATGATATTCTCTTACAAATGAAAAGAATGACGAGCGGCTTGTATGCCCCAGGGCTTTTGAGGGTATTTCTCAGCGTTGCGTTGGCAACTTTGCAGACATTAATATGTGTTGTGGCACTGATATCAGTGTAAGTTTAAATCTTAAAATTTTCCTTTCACATTTGGTATCTTCCAGCATTTCATTGATTTTAAAATTTAAATATTGTAACCCAATTAGGGAAATCACCAACTTAACATACATAGGTATGTTAGTTTCTTATTTTAAGCACATCATCATATATTGCAAAATAAAACTGCTAAATTTAAAAAGTTGTTCATCGATTTTATGGAATATACCTACGGAAATGTAAAAATGTTATATATTTTCCTCACATTGAACCTGCGACCAGTAGCATAGAACTAAAATATATATGGTTATTTAAGTACAGAAAATCACAAACACTGTTAAATACCTTAAAATAACCACGTGTGCGAAAAAAAATTGCCTTGATGAATTGACTGCTAAAATTTTGCCGCAATTTCTATATTATACTACTACATATAGAACTATTTTATAGTAGACGTTCCTTTTAAACGTCATTCGCAGACTTTTAGTTCGAAATGTTTATTAATACAAACTTCAGAAAATGGAGTAAACGTACTATAAACGACTTAAACACTGAGAAACCACAAACATAACTATTTCTCGGTAAAAAGCACTTAATTTTCGATTATAATTTAAAAGCATCGATAGATTTCTTCCAGTATTGTTACTTAAAACACTTTTCGATAAATAGTACCATTAATAGCCAAAAATACTGAGCCTTGTTTTAATCTACATTCATTTTTATCCAAAGTTATATTAAGTAGAAATAAATTCAACAGTTTTTATATAAACATTTATCATTAATCTTTATTTAATTACTAACAACCCTGGCCTTGCGATGCTGTGGAACACTTTTTTTTTATCTTGGGGGTAAAATTTGTAGCTTAGGTTCTCTCCGGAATCCTTCTCCAAATATGAAAATCGTTAATTTTGCAATTAAAAAAGGAAAATAGTCGGGATAAAAACTATCCTATCTTTTAAGTTGGGACAAATCACGTATTTAAAAAAATACGTTAAGATCAGATAAGTAGTTTCGGAGTTCAATGCGGACCAACATCTAGATCGTGATTTCCTATACACTTGTACTGGGTATATCGGTCTCGATATTTCTGGATTTCAATTTCCTTTAACTTAACTAAATATAGGCACTTAGGTATTGGAAAAGTTAGAAATATTATATTTGTTGATGATACTCATATAACATGATAACGGGTACTCATATATAGTGGTACTAAAGACTCACCCTCGCTTCGCTCGGGTTCGTCCCTTATAGCTTGATTCCCCATACAAAATTTCATCCCCATTTTCAACCCCTTAAGGCATGATATCCGGGATAAAAAGATAAAAAGTGTTATATGTCCTTCCCAGGGTCTTAATCTATCTTCTTACCAAATTTCATCTAAATCGGTTCAGTAGATCCAGAGATTACCCCCTACAACGTCGAGCGAAACATGCGAGTGGTACTGTAGTACGAGTATGTTTTCGATTTTATTTATTTACTTATGTACCAGAAAGAAAAAAAATACAAGTGAAAACAGATACCATGTGTACAAAGGAAGACTTATCTCTTTAAGAGATCTCTAAATAAAAATTATATTATTAATTATCTATCTATACATATAATAAAATTGTAACTAAGCCGAATCTGTACATTAAATATTATTTGGAAAATCTTATTAAAATAAACATTATTATCCATACAGAGGACGAAACTATAGTTTTTAGAATTTTTGTCTGTCTTTCTGTTACCGCATCACAGAAAAACCACTGGAGGGATTTCGATGAAATTTGGTATGGTGATACCTGGTTATCAGGGGCAACATATAGGATACTTTTTAGCACGGAAAAATATCTCATTTATGAGAAAAACTACAAAAACTGCATTGTAAGAGTATACTAATATATAAAAACTAAGAATTTGTTTTTTGGTTATATGAGCGCGGGCGGAGCCGCGGGCAATGCTAGTACTGAATAATTTAATTATAATAATTTAATTCCAGCTCATCGTCTATTTGTTTAGGAGCAAACATACACACACATATGTACATGCACTTTTGCATAAATAATAATAGTCCGATTACATATTTTTTGCATATCTAACTAATATAATAAATGTGAAAGTTTAGATGTTTGGATGTTTAAATAGATGTTTGTTACTCAATCACGCCAGAACGGCTGAACGAATCTCGATGAAATTTAGCACAGAGATAGGTTATAAAAAAGCACATAGGCTACTTGCTATCCCGAAAAAAAGTACGATTCCCGTGGTATGGATTCCCTTTATGTACAGAATATTTAAATAAACCTAAATACCTACATTTTTTTAAATATTAATATATAATTAAAATTAGCAACACTTTTAGCTTTTAAGCGAAGTTTATTGAATTTTCTGACCAAAACTCACAGGAGTAAAGAGGCGGTATCGGAGCCGCGACGGCACATTAGCATTTTAATTGAATTTCCTTAGCAAATAATTTCTAAGCGAATCTCTATGGCTATTTTGTTTAACTAAATTCAACGCCTAGAGTAGAGAACCTTATATTTAACGTTTGCCCACTCTATGAGGTGCCAACATATTTCTTTAATTCATGCATTTTTATGTACAACTAGTGACACACCCTCGCTTCGCTCGTGTACGTCCATAAGTACGATTTAATTTTGTTACCGTATATAATTTCATGTATATGAATTTAATAAAAAGCTGTTATTTTAACATTACAAACAGACACTTCAAATTTATTTATCTGTATAGATACCAAAATATGTATCTAATAAATATTTTAAATTTTGCAGTGTGTTTTTATACTATTATATTATACATTTTATTTGTTTAAGAAATAAATTACATTTTTTAGTATTTGCACACATACTTTACTCTAATATTTGAACTAAAATTATGTATGTATATGTAGAATATTTGATAAAAAATACCAACGCTATGAATACCAAAACATCTTACTATAAAATGTGCAACTTTAGTATTCAACGCGTATTATATATCGAAACTTACAATAAAGGCGTGAACCGACACAATCTATCATCTACTTCTAACAAAAGCCATATTGTGATATATTCAAAAAACTTCGAAAAAACCTTCGAAATCTTTCAATTCCTTACAATATTTCCAATTGTTTTTTCTGCACCAATAGTTTCTCAAATTAGATGTGGTAAAGGTAGTAGCAAAGATTTAGTTCGTTCAATCTTGAAATTGAATTTCTTGAAACACAAAAATAATTCCGCGGTACTCCAAAAAGCGTATCAAAATTTACTTGTTTAGGTTATAAATTATAAATGTGAATGTTTGTATGTGTGTAAGGTGTTTTATGTGTGTGCGTCTGTGTATGTTTGTTAAGCCTTCACGCTTTATTGCTTAAGGGATTTGAGTGAAGACGGGAATATAGGTAGCTTATAGCTTGTATATATATAAGCTACTTTTAATGAAAATATTTACCATGCGAGCTAAGATGCGAGCGAAATTTTGTTCTGATATGTACCTTTATTAATTATAAATACTCTACCTTCACAAATATATAAATTATTTCATAACTTTATACCCTACAATAAGTTTTGACTGCAAAGAGGTCGAGTTATTTATATTTTCTAATAGAAAAACTTTTTATTAGAAAATTGAAATTGTGATAAGGGTTTGTGTTGCATCTTTTCAGAAAACTATAACTACATTATATATATATATATATATGTGTGATCTTGTATCGTGATCTTCGATTTGTAGGGTTTGTCTCCGCCCTGAATATCAGAATAACTATTAAAACATCAGAAAAAATCATGATTTTTTTTTTATTTACGTGGATAATAACTATTTACATATATTTATTTAAAACGTACCTAAGGACGAAACCGAGCGAAGCTAGGGTGAGCCGCTAGTATTATTATAATTTGCTAAATAATTGCCGTGTAAGTACTATAAAATAACACTAAAATGTCTATAGGTATTGAAAATAAATTTACATAAAGTACAATTATTATAAACCTACTACCGTCAGACTCTCAGACTCTACTTTCAATCTGATAATGAATGTTTTCATACGTAAGGCATTTATAGTATTGTAGTAACTTGTGCACATTTGATATAGAGCAATGAGTGAATACCTTTAGATTTTCAACAATGCGAGTACGGCAAGAGTACGGCACTCTGGTACAGTTTGAATGTAAATTTTATAACTAAGAAGGAAAATTGAAAAAATTTAAAAGATCTACTTACTAATCTTCCATTCCCTGAATGGCATGATCCATTCAGATATTTTTACCAAATATTTAAAATATTTACTTTACATAATTTAGTTTTTTTTTTTTATAAATGATTAATAGAAGTATTTCCTACTAGAGTTATTAAACTAGAAATTTTGTGACATCCAGTTTAAACAAACAGACATGTGCCTCTAAATTGTTTCTGTCAAATAAAATACGAAAAGATAATGCTGTATAACAACTTTTAAAGTATAAATTAAACAAATCTCTTGCATTTTATTGTATGTTAATATATTATATAATGTGCATTTTATTAAACAACATAAAATTTACAATAATGGTACATATATACACAATAACGATACATATTTATTTATAATATGTATGTATTTAAAGTTATATATGTGTAGTGTGTCAACTATCTGGTATCCATAACACAGGCCTCGTAGCTTACCATGGAACTAGATGGTGCTGTGTGTTAATGTCTTAACATATTTATTATTATTATTTATACCATAGGCTTCTTTTCATCATTCAATACGTGTAATATAACTCTATGAAACCACATTGTTTTTATAAATATTATCTCTATTAAAAATGTATCAAATGCCATGTTACTTCTAGTAGATTCGAAGCAAAAAGATCAGACAAACTATCAGAAACCTACGTCATTGATTCTATAAGAATTCCATTTCATCAGATGTATGAAAGACTAAAAATGATTTTAAAAACTTTTACACACTCTACCGTTTCAAGCTGCCAGTTTTGAAAAATCGTCGAGCCAAATTTTCTATAGGTATACATTAGCATTTACGACGCTCTTTTAGTTAGATACCTGGCGCTTCGCCAAACTGTACTTTGATACGATAGGATAAACATAGTACTATTCGTAGGAATTCATTGGTTTGGGCGTATGTGATTATTATCAGAAGGCTTTGAAGTAACTGTTGCTTTTTGGCACGTTAATAACATAAGCCTACGTTAATAACGGAGCCTATTCGGTACAAACAAAAAACAAGCAAACAAACAAACAAAGAAACAAACTAACAAACAAACAAACAAACAAACAAACAAACAAACAAACAAACAAACAAACAAACAAACAAACAAACAAACAAACAAACAAACAAACAAACAAACAAACAAACAAACAAACAAACAAACAAACAAACAAACAAACAAACAAACAAACAAACAAAAAGGTCTTTCCTCTTTATAATATTAGCATTATACTATACATCTATAATAGATGTATCGTGCAAACCCTTAAAAATTATCTGTCTACCTATTTATACTCGCTAATCTCCGTAACAGCTAATCCTGTTTTATCGGGACTTCCACTGTCGAGAAAGATATAGGCTTTTTATCCCGGGAAAAGGAAAGAGCCCCCTCACTGTGTAGCGAGCGAGGGTGGATCGTTATTACTACCACAGATCATGATCATATATATGAATAGACTGGGTACTACTTAATATTCATAATTTATCTATGGTTATAGTTAAATATGAGTAAACATTTTACGCTGAATGAAGTATACATAATGATTAATCATGCAATTTCAATATTTTTATAATTTACTAGCATTGCCCGCGGCTCCGTCTGCGTTCAGATGACTTAAAACCAAATTCTTGGGTTTTACATATTAGAATACTCTTACATTGCAGTTTTTGTATTTTTTCTCAGAAAAGAGATCTTTTCTCGCGGTAAAAAGTGTTGTATATGGCTATCATCATACCAAATTTCATCAAAATCCCTCCAGTTGTTTTTTTGTGATACGGTAACAGACAGATAGACAAAAATTCTAAAAACTATAGATTCGGCTTCTGTATCGATAATAATACCTATTTCAATGAGATTTCCCAAAAAATATTTAATGTACAGATTCGGCTTAGTTATAATTTTATTATATGTATAGATTTACTAAATGTTGATTTTTAAAATATTTGCATTGCCGTTATATGTAAAATTTAATTTAAAGTCATTTTAACAGAACTATTGTACAATTTTTTCTTTCATATTCTACTAGTTTTCGCCTACGGCTATTCCCATAGTTGATAGTACGTCTGTATAAGGGACTAATTTACTTTAATATATTAGTCATTTATTTATTAAGAACAAAATCTATAGCTATACAAATAAAAACAATGTTTTCGAAAGCCAATTCAGGATTTATCTTGCTTAAGCTTGACATGTAGGTAGACAAGTTACATAAAAAATTACAGACAGCACCATCTAGTTCCATGGTAAGCTACGAGGCTTGTGCTATGGATACCAGATAGTTGATACACTACATCCCTATATATAACTTTAAATACATACATATTATAAATATAAACACCCATGACTGGAGAACAAACGTTCGTGCTGATCACACAAAAGAACGCCCCCAGCGGGACTCGAACCCGCGACCTCTGGCACGGCAAGTAGAATCACTACCAACTGAGCCAAACGTGTAGTCGCTAGAAATTATCAAACATATAAATAAACAAACAAAACATACCTAGCTAATAAACAATGACGAGTTAAACGAGCTGAGCCTACCGAGTAATTTCACTTGACTTAACACTCCCAAACCTCACTAAATATTAGAGATACCCAAATATTTCAGTTCAATTTAGTACCCTTGAGCAGTTAAACAGCCCCACACTCAATAATATCTCACATTTCTTCCTACTATATTATTTAAATAATTCAGATCACGAAGAGAGGTTGAAGAGGTGGATAATATTAGGATTGTTATTAGATAATATTTATAGAGAACTAGAGGAACCCGCGGTTTTGCCCGCGTTCAATCTACAAAAAACCCTTTGGTTTTATGTTATACAGCAACGCGTGTTATACAGACACTCGCTTCATTCGGGTTCATCCCTAGGTACGTTTTAACGGTTAAGAATAGATAGACTATATATGATTATAGTGCATATATATATATATATATATATATATATATATATATATATATATATATATTGGTATGATTTAATTTCATATCTCTTATTTGAGAAATAATTGATTCCCCATACAAACTTTCATCCTCTTTTTGACCACCTTAAGGGATGATTTCCGGAATAAAAGCTATGTCCTTCCCAGGATCTCAAACTAGCTTCGTAGCAAATTTCATCTAAATCGGTTTAAAAGTTCCAGAGAAAGAGTTTCTACAAACAAACTCACAAAATTATCAAATTTTCCCTCTTTATAATATTAGTGTAGGTGTACAATGTACATGCATACTAATATCATAAATGCGAAAGTAACTCTGTCTGTCTGTTACATTTTTGTCCCTAAGCCGCCTAAACCAAATTTGATTTTGGTATAGAGATGGATGGAACATCGGAAAAGAACATATTATGCTACTTTTTGCCGCAAAAATAAAACTTGGAGAGGGTGAAATAGAGGTTGAAAGTTTGTTTTGGGAACAAATCATTTCTCAAGTAAAGTTTATAAAAATTCGTTATACCCTAAATTTAAACCACGTTTTGTTCAGGCCAATAGTTGCCGAGTTACATACTTATAAAGTCGTAATCATTGTGTAAAGCATTTTCGCAAACCAAAAACAAACCTACATAGTACTACTTATGTTGATTCTCATCGGCTAGAAAGGCCAGTACTACCGATAAGTTTTAATTAGCTGAGCTGAGACTGGCCAGTAGAAAAAGGCCTCCTCCCAGACAATAAAGCTGGATGCCACTCGACCAAGTCTCCGGTCTCACCTGATGCTTAGATTAGGGGTAAGTTTAAAAGAAGTTGTCTTTCTCTTATTCCACGACAACCAAGACGTTGCTCTCACACCCTTTTTTTTTTAACGTTGGGAAATGCATTTACGCACGAGGTGTGGGACTCACCGGCAAAGCCAGTACTACCCACTAAAACCCAACAAAACCTTCCCCCGTCTTAATGGGGCGTCGCAGGATCGCTTACGCATTCAACCACGACGCCCCGACGGCAGGTCTGCCGAAGCAGACCACAACAACCACGGGGTTGCTCCACAGTCCACTCTGCTATCAGAGAAGTACCAGGAGCAACCCGCATGGTACACTGCCCTCCGAAGAGGGCCACCTCCCACCGCCCATCGAAATGGGCCACCTCCCTGTGCGTTTCTTGGCTTCGCGCCCGGTTGGGTTGCCGGGCACTACTGAGCCCCCCCACCATGACAAGGTGAACGCACGTTGGGGGGGTTGCTCTCACACCCTACCGCAGCAGGGTACAGCTCCCAATGCTCTATGAGGCTTCATTTATGGATAACCGGATGCTACTGAGCGAAGGGATGATACTGGCGAACGACACAATGGTCCGGTAAACGCATTTCGTGTAGTGTAGTAGATAACATATGTATATCCTCGTTTAACAGAAAGGTCAGTTTTTATCGACGTACTCCTTATACCTGCCATGCAAGTAGAGCCGTGGTCAAACATTTTTCCTAACATAAAAATGATCCATCTACTCAATTACAACTTGATTATAAAAGTGAAATAAAACTTTTTTATGTGCACATAAAATTATAGTTATGGTAATTTAAAACTCAGCTGTTATATACATACACTAGCGTTTTCCTGCGGCTCCGCCCGCATAGTACATTAATCACCAACATATCATATACTTAAACCTTCTCCGAAACACGCTGCATCTTATTGTATGAGTATTATTTCGATCGGTTCAGTAGTTATCGCAGTATAACCGAACAAAAGAATCGGCTCTCCATTTATTAGTATAGATGTATAACTTTATGACAGCTGCGCAAGCTGCTCAATACGGATCATTGATTTACTGTTATTTAATTTGATACCCCAGCTGATAGCGGATTGGGCTAATTACTTTCCATTACACTCTGGAGTGCATTAGCTCGTTTCGATGTCCATCTATCACATCTGAAAAATTGACTATGAACGAACAAAAACTACGATGTCAATATACCTACATTAATAAAAATAACAGTCAATTTTCCAATTTGATTAATCTTTTAACAATATTCAATTAATATTTAAAAAAATAATAATATTAAAGATATATATAAGCTATACTATCTATATGAAACAATAAAATATCTTAAAATGCTGACGTATTCGTATTAGACTTTTTCATAATTTTAGAATAGCTACGATAATGCTTTGTTTTCTCTTATGCATTCAATTCTTTATGTAGCTTATTTATTTTACTAAAGAATGAAAATATGTGATGGCTAGGAGAACATTCCTAGCCGATTCCGGCTACGGCGGCCAATCTCATTGAGACTAGCCAACTGCGCAGGAGATATTATAGTGCACAAGTGTACGCGTAGACACAAGGACACTCTCTATTCCTGTCACTCTCATACTCTGGTGGGACGACTGCTCGACACGACCAGTGAGAGTTAAGGCGCAGGACCGACGGCTTTACGTGCTCTCCGAGGCACGAGGGTGAAACACCGCCAACTTCCCAAATCCGGGCTGTTACTGAGACTTACTATACAGAAAGACTCAATAACTAAACTTGGCCCGACCCGGGACTCGAACCCAGGACCTCCGAGTGTGTAGCCGTACATGCTAGCCACTACACCACCGAGGCACGAAAATATGTACTATATGTACGTACATACTTAATGAGGCATTGCAAGAAATCTTAATGAAATAAACATTATTTTCGATACAGAGGCCGAATCTATAGTTTTTAGAATTTTTGTCTGTCTGTCTGTTACCGCATCACAGAAAAACCACTGGAGGGATATCATGAAATTTGGTATGGTCATAGCTGGTTATCCGGGTCAACATATAGGATACTTTTCAATACGGAAAAATATCTCATTTCTGAGAAAAGATACAAAAACAACAATGTAAGAGTATACTAATATGTAAAACCTAAGAATTTGGTTTTTGGTCATCCAAACGTGGGCGGGCAATGCTAGTTCAATATTAAAGACGAATAACTGCAATAGTTGCGAAGCGATGGGTGTAATTGTGAATCAATTAAACCTGCAAGCATCCGCAACAGCTAATTGCTTTTCCGTCCACTTTTGCATGTAGTTAAATAATTTCAGTGAGCTGGCTGATAGCGAATGAGAATAAAATAACATTTATATACCTTTTTACTATTTTATTAGCTAAGATAGCAGACTCGACCCATAACCTATTAAAACGCAGTGAGTGGGACTTTTAACTTTACTAGAAATAACATTTATTATTCTATTATAAAGAAACCATATGTAACATTAAAATATTTATCATAAACGTATATCTCGTGTTATACATACATTATACAATTAAGATTAAAAAATGGCGAATGCAGAGGCAAATTAATGTCGCTGAATAATTTAATTGAATAGGTATATAATAAAACTAGCCTTGCCCGCGGCTCTGCCCACGTTCAGATAACGAAAAACCAAATTCTTAGGTTTTACATATTAGTATACTCTTACATTGCAGTTGTTGTATTTTTTCTCAATAATGAGATATTTTCCCGCAGTAAAAAGTATCCTATATGTTGACCCGGATATATATCACCATAACAAAATTTCATCAAAATCCCTCTAGTGGTTTTTCTGTGATGCGGTAACAAACAGACAGACAGACAGAGAGACAGAAAAAACTCTAAAAATCATAGATTCAGTCTCTGTATCGATAATAATGTTTATTTCAATAAGATTTTCCAAAAAAATATCTAAAGGACAGATTCGGCTTAGTTACAATTTTATGATATGTATAGATAACCAAATATGACAGCTACCAACACGAGTATATTCTAATAATTTTATAACCGAGGCTGGGGATGATCCTACAGATATCGAGTGAACTAATTTTCAAGTCAAAATAGACTGACCGGAGCACGAGATACTAAAATAAGCATGGCTATAAAGAGCTGAGGTCAGAGGTCACCTACTATAAATTGGTCTATAAAAGTTCATCCAATTGCTGAATATTCCGAGCTCGGGAGATGCATTTTTAATTGTACAGTCCAATCAATTGAGTGACGTATGTATATTGGATCTCGATAATGAAATAACGTTGATAGCTATATTTTTTTCATCAATTTTACTGCAATTTACCAAATTAAAAGTATGCTTCGTTATAAATGTAATGAAGGTTTCAAAGATCAGCAGATTTTGTATGTAAGCAATAATCCAATATATCCTTATTTAGTAGAATTACGAAATGCGAAAATAATATTTTATAGTTCTTTTAATAAGTAAGAAGAAAATGTTACTTAAAAGACTAAAATAAAATAGTATTTTTAGTTAGCTTAAAACTATTCAAGTTATCAATACTGCATATTTATTAACCGAGCGAGCGAAGCAAGCGAAACGTCTCTACTTCAAGTCTGGCAAAATTTGCTTTACTCTATCACTTTGTTGGTACTCCTCTACAGATCGTATTGAACAACTGATCTGGACGAAACTTAGTTTACAGGTTTTACGACTTTATAGATTTTTTTTTCACGTCGGTGATTTAATTTTTGATTTGTTGGGTACTTTCGCTAAAAAGGGGCAAAAAGAAAAAAATCCGACTTCAACGGCTATTTTTTCAACCGACTTCAAAAAGGAGAAGGTTCTCAATTCAACTGTATTTTTTTTTGTTTGAAGGTAGTAATTTAAGTTGGTCTCATAAAAATTTGGTGAAGATTTGATGAGGATCCTCGGCGTGATGAGCAGAATAGTTCCTCAAAATGCAGTTAGTGCTCACGCTGCAAACAGGAACAATAGAGAGATAAAATCGTAACATTATTACTTATAATGTCATGCATCCATTATTTCATAAAAACTTTTCGAAATATCGAGAAAAATCTGAAGAATGTTGCTAATCGTCTTCAATCTAAAGTTTTAATTGAAGCTGGGCTTGACTTTTAAAACTCTATCTGCTTACTTTAAACGTAGTTTCTTCTACTTTAGCCAATAAGTTACTTAATGGTATTCTTTATGTAATTCTAATATTCTATAATATTTTCGTTTATAACTGCAGAATATACTCATGAACAAATTATATATAAAAATTCAAATGATATATTCATTTTTACAGAAACTGTTTGAAGAATTGTAGCAATCAATTATCATTTCACTCTATATATTATAAACGTACAGATAAAAATTTCATTAAAATTTCTTTGGTAAATAACGTCGTATAAACCTTTTAGAGTTTCACACGACGTCATTTCCTCTCGGGTACAAACGACCCTCTCTAACTCGTTGCATTTCGATAAAGCACCCTATCATGAGGAACTGTGAAAATGAGATTTTTTGAAACATGTACGTAAAGAACATCGGTTTATTTATGAACTAGCATTGCCCGCGGCTCCGCCCGCGTTCAGATGACCAAAACCCTAATTCTTAGGTTTTACATATTAGTATACTCTTACATTGCAGTATTTTGCATGTTGCAGACAAAAATTCAAAAAACTATAGTTTCGGCCTCTGTATCGATAATAATGTCTATTTCAATAAGATTTCAGGAAAAATATTTAATATACAGATTCCACTCAGTTACAATTTTATTATATGTAGGTATAGATTTTGCAATTAATACCGAAGTGAAGAGAGGGCGGTTCGTTAACCATTAAATCGAACGATAACATAACAAAGTTATAATTTTCTCTTTACTTTGAAACAAATGTGTGCTCATAAATAGATCGGTAAAATTTAATTACCGTTCATATTGAATGTACACGCTTCAATAAAAGTATAAAAATAATAATCATTATCTACCATAATGAACTGTAGGTACTCGTTAATTTTAACTAAATATTTGGTGGTTAAATTCGAGTCGAGAAATGAACTTCACATTTAGTTTGTGGTAACAGGCAAACCTATAAATTTTATATATATATATATATATATATATATATATATATATATATATATATATATATATATATATATTAATTTAAAGCAGTGGTAGCCTATGCCCTGATCCCCCAAGCATTGAAAGGAGGCCCATGCCAAGCAATGGGTAATTAAAAAAGGGAATACATATTAATCTAAAATATGTGTTTGTGAATTGTGAGTTTGTGACGTTGTAGAGGGTAATCTCTGGATCTACAGAACCGATTTCGATGAAATTTGGTAGGACGATAGTTTGAGACCGTGGGAAGGACGTATGATACTTTTTATACTGGAAATGGAAAAGTTTGTATGGGGAATCAATCTAGGGACGAACCCGAGCGAAGCGAGGGTGAGTCGCTAGTTAAAAAAAAAAGAGGATTGATAATTTAAGGGAAAGTTATATATTTCTTTAGTGTAAGACAATTAAAATTGCACGCTATTCACGCTTATAGGAATAGGTACTCAAAATCACATAACTTCTATATAAAAGATACATGAAATAAATAGAAAAGTAATACTTTACTGTACTTGTTTAGTTAAGTTTTCTTTACAGTAGGTAATCATGGTCACAGGAGAGACTAAGGCTTTAGACGTCTCAAAGGCGTTATATACTTATTACAATAAATTATCAATGTTGAAATAATCCGAAAAGATAGTTTTATTTAAAATCAATTATTCTCGTAAAATTTAAAAAAGTATCATGTATATTAAGAATATAATTTAATAAATCTATTCTAATCTTCGTAAAAGTAATTCAAATATATTTACGTCATATCTCACGTTTGTGAATAGGCATCCTCTAGTAATCAAATCAGTACATCGGTTGACCTCAATTCCGGTCCTAGTCGGAAATAGATTTTAATATCATCCAAACTACAAAATACAGTCAATATTATTATGGTTAAAATATATTCTGCATGTTTAGTAATAGAAGAAATAATAAATATGCTTTACATCAATCATGGTTACGGGAGAGACTAAGGTTTTAGATGTTTGAAATGTTATTATACCGGTACTAGCGACTCACCCTCGCTCCGGTCGGGTTGGTCCCTAGTTACATTTTAGCGTTTAGTATAGATTTCTCAGATATGAGATATTTTCCCGTAGTAAAAAGTATACTATATGTTGACCCGGTTAACCAGCTATCATCATACTAAATTACATCAAAATCTGTCTGCCTGGTATGCGTTCAATAAGATTTTTTAGATTACGAACTTATTTAGAATGTCAAATAAAGAGGTAAAGTTTGTGAGTTTGTAAGATTGTAGGGGGTAATCTCTGGACTACTGAACCGATTTAGAAAAAAAATTGTGAGAAGATAGTTTGAGACCCTGGGAAGGACATAGGATAATTTTTATCCCGGAAATCACCCCTTAAGGGGGAAAAAATGGGGATGAAAGTCTGTATTGGGAACTAATCTAGGGATGAACACTAGCGAAGCGAGGGTGAGTCGCTAGTAATTAATAAAAACCTATTACGAAATATGGAGTAAAATAAAGAAAAGATAATTTCATTAATAAAATCATCAATCAATATATATATATATATATATATATATATATATATATATATATATATATATATATATATATATTCAAAATACAATAGAAAATATGTACGTATTTTTAAGTTCATACATTTCGGCTCTCGTCTCATCATATACAAGTAAATATCGTTTTACGTCATTAAAATAAAATAATTAATTAATATTATTTATGACAAAAGATAACCGTATGGAATGTTTATTTTTATTTTTAACAAATAATTCTATGCCATCGATTGCAACGTAAAATTAATTTATCAGAACCTTTTTTAATTGAAAAATATAAATTACATTACTATTACAAAAATAGTCCAACCCGTATATTAATTAAATGATACAAATAACAAAAAGCACGGTAAAAGGCAAGAAGTACCTATTTTCTACAAAAAATTACCATCAGTTCCCTAATTATTAACATTGTTTAAAGAGATATGTTAGACTGAATTATTTGTAAATATTGAATAATTAGTGACAGCGTAAAACTATTAATATATTTATTTCAACGGCATTTTTACAGTTTATTTTATTTACATGTGCATTAAATTTTTATGAAAACCGATGATGATGATGGTGAATCAAAGCCTTTGATGATAAAGTTGGTTACATTTTTTTAATAGGTTGGTTTAACAGAAATTCTATACTGTTACACAAAGTTCTGAAAGCTCTAAAGCTTGAAAAGTCATAAAAAGTTATTTTGTCGCTACAAGATTTTTCTGTTCTATTATAATTTTTTTTTAATTCAGAACAAAACATAACAGGGACTTTTGCCTTTGTGTACAATTTGAAATCTTACTTATCTTAGTAATAAGATTTTGCAGCTAAAATGTATTTAGGTTTATTGTTCACTTAGAATATTATTACATGATGGTAACATTTCATAATAATAAATATTGCGCACTCACAAAGATTGCTAAACCATCGATCGTCATAACGCTTACGCTTGCAGAATCATTTCTATTAAAAATATCTTCTGAAGACTTAGTTCTTGATTATTTTTTTTTTGTAATTAATTGATAAAAGAAAAATATAATCAAGAGCAAGAAAAAATACTAAAAAATACACGCTTTTGTTTTAACTTTATACGAGCGTAATCTATACATATAATAAAATTCTAACTAAGTCGAATCTGTACATTAAATATTTTTTCGAAAATCTTATTGAAATAGACATTATTATCGATACAAAGGCCGAATCTATAGTTTTTACATTTTTTGTCTGTCTCTCTGTTATCGCATCACAAAAAACTACTGGACGAATTTTGATGAAATTTGGTATGGTCATAGCTGGTTATCCGGGTCAACATATAGGATACTTTTGAGCGCAGAAAAATATCTCATTTCTGAGAAAAAATACAAAAACTGATTAGAATAAAACCACGATGATACTATATATATTTTAGCAAGGTAACTTACTAAATAAGGCAAAAACTATTAAAAATAGCTTATCTTGAAAAAAAAAATAACAATAGCGCTATTTTATTTGGTTTTTGATCATCTGAACGCGGGCGGAGCCGCGGGCAATGCTAGTATTCAAATATCGAGTATATTTGTACTTTTAATCTCACATTTCTTCAAATCTTTGTTTTATTAGGACGCTGACCGTACTAAACAAGAAAGGTGGAGTCTATCACCATCTAGGGCACGTAAAACATTCTTGGAATAATGTTGCTTCCTTTATGGAAATATTACCGTTGGAAATAATTCAGGTCACGAATACAGAAAATGGAGGAAAGGTCAAATTAAGAATTGTTAAAAATTGCCTCTTGTTTTAACGAAGTAGCGTGCTTTCTTTGTTGCAAAATATATATTTTTTTATTTCATATATTACTCGTATAAACAAATGTTCTTATGCACATTTGCAATTATTCACAATTGAACTATTATTATACATACAAAAGTTTCTGTTTGTTTGTATGTGTTTCTAACTACCTTCATAATGAAATGGCTAGACAGATTTGGAGAAAATTTAATACACAGATGGAATATGATTTGGAATAATAATCAGACTATTGTTAAGAACCAAGGCACCTTAACGAAGCGAATGTAAGTCACTTTTTGTTAAATACGTTTCATTATCGAAACTCACGACTGTCCGTGATCAATGAAAATATGAAAAAGCTAAAGCATTTTATTGTTCAAGAGTTTCTATTTTATACGGCTCGTGATATAAAAGAGTATTTTTATCGAATATTTATATATCATGTTTCCAGTATAACATACATAGCATGAAGGAAAATTAAAAATCACAATCAAAATGAAATAATTCAGATCTTAAATCCTTAAAAGTCAAGTAAGTGGCTTCTATTAAGTTATCCAAACTCCAAATATTAAGTAAGTAGGATAAGAAACTTTTTTTCTTAAACTTAAGATTTATTTTATCTTGGCAAGATAATATATCAGCACTGACTGTTGAAGCCAGTTGTGTCCCCAACGATAACTTTAGCAAAGTTTGTTAATGAAACTTGATTTGTAAGTTTAAATTATTGATTGGAACATTCAAGTTAAGAAGTTTTACAGATTGGTAGAATTGGTTTGGAAAAATTTTAAACACTTTTTCTTATTAAAATCTCTATCTATCATAGAATTTATAGTATAGAATTTACAGTTTTTGTATTTTTTCTCAGAAATGAGATATTTTCCCGCGGTAAAAAGTATCCTATATGTAGACCCGGATAACCAGCTATCACCATACCAATTTCAACAAAATCCCTCCAGTGGTTTTTCTGTGATGCGGTAACAGACAGACACACAAAAATTCTAAAAACCATAGATTCGGCCTCTGTATTCCTGATTTTCCAAAAAATATCTAATGTACAGATTCAGCTTATTTACAATTTTATTTTATTTATGTGTATAGATTTAACTGCCTCGTTGGTCTAGCGGCTTGAAGTGGCATGTAAGCTTTTCGAGTTTCGATAGTGAGGTCCTGGTTACGAGACTTGCATTAGGCAAAAATAGTTACCGAATTTATCAGTCGACTTGCCTTCTCATCGTAATATGTAAGTGAAAGGAATGGAGAATGGAGATATAAGCGTATCTAAGAATATACGTATTCAGCCCTTTTTAACTTCCACTGCTGGACACGGGCCTTCCAAATCCCTTCAATGCAACTAGAATCAAGTTATAGTCCACCATGCTGGCAAAGTGCGGCTTGGCGGACTTTACATATACATTGACTAATTTAAACTAGTTAGGTTCTCAAAGATATTCAGGTTTTCTCACAATGTCTTCCTTCATTATTTGCAAGTGGTAAACATGTTGAAAATAATTCACACATGAGAATATCAGAGATGCGAGTATCAAGTAGCACTTGGTTTTTCAAGCGACCGCGCTACCACTGGGCTTCTACTGCATACTTGTGTACCTACTTCTCATTTATTTATTATTATTTTACTTACCGACTTCAAAAAGGAGGAGGTTCTCAATTCAACTGTATGTTACCTCAGAACTCCGTCATTTATTAACCGATTTGGACAGAAAACTACCAATCAGTTATTTTTTAATTTTTAGTGCTTTTGTTTGAAGTCGGTTTTAATTTTTTTGTTAAAAAGTTTTTATTAACATAGAAAATATCCTCAATTTCAAACGGTTTGTAGTCTAAGATCCAAAGAAAATAACAAAAATCATTACATTCAAGTTTGTAAATGGACTTACCCTTGATTATATTTTATAGGTAACAAATCTTATATATTTGTACGTAGATTATTTTTATTACAAAATACTTTTCATACAATAAGCAAATGGAACGAACTTATTTCGGATCTTCTAGCTAAAATAAAAAGCTATTATTTCATATCTTGACGTATTATTTCTGACTTCTCTACTACGTTGAGATAGCAACTTTAATTATCATACCGAACAATTACTATGTAATATATAATTGATCCCGGTGGTCAAGACAGACCGTAACTAGGAAATTTCCATCGAACCGGGATTATTTGAATAAAGAAATTCAGAAGACTGTTAAACTCATGAATTTAGACAGTAGTTCATCGTCTTAAATAAAATTTCATACCTTCTGTAACTCCTGGGTATAAACGATGTAGATGAATCCAATCTATCATCCGGTAGGTTACATTAACCTTCCTTTGTAAGGAATTTAATAATGGAGGGATATTTTAATTTAGATGCTTTATATAAGTTGAAAAATCTAAGTTACCAGAAAAATTTGGAATTTACGAATTAGCATTATTAGTTATCATCAATATGGTCACAAAATCGTATTATTACATATTTTATAACATTATATAGAGAAACATTTTACATTTCTAAATCCTGGGAGAGCAGTAAGGAGAAAACACTAAAGTCTGAACTTTTCCTCTGAAATCCAAGCGGACGACAGTTGAAAATAAAAAATTCATGTTATAGCATAAGGGTTCCAGCTGTGTTTGCATTATTTCGTTCGTTCTAGCTATTCGTCTCTTACTATCTCAATTTACTTTTTTCTAGGAATATAATTTATACATATAATAAAATTGTAACTAAGCCAAATCTGTACATTAAATATTTTTTGGAAAATCTTATTGAAATAAAGATTATTATCGATACAGAGGCCGAATCTATACTTTTTAGAATTTTTGTCTGTCTGTCTGTCTGTCTGTTACCGCATCACAGAAAAACCACTGGATTGTTTTGATGAAATTTGGTATGGTGATAGCTGGTTATCCGGGTCTACATATAGGATACTTTTTACGGCGGGGAAATGTCTCATTTCTGAGAAAAATTAAAAAACTGCTATGTAAGAATATACTAATATGTAAAACCTAAGAATTTGGATTTTGGTCATCTCAACGCGGCCGGAGCCGCGGGCAATACCAGTACAATATAAAATTTACTAGACTTATTAGATCCAAATTTAACTTACTTCTACAATACATCCTTTGAACGAAATCTATTCGCATTCTCCGACATTGTAGCAACTAACTCTAAGCAAATTTAACGCTAAAACACAATCCTTAAGTATCTATATATAAACATTTTTTTTTATATAGATAAGTAAATTCTATTCGCATATGTTTTTCAATGATGGTTATGGTCGAATTTCGTCCACTAGTTATTATTGTTTGTATGTCACAGACAAGTTTTATTAATTACCAATACCCAATATATTAAATTTCCCCGGAATTTCTCAATCTGTTGAAAAAAGATAATAATTAAGATGATATGATAATTTATATATAATTAAATATTTAGAAATATTTTTAATATTCATAAATATTATAGGTGATGATGACCACCCACGCTGAAATATGGAGATGAAACGACATGATAAGCCGGGCAGCCTCTCGCCCGTAAACCCGGCTGTCAAGAAGGACGAAGAAGGAAAAACATCAAGATCTAGCAGTAGAACAGAGAAGGAGCTGAAGGCTCCTCAAGAGAAATCTCCTATTGAAGATAGCTCAAAAAGAGAAAGACGACTATCAAGAACCAGCGAAAGTTCCAGAGACACTTTTGAACGGTGAGTACTAAATATTTTATTTAATAATCTATAAAGACTGACTTTATTATAATTCGAGACGGACTCGCGTGAAAGAGGGTTCTGCACATTTCAAAGTAATTTACAGACATTAAGTTATATTTTTTATTCAATCCGTATTTATAAATGTATGGTTCATTCTGTTTTTTTTATCCAAATCCTAAAAGGTAAACGACCTCATTCTCATACAATCTAAATTTATTAAAAAAAAACATTTCTATTCCTCATAATGATCCCTTTTCTTTGATATGTCTCTCTTAATATAATCTTATCAAGAATCTACTTCATACGTCCATTATCCAAAAGCTTTATATATTTACCTATACGGGTCACCATTTTCTATCTAGTAGATTCGTATAAAATAGACAATAAGAGAAAGAAGAATAGATGAGTGATTGTGTGAGGTAGGAAATCTTAATCGCAATCGCAATTAATATTATCTTACGAAGTTGTCTGATAATATAATAATTATATAATAATTTAACTTTTATTGTTGCCTAAAACGAGATAAAAGAGTTTAAGGCACATAACTTACCTATTTCATATTTATGATGATCGTTAAATACCTTCAAATATTAGATATTATTTATTTTGATTTCCAAACTAAAATTTTACTTATCCATAACTTAATAACTGGAATGAGTCGTAACTAGATTAAATGTTTACAGAAGCATCTGAGTTGCGAGGTTGTTTGCATATTTAACTTTTCAATGGAATATCTCGAGTCGTGGAACATCCACAATAAAGTTACTAATATTTTTATTGCGAAACTTTATTCGTGGTACTGTAATTGCATAAGTTCTTTAGTAAGTTTCAATATTTAATAATCTCCTATTGACTGACTATTTAAAGAAATGTATTGTAATTATTGTTTGAAAAAGAAATTTGAGACAGTAGTAGCCTAGTGGTAACGCGCTCGCTTGGGAACCGATTGAAGCGGGTTCGAATCCCAAGTCTCGCACCTCCGATATTTTCATGTGTGAATCATTTCCATCACGATTACCACTTGTCTTATACATAACTGAAGGAAAACAGCGAGGAAATCTGCATTTCTGAGAGAACTTAATGAGTTTTTGAAAGACATGTGGAGTTCGCAAACTCGCACTTAGCCAGCGTGGTGGATAGTCTGATCCTCCTCGTATTGAAAGGAAGCCCCTGAACAGCAATGGGCGTTAAAAGATGGCTGAATACTTATGCACATTGCACATAATATATTGTACATTATAATTAAGTTTAAAGATTTTATTTCTCATAAAAATATTATTTACTTTTATAAGCTAAGTACATTTTAATTACAATTTTATACTTAGCTAAATGTAGCTACTAATTTCTGTCATCTTTTTTAAACAATCTTTATAACTAAACTTTTCGTATTTTAAATCTTAAAAATTAAACAAAAACTTATACCAGCTAAATTAATGAAATCCAAATTCAGTTCAAATTAATATGACACATAATATAACCTTGTTTATGTTTATTTAAAAATCGTGACATAGCATCCTCTGAAAGCCGTCCTTTCCACTAATACGCACGGGCAGGTACTTACATCTCTTAAAAAAACCTTTGTTATAAATATTTAAATTATAACTTCAGATCCTTTTTTCCACCTAAAGTGAGCGCAGAACTCACATAAATATTTAACTTGGTCCTTTTACTGCATTCATGCTAGGAGTAGGATCATATTTTTTTTTAATTATTATTAATTTATTCTGTTTAGGCTAATTCTTAAACCTGAATAATATAGCCTTTCTAAAATCAATCTATCATCCTACTTTTGCTTTTACCAAAGCTATGTTACAGCAAAGTGCAAACAAGACAAATAACAATTAAGCACCTAACTCAAATGTAACGCATATATTTACTACATTTTATTAAAAACTAGCATTGCCCGCGGCTCCGTCCGCGTTCAGATGACAAAAAAAAAACAAATTCTTCGGTTTTACATATTAGTATACTCTTACAATGCAGTTTTTGTATTTTTTTTTTTCTCAGAAATGAGATATTTTCCCGTGGTAAAAAATATCCTATGTGTTGATCCGGATAACCAGCCACCACCATACGAAATATCATTAAAATCCCTCCAATGATTTTTCTGTGATGCGGTAACAAACAGACAGACAGACGAAAATTCTAAAAACTATAGATTCGGCCTCTGTATCGGTAATAATGTTTATTTCAATAAGATTTCCCAAAAAATATTTAATGTACAGATTCGGCTTAGTTACAGTTTTATTATACGAGTATATTTAGAATATAGATATGTAAGTATTATAAGTACATTAGATTTACCATACTTAGCGACGGTGTTATCTGATTATACTTAGATATAATTTTTTAAACATAAAATAACATTTATTCAATGTACAAAGCATAGATAATCAAATTAAAAATTACAGTTATGTTAATAAAATAGTTTAAAGGTTTCACTTTTGTATTCAGTCGGGTTATTATTTAGTGTATGGATAACTATTCCGTATTCAATAATTGAAAAGTCATATACTAACGATATATATTTGGAAGATTACGTATGAAATATATGTATGTATAATAACAACTTGTAAAACGTGATAATACACGTATTCATTATAATTATCTACTTCTGAAATCGAATAATAAATAAGCGTCGACTGAAATTTTCAACAAGTCATCAATATTTAAAGATTAACGACTTAATAGTAATTTGTATCTCATCGATCATCCACCGTTTGGGAATTAAAGCGTGCTTGTTGCTCCGTTTATTTATGTGTCTAATATTTAAAATGTTACAAGGTTTTTATACTTTTTTATTACTTACCAGCAGTTTACCGGTTAAATTTATTTTCTTTATACTTTTAACTTTTCTTTATAACTCAACCTAACCTGTATCAACGTAGTACGTTCTGGCTTTTCCCACAGCCCTACATACCTGTAGTTATGCAGAAAGTACCTATGCCTAAATGCATCTCCTAAAGTTAGTTAAATAATCAAAATTCATAGTCTGTATATTCAATTTCACCCAAATCCCGTTTCAACGCCAAAAGCCGTTTCAACGTAAAACAGTTACAAACATACACACACATAAAAATTATAATAGTAGCCCAATGTTTCATCTTGACAAACCAAGTAGCCAGTTTTTAAAATTCGAAAATGGCTAGATAGCTTAATCTGGAATTTGTAATCAATTTTCTTCTGAATGACTTTAAAGCGTGCCAGTTGAGCATAGATTACTTCACCAAAGTCACGTATCACGTATCGCGAGATTGGTTATATCTGGAATTTCGCTTTTTTCAGAATTTGACAGATTGAAGATCACGGCCATTTCGAATCTGCCAATTTTTTTTTTTAAATAATGCATTGAAATTCGTCCCTCTGCTTAAGAGCTACTTAACTTTATTTGTTCGACCTATTTTGCCTAACTATACTAACATGGTATATGGGGCAGCTTTAATCAATGACTAATTGCAAGTTATTGGATTCTACATATTATTGTTAAAGTGACAGATTAGCTAACTGCTCTAATTGAATTATAGCTTGATTGATAAGGGATATGATATTAGGAAACAATAATGATGACTAACGAAACGTGTGCCTTTGGGATCAGTAAAAGAAAAATTATTGTTATTTTTAGTCGACGCTAATATATTATTACTAGCGTTTTCCGGCGGCTCCGCCCGCATAGTATATTGATGTAAATTAAACCATTTGAACTAATTATAATATTATAATAATTTATTATTTGTAAGTCAAAGAAATGTAGGTTTCGGATAAGTAATCACCAACATATCATATACCTTCTCCGAAACACGCTGCATCTTATGGTACGAGTATTATTCCGATCGGTTCAGTAGTTATCGCAGTATAACCGAACAAAAAAATCGGCTCTCCATTTATTAGTATAGATTATTCACTGAATCCGCTATTCTCTGGAATTAATAGTTCGATTTGATTTTTTTGCAATTTACAGATTTTTTTAATGATTTTTTTATACATTACCAAATATCAGAATTATAAAACTAATGAAAGAATCTTCTACTAATTAAAAAATATACTTTATTCTAAGAACAACTCGCAGAACATACGCAATAGTGAGCTTCTTACTTTTTATAATTACTTATTAGATACATTATATTGTTTATCTTAGTATTGCGTAGTATGAATTTAAATAGTGGAATATAAATTTAATTTATTAAATTCCGCTATTGTATACAGCATGACAGTTGCCATTAAAAAGTTTTTTATGCATTGACAATTTTTTATAACTTTAGCATGTTATAGCACAATTTCCGCAATTTTCATGAAATTAGGGAGCGGGGCTAACTTAACATGAAAGAAAGGACTCACGAAGGAAAGGAATAGCACGAGATTTCAGGCACCAATTAACACATTTTATTGTTCAAAAACATTTTCATAGTGTCTCAAGTGTCTCATTTTAGTTATGGATATAGCATTTATCCAAAATCCTCGTCCTTTTTTAAAAAGTAAATTAGCTGGACTAACTAGACCTGGGAAGAGAACTCAAAAGATTTTTTTTTATTAATAAATGACGAGATAGCAATATCGGGCACATTTTAGCACAAATATTTTTAACAAAATGCCGAAAACTGTGGGCGTGGTAACAGTGTTGACATTGTCTAGATACGTAATATTTGTTTATTGCTACCTTGAGAATATAATGAAATAATCACCTCAATGTGAATTGAATTATACTACAAATATCCGTAATATATTATAATGTCAGTCTTTACTTTATTTACAGACAAGATTCTAAATCCACGACGCTATCAAGTCCGAAAGTACCGCGCAAATACTTGACACATTGGAAACAGGCATGCGATAAGACTAAGGATAAGACGAAGGAGTTACTCAAGAGGTGGAGGACGTTGCCTGAAGTTGAGGGTGCAGGAAACCAGATGCAGGAAGCCGGCCAAAGTGAGGAAGAGAAGCACCATGGGTGGAGCGTACATGTTTGGAGTAAGTACTGACCATGATATTTTTTTTTACATTGGGTTAAAAACTTAAATATTAAATAAAATACACAAGTTTTCTCGAAAATGTTAAAAAATTAATATACACAAAAATTTCACTTCACATAATAATGTTATAAAAATAATTAATTATTATTTATAGTAAAAATTATTACTTAAAAACTCTTTCAAAAACTGACATCTATAGAATGACGATGACAAAGACTTTCGGCATAAATCTCGTTGGTTTACAATGAATCATTTAAAATTTTGATTGTTCCAATATAATAATCTATAACAACAAAACAATGAGTAAGAAAACAAAAAGGACAGGGAATGACAAAACCATTCAAGAAAAGAAATCTAAAGTAAAAAAATTTGTTAAATCTGATGAGAATCTGAAGAGAATAACTAGAAAAAGCAATTTAAAAGAAAAAGGTTATTATATATTTAATAACATGATGACAAGGAATATAAAATCTCAAAGGGCGGAAACCTGCAACGTGAATAAGCACAAACCTCCCGAGGAAACCGGGAATGTTACAAGCACTAGTGACTTATCAACGCCAAAACGCCAGCAGCAGAACGCAACATAAATTTTCTTTAATATAAATAATTATTTACATATTTTCTATATTTTATTTATTTCTTTTAATATATTTCATTTCATTACAATTGAAATTTGTTCATTTAACTTGGGCATATTTTGAAAGTGGCTAAATGAATTCTGACGATACCTGTAGATTACTGGGTGGACTAAGAGGAGATATTGACTCCGTACACCGTCAATACTAAATGACAATCGTAATATATAACTTTATAAAATTGATTTATAAAAGAACAATACCAGAGATAAGGTAGAGCCAGCTGTTTCCCGCCAATGCAAACTTTTGTATCACCCAGGTATTTAAGTTAAAAATTTAACCTTTGGGATTAGGAACATTCTTTCAATGATGACCCTCATTTTTTAACCCCCGACACAAAAAGAGGGGTGTTATAAGTTCGACGTCGATGTTTGTCTATCTGTGTGTGTGTGTCTGTCTGTGGCATCGTAGCTCTCAAACGGATGGACCGATTTCGATGCGGTTTTTTTCATTTGAAAGCCAGTTTCCTTGTGGTGGTTCTTAGCTATGTTTGGTTAATATCGATCCAGCAATGTAAGAGTATCAGCTCTTTTCCAAAACGATGTAAGGCATTTTGGCGTATGATTACTCGATTAAGTGCTTCACGCGTGCCAGTGTAATCGTTAAATGACAATTTGCGTAAGGGGTTTTTAAAAATTTTAATTTTGAATTATTTGCATTTCGAATCAATTTACTATGCGTTAGTTTATTTACTGAAGTGATCATTTTTCCTATCGTTACTTGCCTGGCGCCTACTTGGATTACCGATTGGCACCTGGTTGGATTACTGGGCTCTCGATCCCAATGTTACCACAATACAAAAATAGGCTCTGAACTGGAGCGGACTAGCCGTATCGATATAGAGTATAAAGTTAAAAAATGTACACTTTTAAAATTGTAGAAATAGCGATAAAATTACATTATAAAATTCATCTACTACGATGTATTTGTAAATAACTGTACTGAAGGCTGGTTGGTATGTCTTTAACACCTCCAGGTAAATTTCTAAGAAACTAATAAAAATTCTAAGAAATCTATTGTTAACTGACACGCCGGTGTGTCCACGCTCGTGATTGATTAATATTAAACACATTATAAAAAATGTTATCTCAACAGTACAATTTCTAGTTGAATTGACATTGAATATTTTGTGATCTGCATGAGATGAATACAGCAGCAGAAACAATTCACCGGGTTTATTTACAATGGAATCCACAAATACTTGCACGCGCGTAATGCTTTTGTAAAATATGACACAATTCCGAGCCTCCAGTTTATACGGCAGCCATGTTTTATTCTTTGTACCTCCTCTCTGAGAGTATAAAGGAATATTTGAATGTATAATTTGATTTGTGTTGTTAATAAGTTATAAATTATAGAATACTGCCTTTGTTCTGTTATTTGTTTTAAAAAATATATTTACATAATTGTTAATATCCCCCAATGTAATTGGGAATTAAGTACCTAATAATTAAAATAATCGGTATTACTGCAGTAATATACAGTAACATGATAAAAGTGTGTGTAGGTATATAAACCTATAATGATATGAAATGGCAAAATGACAAAGTTTATCGATGCATCGATTGGGACGGAAAAACAAACAGACCGACAGACGCATTTTCGCATTAATAATATTAGTATAGTAGAGTAGATAAACTAGTCTAAGATCTATAAAAGTCCTGCATTTCTCTAAGTTCATTACCTATCTTTTAAAGTTATTAAGGTGATGAGATGCACTCTACCATCCATATTACTCCGTTTTACTCACAGCCTCCTATATTTTAGGATCATCATATATTTTTAATATATGTATGTATTTTAAATATAACTCATTTTATAATATATAAATGAAGATTTTATTATCTTATGTGTTTAAAGAAAAATTATTTCTTATAATATTTTCTTAGATTTACGCGAATGTTTGACATTATTAAATAAAACTATCTTTTCGGATTATTTCGCGGATTTATTTTGATTTTTGGTTCCCGACGTTTCGAATGCTTTACAGCATCCATGGTCACGGGAGAGACTGAGGTGTTACATGTCTTGAATGTAACATGCAACATGTCAAGCAAGTTCTGCGTGACAACAAGCTGCAAGTGCCGCGCCTGCGTCACAGTGACCGAGTGAAACCAGCCACAGTCGAGCGCGTCCCTGCAGTCTTGCCATACATGAAAGGAGTCACTGACAAGATTCGCTACATTCTAAAGCGAGCTTCAATTAAAACTTACTTCAAGCCACCAAGGAAAATAAGTCAGTTCTTACCACCTGTCAAGTGCCACATCCCTCTACAAGATGCAGGAGTTTACAAGCTTGATTGTGATTGTGGGCTCTCTTACATTGGACAAACAAAGCGATCCATTAGAACCCGGGTCAAAGAACACATAGCTGATGTGAAGCACCGTCGCAATACAACATCTGCTGTCTGCAAACATAGCCAGGACCGCCCAAGCCATTATATTCGTTTCGATAGACCTCAAATCCTGGCGAAAGAAAACCGATATCGCCCTAGAATGATTCGAGAAGCCATTGAAATTAAAAAACATCCAAATTTCAATAGGGAAGATGGCTGGGTACTACCATCGTCATGGGATCCTGTTATTAATATAATAAAATCAAATAATAAATATAAACATAACAGACAGGCAGATGTAGTAAGTTCATACAGTGTAGATCAAAATGACAGCTTATCTGATTAATATTTTTCATTTTTCATTTGTAAAAGTATATATTAATAGTGTTGCTTAGTAATTTGTTTTTAAATAATAGCAAACTAAATTAAAATTATTATCCTTAATTAATTTTAACTTTTTTAAATTATATGGCTTAAATAATTAATACTATATTTTTCTTTATGGTTATAAATATAATAATGGCAACACTAAATATAGATTACTAATTAATATTTTTTAAAATTGTAATAATTATAAAAATAATAGCAAAAATTAAATAAATAATTTTCCATATTCAATTATAATTAAAATTATAAAATTATAAAAATGTTTAAAGTTAAAAAATATTGAAATGTAATTGGTGCAACTTTCATTTTGTTAATTGTGGGTAGGCTGTCTGTAACAACTATACATTCAAGACATGTAACACCTCAGTCTCTCCCGTGACCATGGATGCTGTAAAGCATTCGAAACGTCGGGAACCAAAAATCAAAATAAATCCGCGAAATAATCCGAAAAGATAGTTTTATTTAAAAATTATTTCTATTTCTAATATCATTAAAATGAAATTCACATTCAACACAATAAAGCACAAGTGCGACAGGTACCCTACACTCTAGGAACTCTATACTCTCACTGAATTATCCCTTTATTTGGATTCTCACTAAAGACTTCTAAAGGAAGCTGCTCGTTTTAGTTTTTCTTTTTGTATTGCTGATGGTTTAAGTCAGCAATTAGAAGTTTTACGTCTGTAGACTTTAGAGTTTGAGCTTTTACTATTGGGCTGCTCTCCCTTCTAAGTGCTAGTATTGAATTTAAAAGCTTCCAGAAAGTTAAGCCCTCAGATCAATGTCAAAAACTATCCATAATAAATAGTTATAAAAATATTGTCTATACACTTAAAACTTTTATTTCTTATTCCGCTGACAATCTTTTCTTATCCAATATAATGTCTATGTCAATCTCCCCTGAATTCTCTACACGCCTATGAAAGTTCGAATAAAAACGAATCAAACAGTTAAGTCGGATATTAGCGGAATTAATGAAAATCACAACCTTTTTTCTGCACAGAATCCTAATTTAATACTAAATATGTTTAAATTTATGAAGATGAAGTACGTATATCAAGCACACGAATAAAAAGTACTCCCGGGAAACTTTATTGAAAACCCCTGTCCGTATGAGAGAATTTATGGGCACTCCTTTTATAGGTTTATTTGAATCTATAGGCGGTATAAATGTAGAATGTTTTTTTTTCAATAACAAAATACAATATTCTTACTTAATTTATAAATACAAAAATGTGTTTTGAAATAAAGTTGATCTATCTTAAGTTGATCTACATAGGTGTGTTTTCCTGAAAAAACGCAATTTTTTCGTCTTTTCCAAAAAAACGCCGAGCGATGCTCTCTCTTACTTTTTTAAGTTCATTTGGCCAATAATAAATTTTATTTCATATAATTTAAAGATACTTTTTATCGTATTTTTTGAGTGGCGAATAAAATGGACGAGACGATTCATTTATAAAATTTCGAAACATTAAAACAGCAATTTGTTTTTATATTCACGCATTTTATGTATGATTTACCTGAAGAATAACTTTATATAAATATTGAGAATATTGGAACGACTATTCCTGAGCGTACGTTTTAATCCCCACACTAATCTTACTTATTTTTCTTATCATGCGCTGTGGAGGTAAATGCAAAACCAATCGCTTAAATAATTTTAGTACCCCAATCTTTATTTATAACAATTATTTAACGTTTGGCATTATGCAATATCATTTATCTCTCTATCTATACATATAATAAAACTGTGACTGAGCTGAATCTGTACATTAAATATTTTTTGGAAAATCTTATTGAAATAGTCATTATTAACGATAGAGGCCATTTTTACGTTCCCAGATAGACAGCTGTCTGTCTGGGAAGTCACGAGAAAACCACTGGACAGATTTTGATGAAATTTTGTATGGTGATAGCTGGTTATCCTGATCAGTATATTGGATACTTTTTACTGCGGGAAAATATCTCATCTCTGAGAAATCTATACTAAACGTTAAAACGTAACCCGAGCGAAGGGAGAGTGAGTCGATGGATTAGAAAATAAAATAAAACCCTTAAATGCGCCTCAGGTCAATATACATCTCAATTTTCAGTCTAGTATACATTTAACTTAATGCTTTGTGTCTCATAAAGATAACATATAAAATTATATATATATATATATATATATATATATATATATATATATATATATATATATATATATATATATATATATATATATATATTCTTGACCCTTAGTTTGTAGGGTGAAAGATACTTACACTTGATGTAGGCTGGAGTCCGAGGGACACAACGGACAGCGCAGTGCTCGCGTTTTATCAAAAGATATAAATGAAGATTGCTTCAAGGGGAGTCCCTGGGACTCTCCCTATAAACTAAGGATTAAAAAGCCGCTATGATAATAAAATCTAGTAAATATCAAGTCGCTACTTAATAAAAAAATTAAAATTTATATTCCAATCACAGAAGCGAAGTATTGTTTTTTTTTTAATTAGTTAATAATAATTAAATTTTTAATTTCTTGAATTGACACCAATCACAATACAGATACGAAATAAGGATTACGATTTTTTCAAATTTAAAAATATAACAAAACAAAGTATTTTCCTGCTGAATTTCCCATAACTTGATAAAGTAATTTAATTAACGTACACATTAACACGGTTATTTCTACATATAATACTTACATATAGTTACATACAGTTTCGTATAAGACGTGTACTGTAACATAGTATGCTAATGTAATTAGTTAGGTTCATGTCGACAAATACATACATATACGAGTATGTATGTATCTCGGTTTCATATATGTAGATATGCTACAAGCCTATAAACGTGGGACGCAGTAGGAATATCCATGCAAATTCTATTAACTTATTTGTATTGTTTTGTTATCTATTACAGAAAAATATATATAAAATGTAAATAAAAAAATATATAAATAAAATTTTCATCGAAGTATATATTTAAGACATTTTTTTATAATATGAAATTTATATTATTTAAAGGTATATTTTGTTTTAACTCTCGTCTTCACTCGCAAGTTTATTTATACTTGCTCCGCTCCATTTTAGATTACCTGTACCTGTAAAATAACCGGTGTTCCTCAACACAACTTATATGCACAGAACATACAATAAAATTGCAACTGAACCGAATCTGTTCATTAATTAATTTTTTAAATCTTATTTAAATTGTTTTTATCGATACAGAGGCCAAATCTAGTTTTTTAAATATTTGTCTGTTTACCTCTCTGTTTGTTACATCAGCAAATCACTGGACAGATTTTGAAGAAATTTCGTATCGTTAATTAAACTGATTATCCGGGTCAACGTATAGGATTACTGGGGGGAAAAGTAGGAAATAATAATTTCTGAGGAAAATATAAAAACTGTGTAGAATAAAACCACGCCCAAACTATATAAATTTTTATCAAGTTAACTTCCAAAATAAGAAGAAAAATAATAAAATAAGTAAATTCAATTGAGAAGAAACTATATAAATAGGTTTACCATACCAAAGGTATATTTATTTGTGGTGTACAATAAAGCATCTATCTATCTATCTATCAAAGGTATTATGGTGCTTTTAAAAAACGTAATTTAAATTCCTAAAAAAATAATATACAAATATGAACTTCCTATGATTTAACTACAATTACCAGCGTTGACCACGGCTCCGTGCGCGTTCAAATGATTGAACAAACTATTTGCCTTTATATTAGTATATATTAAAATATGTGTAAAATTTTGCTATCGTTTAGTCATTAGTACTATGTAAATCTCTAATTATAAAAATCGGGCAAGTGCGAGTTGCGACATCGAGGGTTCCGTATCAATATATTTTATCGATCGCAAAAATAAGTTCGTATTACATAATATTTTTTTAACTTATAACGAAAAATAAACTTAATTTTGCGGTTACTAAACTGACAGAGCGGATAACTGAAAATATTCCCTATCTCATAAACTATTCAATGTATATTCTACAAAGTACCTATAATCTGCTGTTCCAAGTGTTTTAGAAGCTCTTTTCCCTCAAATTTTTTGACACCATTATGTAAAAGGTAGAGAAAGGGGAGTGGATCGGACACAGTACAATGTTTACGACTTTAGAGCTCTAATAGAAAATTACTTAGAAACATTTGACTTATTCATAAACACATAAAGTTATAAAGAACTGAAAGTTTCACTTACCTGCTTTTTATATTTCATGATTAGAGCAAGAATTTACAAATTTTCATCATCAATCGAAAATCGTTTCGGCCACCAAAATATGACTAACTAACACGTTTGGCAAAAACTTAAAAAATATATATTTAAACAATTACGTAGTTTTAATTAGTAAAAGAATAATTAAAATTTTGCTTAGTTAGTGGCTAACCGTTAAAACGTACCTAGAGACGAACCCGAGAGCGGAGCGAGGGTGATTCGCTAGTAGGCTAAAAACTACAAATATATTTTTATTATTGAGAAGTCTATTTCCAGCAATGAACGAAAATGAGCTGATAATGATGGCGATCCTTTTGTTCTTATAATCTGATGTGACGGCAAGTCTGCACGGCCGAAAAGATCACGGCGTCGGAACTTGGAAGGGCAACGGACATGAGAGTGTGATAACTGATAACCCATATTCGAGCTCCAGGATACAATTAAATTTTTGATATAAAACTTTCATAATTATTAAAGCCTAAACAATAAATCGTACCCACGATCTCATATCCGCATTGGCTACCCACTACACCAACTAAGCGATAAGATAATAAAACTTATATAATAAATGCTTCTGCCACGATAATTCATACTTCGAGTTTTTCTATATCAATGTTTAAACATTTCGTGTAAAAACCAATGTTAATATTAAATATAGTTTACTTTCATACAATTATTTAACGCTTATTCGATTTAGAAAAAAGTGGTTAGTTTAAAATGAAGTGGTCCTTTTTTCTCATAGCATTTATGGCAATATTGATTCCTACATTAGCGGATTTAGTGATACGACACCACAGACTGAAATATAATAATAACAGCGAGAATAAACATGAGCGACACATGTCACAAGATAAATACTTTAAAAAAGTTATGGAGCATATTGAAACGACGAACGATTTAATTCATACCCTGTGTGTACAAATTGGAGCATTGGTTTCAGAAGTTTATGAAAATTTCGGCTACGTGATTGTTTATTCCATTGGAGAATTTAAGAGTATTAAAGTTAACATCAAGAATAGAGTTTTATACACACGCATACTTCAACATAACAAACATAATAATTTTAATGATATTAGAATCCTACCAAATATATTGAACTTTGAGAAAGCCTATTGGTATACTACGCATGGCGAACTTAAAATAGTAATACCATATAATGTGAAATTTGGTGATAAAGTTCCTAATATATGTGTATACGATAAAACTAACTTCTGCGTTCCAGAAAAACTTGTCTTAATAGATATAAAATGAAATATTGTTGTATTAAAGTGAAAAAAAAAACTATTTTAGTTTTGTTTTTTTACTGTCATTAAATTCCTTACATATCAAACACTAAACTATAACTAATAATTATTATTGATTTAGTTTCTAAAATCGATTTTAACGAGAGAAATGAGCAAAATTATTTCACTACCACTCCCAAATACTCTAGATGTCGCAAACTTCCTACAAGAAAATATACCTAAATAATATGCCTAAGTATAGAACACTTCAGATAAATAAACCAATAACAGATAAGTATCCATTTCATTTTATTTCGTACCTAGAAGAGATGGACTTATCTTTATAGAAAGGTTTAACAGGTTCAATAAAAAATGGCTCTATTTTCATTGTTTCTTAAAGTCGACTGTACATATATTGATAACGTTTCTCAAAACAACTATTTTCAAATAAACACGTGTCCAATTTAACTTCAACACAATGGGTTGCGCAGTGCGGTGCCATAACCCTCCACAACCTACACTATACCATTGGCTACTTCATTTACCCGAAAATAATGTTTAAAAGTATTTTTATATAATTGAAATGGCTGTTTTAAAGGGATGTATCTTTTAGATTTCTGACGATAGCTAAAAAAAGGTTTTAAATATTAAGAATTAATTAATATGTTAATAAAAATACATATCTAAATGAGATTTAAATGAATCTTCAGATGATCATACAAAAAAAAAAGGTCTCTGCTCTTCATAAGAATCAACCCTAAAATAAAACTATAAATAAAAAAAACTGGTCGAGCATGAACCGAATGAACGTTTCGACTACCATTCGATAACCGAATTTTATAGGTAAATGGTAAGTGTGTATTCGTACAAAACGATTGGAGCGTGAATTCGACACTTGATCGATTTTCAAATACGTATTGCCAATAATACGGTGCCTTAGTATAAACGTAGATACATGTTTCAGTTAAGAGATCAAATTAAATTAAAAAATCGATTAAAATATTCAAAAATACAAATAAAATCACTTGAAAGTCATGATTGTTTAATAAACAAGTATGGAAGAAAATTACATACAATCTTGCATTTGAAGTGCTTCGAGTGTATTTATTTATAATACTAATGTAGGCATTATGACTCAATAAATAAATTATTATGCATTTGTATTATAATTAACGAGTTATCAGTATTGATTAGAGTAGCGTAGCTGAGATTACTTGTTGGCTATGTTGTCACCCCCATTTCGGTACCTTCACGTCCACAAAGCTATACCCACGTTGTTCCTACAATCCGATCCCTTGAAATTATTCAACGGGGCAAGCTTTTTCTGTTCAAAATTTATGTTATTTTAATCAAGTCTCCTTTCGCTGCAAATAATATAGATCTTGCAATAAAAATATTTATTTTATTGGAGAACCAATAACAATTTTAATAATTTCTTTATTTTAATATTAAATAAGAAATTTTACTAGCGATAATAATACTAGCGAATGTCCCTGTTTCCCTGGTTGCTTGTGTTATTTTAGGTCATAGCTCATAATCTATCTGCGTACTAAATTTCATTCAAATCTATCCAAATGTTTCAGTTTGAAGAAGTAAAAAACATACACACATATCTTTCACTTAGAAAAACAAACACAAATCTATCCCACGGGAACCGTAAATTTTTCCGGGGTAAAAAGTCCGTTCAGCCGTTGTGGTGTGATTGAGTAACAAACATCCATACATCAATTTAAATTTTCGTATTTATAATATTAGTAAGATCGCATATAAAAAAGGTAAAGGTTGACTTATATAAATTAAAGTATATTTAAATATAAAAATAACGCACTACATATAAACTTAGTATAATAAATTACGCAAATGTTCAAGTATATATATATATATATAATATATATATATATATATATATATATATATATATACACATACATATATATATATTACACTATCTTATATAGTTTCCTAAGATCATTCCAGTCCACTTAGATTATAGAGATTCAATTATTACAGCCACATGGGTGAATCGGTGTAGCGAAGATCTTGAATGCTTGGACCTGGAGGAAGAACAACCGTTAGCACAACTAAGTTCCGTACAGGCTGACAAAATGACTTTGTTCTTCACCGAGCTTCTCGACCACGACCGTGATGATGTAATCTGTGATCAGGACTTTGACAACTTTTTTGAGGTACCTACCTACTTATTATCGGCTATGATATTCTAGACTTTTATTCTTTCTTTTATGTAACTACTCGTAATAGGGTGACAAAAAGTAGCGTATTTGTTACTCCAAGTCATAATCTATTCTGTGTACTAAATTTTATCCAAATCCGTATAGCCCTTTCAGTTTGAAGAAGTAAAAAATATACACAAACATCTACACATACAAACATTTAACATTTATAATAGTAGTCCGACGACGTGTTATTTTTATATGACTTGCTCTAAAGTAAAGATAGCTTCGCAATAGGTCAATACATATTATATAGACTACCAATAATGATATCGTATATTATATTCGTAAATAGCATTATTTCTATTTCCATGTAGGTACTCCATTGTGCGTTGTAGTAATAGATCAGTAAATTTATTTTAATTTCATTACACATCTTTTGCAATCGATTATAAAAAATATGGCCTGCCCTGGTATTTGTAAGAGAAAACGTGGCGCTACAAACTGCTTATTATTATTGTGTATTTTTCTCGATATTCATACATCTATCTATGTACATTAAATGTTTTTTGGAAAATCTTATTGAAATAGACATTATTATCGATACAGATACCGAACCTATAGTTTTTTATAAATATATACCTTTTCTAACTTTCAAAAAAATAAACGTAAAATAATTGTACACTAACATCATATTCGCATATCTTCACAGAGAGACAGATCTCATTAGTAATCTCAAAGGTTTTATTAAAATATAATACTTTATAATTAAAATAAAACAATTCTAAATGGTTTGTAACAACTACCAGTAAGGAATTAGAGCAATTAAATTAATTTATCAAGGAACTTACAGAAGCTGGCACACTTCGCCGACTGGTCGGTCAACTCGTCTGAATTTCACATACTGTTGGAAGTGAAGAGAGAATTTATTGAACATTTTATCAACCCGTTGCCCACTAAGTAAGTGGATTAGTTAACGTATTACGGCGGTAAGCGAATGCGAAAATGAATTACCACAATTTATTAGAATAATACTTATTAATCATATAATTTTACAAATATTATATTTATTAACAATGTGTTAATGGATCATTTAAAATTTGAAATATTACGACACTTCGAAATTTAAATTAAAGTACCTACCTAAATATAATATTTTACCAGTATTACTTATGTAAGTAGTTTAACCTTAACAATAATTAAATCATCATTAAGTAAATCTATACATATAATGAAATTGTAACTAAGCTGAATCTGTACATTAAATATTTTTTGGAAAATCTTATTGAAATAGACATTATTATCGATATAGAGGCCGAATCTATAATTTTTAGATTTTTTGTCTGTCTCTCTGTTACCGCATCACGAAAAAACCAGTGGAGGGATGAAATTTGGTATGATGATTGCTGGTTACCCGGGTTAACATATAGGATACTTTTTACTGTGGGAAAATATCTCATCCTTGAGAAATCTATACTAAACGTGAAAACGTAAGTAAGGACGAACCCGAGCGAAGCGAGGTTGAGTAGCTAGTCTGAAATAATATTGAAAAATAATACCATGCTAATGCTATTCTAACAAACGATCTCGAAAATCATTATACATAATTAGATTAAAGGCAAAACTGAGTTGTTATAATACGCAGTCCTACTATCGTAAATGAACAATAAATACTATGATAATTAGTTTTACAATCCTTGTTTTAAATTTATAAATGAAAAAGTTTTTTGTGGGTTTACCCATAATTTTATGGGCCTGAAAATGCCATACATAAGATATTAGTGTATAGTAAAATGTCACATTAAATTTTATTTCTTTTAGATGGGCAGAACTACCTTACTACAGGAGGATATGCGGACCAGAAGCTGGAGGTATACCGGGAAGAACGACACTCGAAGGCTGGTTAGCGCGGTGGGCTCTGCACATAAGCGAAATGCGAAGATTTGTAGATCTACCGCTATATTTGCAGTATCTTTGCAAAATTCTATTCCATGTTGTTGATAGAGAAAGTGAGTATTATACTACATTTGTGAACTTTAACTATTTTTAAGTTAATACATTTTATAAAGCTTCCAATAGAGCAAAACTATCGGAAAGTAATTAAAAAAAAACAAAAAAAAATATGATAAAATATGTCAAGACATTAACACACAACACCGTCTAGTTCCATGGTAAGCTACGAGGCTTGTGTTATAGATACCAAATAGTTGATACATTATACATATATAACTTCAAATACATATATATTATAAATATCACATCCATGACTGGAGTACAAACATTCGTGCTCATCACACAATGAATACCCCCAAGCGGGACTCGAACCCGCGACCACTGGCGCAGCAAGTAGGGTCACTACAAACTGAGCCCAACGTGTCGACAAATGATAAATATCATTTTTCATGTCAATGTCCATAAAAACGTAAAGCTTTAAGCTCCATTATTGTATCGCATAAAACTTTATTTTATTTTCCTTTCACAAAGCCTAAAATTGGACGTTATATATAAATATATAATTAAGCTTGATCGACGGCATGCGCTTGAGAAAAGCTAGACCAAGCTAATTTCATCTTCACAGGAGCATTATACATCCCTACGCTTTATCGCGATATAAAAGGCAAAAGAAAGATTAAACGTGCCTGCGGAAAATACGCTCTAAGGAATGGATGATTAATTACTCCAATTCAATTTGAAAATCTAGGACAAAACCTGTTCCTACTTAATTAGACGTGTTTTACGTTTTTTTTCCTATTTACAAAAGAATGCTACGAACTTGATGTTTACATGAAAATGTAAAATTTTAATTTTAATCGCTTTTCATTATAGGTATTAGAATTTATGTATGTTAAAAAATATATGTTAAATTTAAAACTACTTGCTACTACGACTTAGGCCATTGATCCTATGTAAGGCCCCTAACTTACGAGTATCTGCCTACCAGACGAAAAGCATTATTAATTATTATGTAATATATAAACTAATGCAACTTATATAGGTTGCTTAATTTATGTATTATTTTTAATACAAAATAACTTAGCGGATGTAAGAAACTTCACTATATGATTATTTTCTCACAACATGTAAAAATACGTCTTGATGAATAAATTCTTAAACCAATTTTTTATTATGCCTTCTTTTATATATGGCTTACATAATATTTTCCCAAAGACTCGAACTAGATATGTTGAAATCACATATTTTTAATACCTAGGTGATAGCATAGATCATATAATACTATTCTAGTAGTAATAGTTACTAGTTTCCAAAGCATACGTACAAAGCATTTGATTGTCTTCGAACAGATTTAACTTAGTCAGAGTACGTTTGAACAAGAAATCCTACTTTGATTCAGTTCTGAAAAGAAAATAAAACTAAGTAGGTCAGAAAGATTCTTCAGATACCAGGTAATATATATATACCTATATATATATATATATATATATATATATATATATATATATATATATATAGGTAACTTCGTTTTGTATAAACTTCATATATCGTAAATATGAAAAACCACCATTCCTTTGTCATAAGATATATTATTATAGTATCAAGTACTTTTTTAAATTTTCTTCTATATTGCAAATACAATGAAAGCTGGTGTAGAAAGCATTCTTACTACTAGGACCGTCGTGAGTTCTTTTTAATTCGTAACCACAAATTATAACTCCTGCTTTTTAAATCGCGCAAAACCGAGACTGAAAGAGGATCTGTATCTTTAATATAATTGACTGATGGTAACAAATTTTTTAATCTCTGATTTAAGTCTCTGATTTGACTCCTTAGTAATATAGAGTAGACTGACAGGTATTACAATAAATTTTAACATATTAAAGTTACTTGTGTTCACCGATACATCATCTGCCAGTTCTAACCGCTAAACTAGCAAGCTGAAATGTTGAAAGTGCTACGTCTTCCTATATTGTTAAATATTGTTTAAATTCAAAACCTGACAAGGTTTTGTAAGACAAAAAATATTTATTGAATGCCAATTGAAAAAAAATCGGTGAAACCGAGGATGCTGCTACTAGTATAGAATACATCTAACAATCTCCAATCAGAAATCAAATTAAAACTAAAGAGAAACGAAAAAAAACACAAAAATAATGTTACTGAGATTAGCATGCTCAAACATTGTTATTAGCTAATCTACTTTATATTTGCTTATGGCCTAAGAGCCTGTGAACGCCAGACCTTCGTCATTTTATAAAAGCTGAAAGTTTGTCAGCGCATGCTCCCAACACAGATAAGAACGATGGACCATTATCAAAAATAAAGTCAATTCTTAGCGCTTCAAATTTGGTGACCATTTGCAACATTTTCTTAGAAATACCTCCCAACTTGCTTGGAACAATTTTCATGGTGTGTAATAAATGCTATGCTAGCAGTCTTATAAGTCATCTAATTATTACCCAAGTATTATATATAAAAATCAGCTTTTATACTATAACGTAAGTAGAATTATGATTTTATGAAAAGGGTGTCTGGCAAGGGTTTGCCACGATGTTAAGTCTCTGGCATTGAATGACGTGATTTTTAATAATATTCTGATGGTAATACCAAAAAATCACACTATTATTTAACGAATTTAGATCGGTTATTTATACACCTTTAGTACCGTGTACCTGCCAAAGCCACCATAGCCTGAACTTCATAATGGTCCATCGTTCTTGTCTGTGTTGGGAGCATGCGCTGACAAACTTTCAGCCTTTATAAAATGACGAAGGTCTGGCGTTCACGGGCTCTTTCTGTATTAGATAAATTAATTTTTACAATGTTTAGAATATCAAAATTTAATCAAACGTATTCTAACCTACCTAAAATTTAAATACAAATGATACACTAATAGTCTTTTATAATATCTTTAATTAACATATTGAAACGATAAACCAGTACAATGTTTTACTTAATATGTCAATTGGCAATTCGACTGAAGAACCTTGCGATAAAATATACTGTTATACCTACGCAGTAATACTTTATTCTTCGAGTGCCTACCTTTATTATGACGTAATTAAAAAGCATAAAAGATATTGATATAACACGTAAAAAAATTGTAATTGTAAATTGTACCTATTAAAAATGACGACTTGTATTTTTCTACTATACTATAAGTAGTAATCCGATAATAGATATAGATAATAGATAGTTATAGTCTTATAGATATAGATAATAGTCCGATTATAAGTAATCGGACGGATACTTTCAAAGCTTTATGTTGAAACAAAAAGCTTAACCGAGCTTCCGTTCTACGTTCTCGTATATAAAACAATACAAACGTGGTCAAGTAAGTAAGCTCATCTTAGCTCGTGAGTAACAGACATATTACGATCATTAAAATTATTAACCGCAAGAAACCGCGTAGATATTGCAGACATAAAAGCTCCTCACACAACATTAGTAGGTATACACACACGCAGCATAATGAATTGCATTTTAATTATAAATATAGAAACACAGTATTAATATATGTATAATTATTACGCTTCTAATCTCACTCCGGTCATATTAAATGACTGTTAAATCTGATTGATAGCAAAGCATAATCGGCACTAGTTTGTGCACGCCCTTACATAATATCTTCCGTAGTTTTAATTATTAAAAAAAAATTACCAACAGGTACGGGAGAAATAAACAAACCGGCCCTGGCTGCTTTCTACCGTTCCGTCATCGGTCTTCCTGCTCCCAGAGTTGCAGAAATCATTGACACAGCCTACGACAGGATGACTAGTGTAAGAAACTCAACTTAAAAAAAATAATTCAAATAAAAATTGAATGTAGTGGTTAATATATCACTACATACTAATTTTTAGTTACTTTTTCTAAGCCTCTATATTTTTGTAGTATAACACTTATTTCTTTTAAAAGTATCTCAAATCTGACAAAACTATTATAATATTGCCCGATTTCACCAACAACCCATAAGCTACCACCTACGTATGGGATACCTAGCTTAAAAGTCTTCTAAACTAGCCCCTAAATTAAATTTCGTTTTACCATTGTCAGAGCCCGTATATCTAGCACCTATATTTAGGTGGCATTTTAACATTTAGGTGACCCCTAACTGTCGGTACAACAGAAACTGTCCCCTAACAGCCCCCTAACTATGCTTAGGGGATCCCTTAAACTTAGGTGACGTTGGTGAAATCGGCCATATGACTTCTATATTCTATCATAACGTTTTTTATATCTTTACTCTTACAGAATAGCTACTTAATCCTCGACTACGGGACATACGTGCACTGTTTCACCAATTGGCTTATAGGGAAGAACCCAAATGGACCGGGTCAGTGGGTACTAGTACCGCCTAAGGACTCCCTCCCACAACCACCGTTCCCTGTGGACTATAGCGCTTTAAACACCGAACCAGCTAAACTAGAACCGTACGCGCCAGACAAAAAGACTAATAGACACTCAGTCATTGTATAGTCAATTTCTACTTTAAAATATTATAAGCGTATTAGAACCTACTCTTATGTAAGTATTTATGGTCCAATAAAGATATAATAGTCCCATTGTTATTGTAACGGACTAATCTTATTTTAAAATTTACAGCGATTTTCGTTTTTTTTTTTATTTAATTCGTGTTCAGTGTCCGCTTAGTATTGAAATACTTTCTTAGATTTTAAAATTTAAGGTCTCGATTTAAATTGGTACACATTTTAGACTATAAAATCTAAAATAATCAACAAAACAGCGCTGAATAGACCTAAGAACCTAACAGAATATACTCGGAGAGTTAGAAAGATTCCTAGAGTACTGTGATTAAAAAAATACTTGATGGCAGTGATTATAGTTGAGAGAAATTTTTATTCAGCATAGAAATATCTTGAAAAATAATGCAACGACATGAGAAGATTTCGCAAAAGGAATACTTACCAGATATTTTAGAGTAAATATAAATTAGCATTTCTAAGCTGGCATGTTTTTATACTAATCTTGTAATAATTAACAAATGTTCTTAAGCAATAATTATTATAAAAAAAAGATACGTCGTATTCAAAGTCACTTTAAGTTGTGATTATTCTACTACCCATAGAGATTTTTTTTTAAATTTTTATGGCACCACCCATAAAACATAAATATTTTAATAAAACAAAATGGAAATCGGTTTACTATTGGTAATGATATCACATAAGATACGCAAATAAAATATATCTATACAGTATACACCCAAATCAAATACCTCCACCTCCAAGTACATCAAAAGAATCTAGTGATGAAGCTATTCAACTCTCTGGGTTTCTAAATATTTTTATATAATTTCTCATTTTAAAGTTTTAATTTTATACAAAACATTATATTTTTCATCTAAGACCACATATCAATTCAATGTTCAATGTTCTTTGTTATGTGGCTTATTGCATATGAATTCTATAAAAGCTTGTGGTCGAATAAATTTAAAGAAATTCAATAGTTGAAGTGCTTTCAATCAAACAAAATGGAAAACGGTTTTTTTTTTAGTATTTTCTTTACAAGGCAATATACTGTACAGCATTTTAATCCAATTCTAATATTTGTCAGTACATTTTATTCCAATTCTAATATTTGTCAGTACTACAAACCATCAAGACTATGTCGGTTTGTAGTTACATTTTACCTCAATATTCACATATTATGTTTTCAGGACTTTTTTGATAATCGTACATTAATTTTTATTACCATTATTATACCAAAAATTTAACAAATTTTATTGAATGAATATTCTGAATATAAAAGTTTTTATAATTCTAACTAAAACCAATAATAATTAATAAGGAATTAGATTTAAATGTCACCCCTACTATCTTTTTTTTTATTTCTTAGTATAAAAGCATATCAATGCTATATAAATATAGCAATGTAATTAAATACGTACAATAATTAAAATAGTGTCTGAGAGTTTATGCACTAAGTAATACCTATAAGTATCTAACATAATTATTAAAAATAGGTATCTATTTACCTAAGTTAAATTAAAAATAACTTTGCTTGCATACGGAAATGAAACGCTTTACCCTAACTTGTGCAATTTGACCAATTACTATGATATTAGATATCTAGAGCTTCATACTGTAAATGTAAATATAATATTAATGTACCTACCTTAAGGTGGTTTTGCAACTTTTAATTATAGAAGTTGCAGCCATATTTGCACAACACGGTAAGTAAGAACTGCCTTAACGTTAAGCGTCTTCACATTTCACGGTACAGCCTTATTTTATACCTTAGATATAATATTGTAGTTAGATGAAAATGTTCACTTGGATCCACCTAAATAAAAAACATCTTTATTATATTCGTTTTATTACCCACCTGTACTCGATTCCAAGTATTCTTATCATAACAAAAGTGGAGTTGAGGTAAGCATGTACTTATTGAGCGAGTTGAGTGGGTTGGATAATTGGTAGAACCATCGACTAGCTTGACAAAGCGCTCCAATAACATAGGATAAAGAAAAACCAGACAACAAAGCAATAAGATAACGCTGAAACCCGAAACGCAGCTATTTTATTCCGATTTAAATTGTAAATCGTTTTGCTTATTCGGCGACATACAAAACGGAATCCGAACGACTAAGTTACTGATCGGGAAAATAGACTTTTGAAATTGTTTTTTTTTTCTATTTTATGGCTGAATTTTGTAATCCAAGTTGGTTATAGCCTAAATTTAATGAGGCTTACACAAGATATCATTCTACGATCGTAGAAAATCTAAATAAACATATTATATTTCAACCCTTTTTTACTCGTTGATAAACGCCTTTTTAAAATTCTTAAAGCATGGAGCTCCCTTTAATATGAGGGAGATAAGGCCATAGGTAGTATGCCTATGATTCTTATGATATGACGATTAAGTCATTATAATTTTAAAATTTCTACTCTTTAACCATTTGTAGAATAACTTGGCTATGTCCCCTTACTAAATATCCCGTAGGGTAAATTATAGAGCAGGGCTGTCCAGACCAGATACGATCCCGGACCAATACAAATCACAATATAGCTTGTTGGGCCGCGCAGAAACAAATACCTGTTCATTATTTTTTTTTTTTGGAGAAATAATAAAAATACCGTGATAATGTTAAATTTAATCTAAGTAATTCTTCATTAATTTATATTTGACAATTCTATCAATACCAACATTAAAGTTTTTGCCAGGCTGAGACTTGAATGGGTAAGTCATATCTGTGAGTGAAAACAGGAAAATTTGCGTAATTGTGGTAGATGGATGGAAACACGTCGCGGGCCGCAAAAATATTAGTCGAGGGCCGCATGGGGCCCGCGGGCCGAGCTTTGGACACCCCTATTGTAGAGCATAAAACTAAATAAATTTGTATTTTCTAATAATCTTAAAATTAACGGGCTCTTTCGTTGGAGAAAACTTATAATTATAATTTTAAAATAAAAGTCTGATTTTATGGTCTGAGATATTTTGTAAATAGATTTTCAAACTAATTGCCAAAAAAATTTATTTAGACTGATCTAAAAACAATATACTATTTAGCATTTTATCCTAAGGCATACTCTTTTATTATTATATCCAGGGTTTATCCTTGATATACTAATAAAAGAGTATTTTAATTACAAAAATTGTTTGTCTAAGTATTATTAATTGAAACTCCTTTCTTGTATTCTAAGAAATCAAAGTCTATAAACAAAAAATAAAGTCATCCGTAATTTTGTCATATTATACTTATCTCAGATAAACAAATTCCGATAAGCATTTATTTCATTTTAATTTTCAATAGAGTGGTAGATACTTTATGGAATGATATATGTAAAATTTGTTAAAAACATACATTTTAGGATTGATGGAAGGTCAAAGATGAGTGACGCAACCTTACTAGAGACGTGACACAGCTGTGAAAAATTTAACATCAATCATCCTAAACAAATGTTAAAAAGACAAATTGTGATGCCATTTTTGGGCGTTTTACAAGATTCCTTTTAAAAGTTAGAAAAAATGCAAGAGCAGGAAATTAAATTTAGACGGAAGCATAATAAATAACCTACCTAATTAACTTTTGTTAACACCTCCAGGTAAATTTCTAAGAAAATAATTAAAATTCTAAGAAATCTATTGTTAACTGACACGCCGGCGTGTCCGCGGGTGTAGAGGGATTAACAAATACTTTTTACTAACGTACCTACGGCACAAAATAATTTATTCTTAAAACCTTCTTTTTTCTATATTATCCCATTCTATTAAAAAAACTACAGATTATGTATACGTCCTTAATTAAGGATATAATAATTTATATTATATACTTAATTAACTTAATAAATGTAACAAGCAAAGAAAAAAAATACAATACAATAGAAATGATAATAATAAAAATCTTTTAATAATTACTTAATTAATCATCCTTAATATAAAAAGACATAGAAGAAAGGTCACAAAACAGAAGTCGTTTAGATATTGTTTCCGTCGACAACTGGCTGGCGTACTAATGGCATCATTAAGCGCGCTCGGATACTCCCCCGAAATATGCTATGAAAAATGGCGCGCAATATATATCGATAACGGTGGATCGTCTCTAGAAATGCAAATATTTCGTATAAACGACTTTATGGATGAGATAAATAACAAATTTTACACTATATCACCTGTCTTAATCTTCGAAGTATTTCTATTTATTCAGTAAACAAATACAACTCCAGCTCTGCTAATCAGATATTTTCGAAGTCGGTGCCATTTAATACATGACCGAAGGCCATTGCAGTTTAAATAAATGTGTTTCAAGAGGAATATAAATAACATATTTTATACAAGTTATAAATTATATTTATTTTCAGCATAACCTTAAAAATATTATATAATACTAGTATAATAAAAAGGTCCAAAAGCCCAATCTTATTTCATTATATAACACTATTCCAATAACGCCATAATTTCCTCGACTATATTTTTATCAGTTAGATATATTTCATTTGAACCCATGGGTAAATCATCACCATGGGAAATAGTCTTTACTTTTTTACATGAACTGTGAATTATTTGAAATCCTGCACTAACAAAAAGATGAACATTTTGAGGAGTAATGCCAGCACCGGGCATAATAACAATATCATTACCGTGATCTTTTTTTAAGTTTTTAAGGAATTCCAATGCATTATCATTTGCAGCCGAAGTTTTAAGTCCACTTGTTAATAATCTATCAAAACCTAAATCAATAATGTTAATAATACCATCTTTAGGATTTGTACAAATATCAAAAGCTCTATGAAATGTAACTGGTATAGGATGTGCTCTTTCTAAAACTCTAGCACAATTTATTCTGTCTATTTGTCTTGTATTTGTTAAGGCACCAAAGACAAATCTGTTAACTCCCATATTTTTGTAAAATTCAATATCTGAAAGCATTGTTGCCATTTCATCTTCATTGTAGCAGAAATCTGAACCCCCTCTGCATCTTATCATCACATTAATAACCGGTTTCTGTAACAAATTTTACGATTACTAACATTAATAAATAGCATTCCTGAAAATAATTTTAATTTAAATTTTAGTACAGAAACCCCCTTTGCTTCACTACAAACCGTGCTAAAACTATTTATATATCACATATTATTAATTAATAAACATTTTTACTGGTTTGAATTACATGGTTTCCTTGGGATAAAACGTTACAATTTCAAAACATTTCATACCGAATCCTATATCCAATACTGAAAATTCTGTAAAAAAATCATTTAACCATTTACTCTGTGGGTGTCGTGTGAGTTGACTGCATCCGGAGGACCTGGGTTCGAGTCGCGGGTCGAGCCAAGTATACTTACCCCCATGCTTCGGAGAGTCTATTTTTATCCCAGTACTTATTGTAAGCTACTTTTGAGCCAACATCCTTTTCGCCTAAATCCTCTGGAGTATATGGGGGACGAATATGCCCCGATAATATTATCAGATACCCACGTATACGAAAACAGATGTTGTTGGAATTCTGCTTTATCACGAACAACGAAAAATTAGTTCAAATAAATATCAATAGATGACGTTACATTTATTGACTTGTTACTAGTTTTGTTAAATTAACAAAAGATAAAAATTAAACCCAAAAAGATGTATTATTATTTTACAAAATATTTTAAGTGTGTAATTTTGCTGATTATTGAAATACCAGCAATCAGATGATGGGTTTATGGTGTATGTTCACAGATGGCGCTTTTACTTTTTATTCATTGTTTATTACGGTTAAAAATAGTTAAAAACACTAAAAAATTATTCAAATACAGGATGAATTTTACAATACTTGCCATACATTAGTTTGCACATATTTATAAAATAAAACAGTTTAACTATTTGCGAATCAACGACATCTATTATCTATTCAAGCAAACAAAAGTAGCCCGAATTAGCGCCGTCCTATTTTTTTATATGGGATGAGGCATCTATACTAATATAGTATTGTGATTCATCCAATAAGCCTACACGAACAACACACTTGAAAAATTATTATGTTATAATACATCTTCAGTATACAGAAAACGATTAGCCTTAAGCGATCTTTTTCCGTTTAGCGCCATCTGTTGTTATATATTTTGATTACTCCAAAAAAATAGAATCGAGTTTAATCTCACATCTCTGCCCTCAGGTGTTGTTGACTGATACTAATGGAACTTAAAGAGTAAATGAAAAAATATACTACATAACCTCTCAATATAAATAAAGTCGAATATAAAAAAAATAATTAATTTCTATTGTAAATAATAAAAGACAAAGCAGTTTAGTATCTTTTTCTCCTATGTTTGTCAACCGATTTTTTTCTTTTTGATTAATAGCTATTGACGAGCTGTAGTATGATCAATAAAAAGAATGTTCACCCTCTCTTCGGTCTCTTTCGTCCCTGTCTGGCTTCCCAATACAAACTTTCAACCTTACTTTCACCCCATTCAGGGATGATTTCCGGAATAAAAAGTCCTTTCCAGGGTCTCAAACCCATCTTTTTACCAAATTTCATCTAAATCTGTTCAGTAAATCCAAAGATTACCCCCTACAACGTCACAAACTCTCAAACTTTACCTCTTTATAAGATTAGTATAGATTATGGTCGAATTTCGAATATTGAGCAAATACTAGTTATATTAAATGTCAAGAAAATCTTCTGAATATTGTGCAGGATAGATACATATTATATAATAAGAATGTCCTAAAAAGTTTGAAGAGGGCAAGTGTTAACTTTCTCATCAACTTACGAGTATCTCTACAGAATTGAAGCAAGCTAATAGTAGCTTTCCTGTTCTCTAACTCTAGAAGGTACTAGTTAGTTTCTATAACAAGGAAAACTTAACATAGAAACAGGTATGTTGTAATGAATTTAAACTAAAAAATAGTCATAAGTAAAATTATGTATAAAATTCATTATAAATAATATTTTAAGTCAAAATTTAACACTACACCTAGATAATTTTTAATTTTGATTTAAAAAAATAATAAATAAAGAAAAAATAAGCTATCTCTTTCATATTTAAAAATATTGTTTAAATACATTTTAATATTAGTCATTAAATAATATCTATTGTCTCAACTCTCAACAATTCTTATACATTATAATTAGAAAACAGTATATTATATACCAATTTGAAAATCTCCTTTACAAGTCCTGGTGAAGGAGTTAGACCACCTTCTATTAATGAACTGCATACTTCTAATTCATCAGCACCCCCGATCAGAGCATTCTTAGCCGATTCCAGACTATCTATACATACTTCTAATTTAGTTCCTTAAAACAAATATTTTAATTCTATTAGCTGGTTACTAATTAGAGCCCATGTTTAGTTTATTTTTGATATTTTATATATGTAACAGCCTAAAGCTTAATAGGTAGCTGCAACTTGCAAGTTCTCCTGAGAAGACATAGGTACACTTTGGTAGTACATACCAAAGAAATATAAAAATTAAAAAATAATAGTAATTTTAATAAAAGTCATTCATTTCTATAATGAATATTGACACATGTATATAATCTTTATATTGTAATTAAATCCCTATTAATTATTGTATAAAATTTCTTACGCATTTTTAATAAAAAACCATTTATTCTATTTTTAAGATATTATCTAAAATTATGAATAGTAGGTATAAAGTTTTTTTTTTATTTTAAATGAAAACTCAAAACAGTTTATTTACACTTTACATCTAATTTTCTTTTCAGTTTTCAAATTTCAATCATGATTCATGATTCATGGATGACAATTGACAAATATAAATTTCAATGACAAATCACAAATGACAATTGACAAATAATAAGGAATGAGCGACATTTATCGATATTGAAAAATCGATAATGACTTTTAAATATCGAACTATCGATATTTAAGAAGATATCGATTTTATTTTATTTATTTTTATTTTCGCTAAATTACGTTACAAACTGAGTCAAAGTGAGAGAGTTACTGTGATCGACTTACGTCAGTCAATCTTAGTTATTAATTCACACGTCAGTTAATAAATTAAAAAAAAAATCAAAAAAATATTTTCTATTTGAAAACAATTAAAAGTCGCCAAAAATTTCAGTATTTTTAAATGATTGGTTGGAAAAAACCGAACTTAAATAAAACTATCGAAAATTTGTGGTCGGTAATATAGAAATATAGATTAAGATATCGATTTCAATATCGGTATTTTACCCATGTCCTTCGTCCCTCTATAAAAACCTATCTTAAGTAAAAATATATTGTATACGAAATTCTCGAAAGCTTAACATATGAATCGTAAATCTGTAATTAATAATTGTCATTTTCAGTAATCAATAATATGAAAAATAGCTTAAGAACCTCATTTCGTAGTTTTTTAATTAGTACCTTTATTGGAAAAATCAATGAATCGTATTAATTATAATTGCATTCATAAAATATATTAGAACTTAAATATTATATAGAAAATTATTTATAGAATATTTTTTTCTATCATGCCATTAATTTCTTGTAAAATATTATCTTCAGTGCTTGTTGTTGGCAATATATTTCTCCATTTCACCTGTCTGCGATTAACTTCACTATTGTTCCTTTTGACATTTTGAGACATAGGACACGCGAACGTAGGCAAAGTCAAGCCAACGTTCGCTGTATTTTAATAGGTATAACATCATTTTTTACATTATTTTTATGACTAATACGTAGTGTTATTGTATACCAATCTATTAAAAATCAAGGTTTTCTTTAGTTAGCTATTAAATATATCTCCATATGATATTAATTGAGGTTATATTTGTGTTCTTGTTAATCGTGGCATATCGAATAAAAACTGTATGAAAATTATTGACTAATATTGTTTATCCGTAATATAAATAGTATTTATATTTGACAGTTATGTCTCGGAAAAAAGCCCAAAATGAAGAGACTGATAAACTTACTCGTATAGCGATCGTTAACGCCGATCGTTGTAAGCCTAAAAGATGTAGACAAGAATGCAAGAAGAGCTGTCCAGTGGTGCGCATGGGCAAGTTATGTATCGAAGTTACCCCGAATGATAAAATTGCCACCATATCTGAAGAGTTATGCATTGGTTGCGGTATTTGTGTCAAGGTATGTTACTTATTTTAATCCTGATATGAACACAATTTAAAAGCAAATTTATTTTAATGCTACATTACAGTGCTATTTTTGCTGCTAAATTTATACTAATTGCACACTTTTTTTCAGAAATGTCCCTTTGATGCTATAACTATCATCAATGTTCCTTCAAACTTGGAGAAACATACCACACACCGATATTCCAAGAACTCTTTCAAACTCCATCGGCTACCAATACCTAGACCTGGTGAAGTGCTTGGACTTGTCGGTCAAAACGGTATTGGTAAGTCTACTGCTCTGAAGATTCTTGCTGGCAAACAAAAGCCTAATTTAGGTAGATATGCTGTAAGTATATTCTTTTTGAAATATAATGCCCATTTATATATTGTTGTATACAAAATTACCATAGTTCAGTTTTGATAAATCTTCCTAAGATATTACTAAAATTTTGCAATATACCTCAAAATCTTACACTTTTAATATCGATTTAAATTATTTATAGGATCCTCCAGACTGGCAAGAGATTCTCTCTCATTTCCGTGGCTCAGAGCTGCAAAACTACTTTACTAAAATCCTGGAAGATGATTTAAAGGCTCTGATTAAGCCCCAGTATGTAGATCAAATCCCTAAGGCTGTGAAAGGAACTGTCGGGCAACTGCTTGATAAAAAAGATGAGAGGAAAAACCAACCAGAGATATGTGCTATGCTTGGTAATTGTATAGTTCTTTAAAATACAATTTAAAATAAAATATTGGCTTTAATAAATTTCAAATAACAAAATGGTATACTTGAAAATTATATTTCTAATATTGTAAATTTTTTTTTTATAATTATTTTAACTGTTTTGCTTTTATTAGATCTCTCACATATTCGTGATCGTGAAATTGGGGCATTATCTGGAGGAGAATTGCAGCGTTTTGCTTGTGCTATGGTATGCATACAAAATGGCGACATTTTCATGTTTGATGAACCATCTTCTTATTTGGATGTGAAGCAGCGTTTGAATGCTGCCAGGACTATACGCTCACTTATAGACCCTGATAAGTAAGTACCATAATATTAACTAAAGAATACTAATGATTTTTTATTTATGCAGAATTTTATTAGTATTGGAAACCACTAATAAGCCATTAATTGGATATTATGTGTCTGGTAAAACTAGTTAAGTTGCAAATAGACTATACAACAATACCTGATATTATCTATATTACTAGTTATATGACTGATTTTTTAGTATAAATAGTTAAGAGTTGCATGGGTATTTTCACATATGTATTTCTTAATGTAAAGCCTTTTCTCATTTTTAAAATAATTATAAATCTTAACATAATACTATTAATATATTCAGTGATTATTCGGCATTTTAACCGAATATTCGACCCACTACTAACACAAACAAGTGTCGAACATACTGAATACGAATATTCGGTCGAATATTCTTATTTGGTTGAACCCATATTCAGTGCATCTCTATTAATAATAATATTTATATTTATTACATTTATATAACTAAGGAATAATTCTTTTTTAATATGAAACAAAAAATATGACAATATGTAGAATTTTGTAAATTAAAAACAATTATTGTATAGTTTTTTTCTTCAATATGTCCAGGTTCATTATTGTAGTGGAGCACGATTTATCCGTGCTAGATTATTTATCTGACTTCATTTGCTGCTTATATGGAGTTCCTGGTGCTTATGGTGTTGTGACTATGCCTTTTTCTGTTCGGGAAGGTAAGTAAAGAAAACATAAAGTTGAACTTTATTATTACTATATTGGCAACTCACTAGTTTGGCGCTTGAGTTCATCCCTAGTGTCAAACAAAAACAAATATATCCCACGGGAACCATACATTTTTCCTAGATAAAAAGTTTAAAAAATCCTATGTGCTATTCTAGACTATAATCCATCTCTGTGCCAAATTTCATCCAAATACGTTCAGCCATTCTGGTGTGATTGAGTAACAAGCATCCATCCAAACTTTGCATTTATAATATTATTACTATACTAGTGGTTAACTCTTAAGAATTGATTTTATGATTTTATTTTTGACTGCACTAGTTTGCAACTGATATACAAAAAAAAAATTATAAAGAAAATTGTTTTGTCATATAAAATGTACTAAACCATTTTTTTTCTCAGGTATAAATATTTTCCTTGATGGTTTTGTGCCCACTGAGAATATGAGATTCAGAACTGAATCTTTAGTCTTCAAAGTAGCTGAATCTGCTACTGAGGAAGAGGTAAGCATTTTTCTCATTTATTAATCAGTTATAAAATCTGTAATGATTATAAAATATTGAATTACTAAAACTAAAAATATGTGTGTACTGAGTAAACCTGATATACAAAAACCTTGTTTTTCTTAATCTATTATCAAATATGTGACATAAATATAGTGTCATACAAATGTAGTACATAATATATGAAACCTTAGTTTTAACCTACGCTTATTTTTTTATAACTATAAGTAACTTTCCAATAGAAATCTTACATTTTTAATATATGCTTATGTATTATGAACAGATAAAACGAATGAATCACTATGAGTATCCAGAAATGTCCAAAAAGATGGGTGATTTTAGTCTGCGTGTAATGCAAGGAGAGTTCTCAGATTCTGAAATTTTAGTACTCCTTGGTGAAAATGGTACTGGCAAAACAACATTCATAAGAATGTTAGCTGGCAATCTGGAACCAGATGAAGGTAATTATATCTTTAAAACTGCGTGATCTATAGTATGTTTATATAGTTTACACTCTTATATTCTAATATCATTTTTATTTAATTTTAAAAAGGTAAAAAGTGGTTTCATAAAATGTGATTTTCCGAAAATTACTGTTCAAATATTCGATAAAAATTATAGAAAATAAATATAAATGAATAAAAAGTAACGTATTATTATCTTAAACATGGAACTGCAGTAATGGTTTATAATAATAAAAATGTATCAATGCTTATGGATCGAGATCCCACTGCAAGATTGCTACGTTCATAGCATATTTAATCGAAATCAATTTTTTATATACAATAATAAAAGGGACAACCGTTGTTATTGTCTGACAAATGATATATAATATTATATTCTTTCCTTCTTTTCTTTCCATTGCGGCCACTTTTACATAGGTGAGAGGTATTTTACCATGCACAGAAAAAAAATAGCTTTAATTTGATATATAAATAATGAATATACGCCATGAACGTATAAATGTAACAAAAACATTTTTAATGACTCGCAACCACTTTTGCGGCCACTTTTACCTAGGCAGACGTAGTTTATCAGGTACAGAAAAATATGTACTTTAATTTGATATATAAATGATGCATGTACGCTATAAACGCATAAACATACCAAAATATAACCCGCTTACACCTGGCTGCGAAGAGGTTGCGGCCAAATGCGCAACGGCAGCTATCATTTTTCAAGATCTCTACGTATAGATCTGTGAAGTGGAGTATAATTCATTGTAATAACAAATGCATCGTTTTTACTCCAAAAAGTCTACTATTATTTAATTAATTAAACATACTAGCGGGCACATTTGAATAGGCACCCCGGTCAAAACATATTGTCCCTTTTATTATTGTATATAAAAAATTGATTTCGATTAAATACGCTATGAACGTAGCAATCTTGCAGTGGGATCTTAGTCCATTAGCTATTTATCTTGATGTTTTAGAAAATAACATTTTGAAAACCAAAAGTATGAAGGAAAGATTATGATTGGATTTATAAGTTTTATAATATTTTTTTTTTTTAATTTACTTGTATCCGAACGTATATTGCGTCAAAATTCAAATGTGGCAACACGAATTTCACATCCGTCAAAATCGTGAAACTTGTCAAACGTTTTAAGAATTTGTGAAATCTGCTGTTAATATTGCGTTTAACATTAAACTATAATTAATTATAAAGATATTTATGTGCAACCGTGAAAAGTAACTTATAATTATTATATATTTTATAAGACAATAGAATGTAGATGATACTATATTGTTAAGGTTATAGAGTAATCGTAAATTTAAGTGTTTATTGATGAATATAAACACATTTAATAGCCGCTATAATGGCTAGGACTGAGCTATTTGATTTATTTTTCCACCCTGTGTTTCAAAAGTGTTTAAAACATGCTGAGGCATCCATGTCACCAGAAGGTAAAATAGAAAAGAAAAGTTGAATTTCTAAATTTAATTTCGTGATTATGCGTTTATTTATATACCAATCGATACTTAATATGTAAGCATTATTATAAAATGCTTCATTTAAGTTTAATCTAATAATGACTTGCATGACCTACTTTTGGAATATGCAAAAAAAAAGGTTAGGAAGGGAAAATTTAATCCAATAAAAGAACTTAGTAAACTCAATTAGGAAAAACAGTGTTGTTATTATTATATTCAAGAACAACTTCAATCCAAATTAGAAACATATATATTTAAATTGAAAGGGAAAAAGACATCCAAGTTATATACTACATAATATGTACAAAAAAGTTAAAGCATGATATGTAGGAGCTTGGAAGTGTAAATTGTAATAAACAATTAACATTATTTTTAAATGAAAGTTACATTTTGTATTAAACAAATGTTGTTATCCTAAATCACACATTATATTTTTTTAAAGGTGCAAGCCAGCTGCCTCAACTACATATTAGTTATAAGCCACAGAAAATATCACCTAAATCTCAGGGAATGGTCCGCAACTTGCTTCATGACAAAATAAGAGATGCATATACTCATCCGCAGGTAAAGTTTACTTTAACTATGGAAAACTCATTTATTGGTATAATAGTGGTGATATAAAGAGTTAATTTTTCAATTATTAACCTTTGGTTTTTCAAACATGCATTTATACATATAATAAAATTGTAACCAAGCCGAATCTGTACATTAAATATTTTTTGGAAAATCTTATTGCAATAGACATTATTATCGATACAGAGGCCGAATCTATAGTTTTTAGAACTTTTGTCTGTCTGTCTGTTACCGCATCACGGAAAAACCACTGGAGGGATTTTGATGAAATTTGGTATGGTGATAGCTGATTATCCGGGTCAACATATATGATACTTTTTACCTTGGGGAAATATCTCGTTTTTGAGAAAAAACCCAAAAACGGCAATGTAAAAGTATACTAATATTAGTACATATGTAATTATATATGTAAAACCTAAAAATTTGGTTTTTGTTCACCTGCGGAGCCATGGTGATTTCTAGTTTTAATATAAAAATGTTATTTTAGTTCATAACTGATGTGATGAAGCCTATGAAAATTGAAGAGATCATGGATCAAGAAGTGCAAAACCTGTCTGGTGGTGAATTGCAAAGAGTTGCATTGGTGCTCTGCCTCGGTAAACCAGCTGAAGTGTATCTTATTGATGAGCCTTCTGCATATTTGGATTCTGAACAGCGTTTGGTAGCGGCTAAAGTTATAAAAAGGTTAGTAACTGCCTCAATGGTATAGTCACTAACATATGTGGCTACAGCTATAGAGTTCAAGTGCTTGGTTTAGCCAAGTGCATATATTCAGCTTTTCTAACAAAAGCTGTAGCTGCCTGGAATTGGAAAGTTGGCAGAGTGTGAACCACAGCAAAAATTTAAATAAATTCACAAAAGAATTTGAAAAGATAGTTTTATTTAAAATATCAAATATTTGCTTAAATCTAGAAAGTATTATTATATAAGTAATTTATCCTTCTAAGCATTAATCAAACCAAACAACTCTATTAATGCTCAATCTGATATGAAAAAACAATAATTAAAAGCCCGATTTATTTATATTACTACTTGTTATTGAAAAAAAAAGAAAAGTAAAATACCTAATCACTTAATTTTACAAATATATTTTTATCATGAAAATACCCAAATTGAATAAATATCGTTTATTAATTCAGCCAATATGTCTAAGTAATAGATATTTGTTAAGAAATAAAATATGAATAATAAATAATTTGTTGCAGGTTCATTCTCCACGCAAAGCGTACAGGCTTTGTAGTAGAACACGATTTCATAATGGCAACTTACCTAGCGGATAGGGTCATTGTATTTGAAGGAACACCCTCATCTAACGCCACGGCTCATGCCCCACAGTCACTACTGAACGGCATGAATAAATTCCTTGAACTACTTGGTATTACATTCAGACGAGACCCCAACAACTTCAGGCCTAGGATCAACAAACATGCTTCGGTAAAGGTATGTGGTATACATTTTGTTTTATTTTCTAATGTTAGTAAATTTTGTTTTTTTTTTTTTTATTTTACGAGAGAAATTCTTTGTTTTTTTTTTAATTTTGTACATTTATTATTTTATAATAACTATAACAAGATAGATATTTGAAAAAAAAAGAAACTGATTTTCATAAAACTTTATTATAGTTTTTCTATCCTAAATAATATTAAAATGAATTTTAAATAGGTTAATTGTATTTTGTTTTTATATACATAATATAATGTACTAGCAGAACCCGCGGCTACGCCCGCGCTCAATCTACAAAAAAACTCTTTGGCTTTATGTTCATACAAACATACTAAAATGGCGATTAAAAAATGGGGAGGTGGGGGTAGGAGGGTATAAAATACTTTACGACCTATTCTCATACCTACCAAATATACAAAAAAAATTAAAATCGGCCGAGCCGTTTGGGAGGGAGGGAGTGCGACAACAAACACCGTGACACGAAATATTTATATATGGACCACGGAAATGCACCACAGCTAGTGGAGCTCCACGACCAGGATCGTGAATAATTTCCTTTACGACACCCTTAATGTAACCATGGCGTTCAGCATAATCCAATGAACGAAGTTTAGGTGCTCCTTTCCTTTTCTTAGTGTGTGATACGAATACCGAACCGGCGCCTTTACGTTGAGCCCGAATTACACGACCCATTGCGCCGTCTTAACCCTCAATTTTCAATGAGGGAAACTTTAGAAAAAGCGATATTTATATATTATACTAGCATTGCCCGCGGCTCCGCCCGCATTCAGATGACTAAAAACCAAATGATTAGGTTTTACATATTAGTATACTCTTACAATGCAGTTTTTGTATTTTTTCTTAGAAATGAGATATTTTCCCGCGATAAAAAGTATCCTATATGTTGACCCGGATAACCAGCTATCATCATACCAAATTTCATCAAAATCTGTCCAGTAGTTTTCTCGTGATGCGGTAACAGGCAGACAGACAGACAAAAATTCTAAAAACTATAGATTCGGACTCTGTATCAATAATAATTTCTATTTCAATAACATTTTCCAAAAAATATTTAATGTACAGATTCGACTTGGTTACAATTTTATTATATGTATAGATTAATACAATAATAATGTAAATAATTTTATTTTACAGGACATAGACCAGAAGAGGGCAGGCCAGTATTTCTTCTTGGAGGACTAAGAGCAGTTGTAAAACACCATATATGTATATCAGAGCCAATATATCTGTCACAATATTGATGGTCCGCCATCTGCATATTTCCAATAATGTATTACTGTAATAAATCAATTTTATACAGCTTTGTTTTTTTTTTTTTATTCTTAATAACAGTTAATACAGTATGTTTATTAAAAATATGTTGACTCTAGGATATTGGTTTTACATAGCCATTTTTTTTTTGAAATTAATAAATATATAAAAATAAATATTACAGCCGTAATTTTTTATTTATTACTAGTACTATTTTTTTAATACCTTAGCAATTATTGACTTTTTTATAATATTTCAAATGCAAAATTGTTGATAAATATATCAAAATATATTGCTGTGGCTTTTTGCTTTGTCTTTCTTTCACACAACAATAGATGTATGTAATGGGGTTATAGCCTGCTGTGTAGTGGGTCACATTGATATTAATAATAAGTTTTAACTACATATAAAGGTACACCGAGTACCGACTTCAAAATTACTACTCGCCAAAAAACTATGTGCACCTGGACAAATTTTTCTTCAAATAATATTAAATCATGAAAATTGTACAATGTTTAATGCATTATGTTTATTAATGAATTATGTTACAGACCGAAACTAATAAGTCAGTGATAAAATTTTTGAAATCTTTGTATCAATAAATGACAATTCAAATTATTCTTACAAGCGCAACTTTAAAGTTAAATAACTTTTTCATTTGTTGAGATATTTTAATAATTCTTTCATATTTTTGTTATATTTTACTTAATTTTTTATAATTAATACATATAAAAAATTTGGAAACATCTCCATTCACTAATTGTATAACATAAGCTATAGGTAGAGCTCGCGAAAGCAAGTATGAACTGTAAGCACGGGTATGAACAGTCGAAATAGCTGATTGTTTCTCCTGTTGGTATTTATTTGGATTTATGTAATCATGGCGAAATGTACAGTTCCAAGCAGTAAAAATGATTCACGAAAGCAAACTAAACAGATATTTTTTTTCATCGGTAAATAATATTTTTACCAGAAAACGATGATTTTAATAAAATTACACAGGCGCCGCAAATTACCGCGGGAAAATATCTCATTTCTGAGAAAAAATACAAAAACAATTTAGTCAGCTATTCTTTAAAAAAAAAAACAAAATTTTAAGCAACGCTATTACTATTTACTACATACATTTACAAATGAAAGATATTTTGAAATACTTACTGTAATTTTAGATAATAAAGTCTATATGTGCGTGATAAATGTAGTTTGTTAATAAATTTCTATTTTAATTAAGTACGAGCAGTTTTAAACGCAGTAAAGTGTGTTGAAATATTATAACTTGAAATTATTATGTAATTATATTTTATATGTGTTTGTTTGTCTATGTTAGAACTATTTTGAAAAGTGCGTCACAACAAAACGGAAATCTTTCTTTCCATATTTAATTCACCATCTTACTCTTATGGCTTTTGGCGCTATGTTTTAAATTCATCCACTTATTTTCTGTAGCGCCACCAATTTGATGCTTGTCAGCGGTCACTTTTTATACGAGATATATATAGTTCTCCTTAGAACCTTATGTAAGAAGTACTAATACCCGATTTCACCAACGTCACCTAAGTTTAAGGGATCCCCTAAGCATGGTTAGGGGGCTGTTAGGGGACAGTTTCTGTTTCACCGATAGTTAGGGGTCACCTAAATGTTAAAAAAGCCCCCTAAATTTAGGTGCTCGATATATGGGCTTAAAGACGATGGTAAAACGAAATTTAATTTAGGGCCTAGTTTAGGGGAATTTTAAGCTAGGGATCCCATACGTAGTTGGTAACTGGTAGCTTATGGGTTGTTGGTGAAATCGGGCATCTATCTTCCGATTTAAAATGACTGTGAAATACGAACGTGACGAAATCATAAGGGTTCAATTTTTACCTTTTGGCTACAGAATCCTATAAGTTGTGGAATACTAAACACTAAACATGCTTATATGTAAATATTTCTTACGTACTTTATATATATATATATATATATATATATATATATATACATATATATATACATATATATATATATAATATATATATATATATATATATATATATATATATATATATATATATATATATATATATATTTGAAGACAGAACAGTCATCAAGTTATTCATGAATTTTTGCGTATGTATGACGGCGTCGCGTCGTCAACGTACGAGTCAACATTTTACGCGGAATGATTCACGAGATTCCGTCAAGCTGATGATCTAATAAATGAACAGGATTAATAATTTTGACTCGTAGGTATATTTGACCTACAACTGAATTTAATTTTTATCGAAATGAATTTTCTGCTCTAATTTAACAACATTTCCTAGGATCTACAGTAGGTACCTACCTACTAAGAAATTAGGATGTAAACATATACTACTGTCAAAATCCATACTGATATTATAAGTGTGAATGTGTGTTTGTTTGTTTGTTTGTCCTTTATTCACATCGAAACGAAGTAACGGATTGGCGTGATTTTTTGTATGGAGATAGTTGGAGGATTACTTGAAACTTGGTATATATATACTCTTCAATAAAATTAAATAAATACGTGTCTTAGCATATTTCAAAATTCATCCTATAAGGGGGTAAAATAGGGAATGAAAGTTTGTAAAAAACTTATTCCCTTCTAGAGATTTTTTGCAGTTTTAACGCGAGCGAAGCCGCGGGTTCTGCTACTAATATTATAAATGTGAAAGTAAGTGAGCGAGTAGATGCATGTGCTTGTTAATTCTCAACACTAAGTGTGACGATCAATTCGGAATTATTAAATAAACTAGCGACTCGCCCTCGTTCCGCTCGGGTTCTTCTCTCGTTACGTTTTAATTTTAAAATTTAGTATAGATTTCTCAGAGATGAGATATTTATATATTGACCCGGATTGGACCAGCTATACCTACCAAATTTCATCAAAATCTGTCCAGTGGTTTTCTCGTGATGCGTTCCCAGACAGACAGACAAAAGTTCCAAAAACTACTTATAGATTCAGTCTCTGTATCGATAATAATGACTAGGGTATTTCAATAAGATTTTCCAAAAAATATTTAATGTACATCTATACGACTTGATTAGAATTTTATTAGATACATCTAAGATTTTAGATTACTTTTAATGAAAATAACACACATAATCCTGGATAGTGGTCTGTGGTCCACACATTGTAATTTCTAACTACAACTTACCGCCGGCTACCACACGAGTCACAAACCAATCAGCGGGCTAATACTTGTATATATCCATATTAATATTCTAAAAGTAAAATATCTGTGTCAAATACAGTGTGTCTGTTTGTTTATTTGTTACCTTTTTGGGATTAATCTGCTGGACAAAGTACTGTGAAATTGAGTACCCATATATACTTACACTGTTACACAATATATTTTATCATGGGAACGGACATATAGGTTACCTTTTGTCACCGACCCGCTTATTATGCAAACTGATTGCGGAGTAGAGGGCAAAAACTTGTACCTGATAAACAACCTAACCAGATATCTAAATATGTCAAAACTCAAAACAAAATAATAAAATAGAGAATTTTACGGGTTTAAGTATTATTTTTGAACCTTCGCCTATAAATTTTCAATATCTTTAATAGAGAGGTAGGTCAAATTATGTACTATAATAAAAGTGTAAACGTATACCACCCATATTAAAAACACCCCAAATCATACATTGCAATTCAGATAAACATTCCGAAGGTCGTTCTTACGCAAAAATAATAAAAATGCCTAGTATTTATAGTTTTATCAATGAAAGTTTACTCAACTTCCGTTAGCTGAGTTGAAGACGTATAATTAGGATGCTGTATTTTCTAGATTTTACAAATAATATTTTAGGTTTAGATCGTAATGAACCTGCTATGCGAGACCGAGACCGAGTTCCCCGCGGCCGGCGGCCTCAGCGCGGGCCGGGGTGACGCCGGTGACATCATCGTGATTACGTGGCACGTACGTGCCATATCACCGAAACCTTTGGGTATTGCGTAAATTTATTTAAATTAAGTTATATTTTATTTTTATTTTTTTTACTTTAGCGTAGGGCAACGAAAAACTTTTACACTTTTTTTTATCCTGCGCTTATTATAAGTTCTCACACTTTCTATTCATCAGCTCCTAAGTAAAGATAGATCTTATAGCTTTTGCGCTACTTAATACTGTTTTGATGGCTTATTATTTAGGATACAAAAGAGAATTAAATTATTCTATTGTATGTATGTATTCAGGCCTTTTTAATGTCCTACTGCTGGGCACGGGCCTCCCTTCAATACGAGGGGGATCAGGCCATAGTCCACCACGCTGGCCAAGGGCGGGTTGGCGAACTTCACATGTTTTTCGAAAACTTGCTGGGTTCTCTCAGACATGCAGGTTTCCTCATAATGTTTTCCTTCACCGTAAAGCAAGTGGTTATCATGTTAGAAATTATTCGCACATGAAAATATCAGAGGTGCGAGACCCGGAATTTGAACCCGCTTCACTCGGTTTCCCAAGCGAGCGCGTTACCACTGGGCTACCACTGCCTATATTAAATTTAATTTCCTAAAACAAGGACAAATAGGATATTTAAAGATTTTTTGATTATGTCATATGCTATTTTTATAAATATAATACTGATTACTGAACTATAACAATTTTAATATATTAACAAAACAATTTACATACGATGAGAAATTGTAAATAAGAGTTATTTAATACTTTCGTAGATTAACGCGGATATTTAATCAGAAAACATAAGTATTTAAAATACATTTTTCCACTGAATGTAAATATAAGAGTGACATATAAAGTAGAAAATGCATTATGGTGGCCGTAAGTAAAGAAATAATATCATATACTGTACACTGAGAATGAATAAAACAAGCAGCATGGACAGTAAGGGTTTCTAAAACGTAAAGTCATCATAATAATAAAGAGAGTTTAACAATATATTAATAATACGTATTACTCATAGAATACGAATAATTGCTACGTTTATTATTATAAAAGGAACTCCAAAGGTTGCCCATCTCTCAATACAGTTGAAGTGAGTGAGAGGCAAACAAAAACGCCACGAATCCGTCCGACCTGACCGAAAGAGCTCGCTTGCCGCTCGACTCGACCATCGACGTGTTTATTTCGGATTTCACGTCGTCGCGTTTGGGTGTGTCATAAATAACATTAAAAGTACGTATTTTTAATTAATCTTTCTTAATCAAATATGTTTAGACAACTGTAATTAGTTATAACCGATAAAAAAAATAAAGTTTTACAGCCTATTTTCATATTTACAAATTTACAATGTACATTTTATGAAGCGGCATTTTGTTTGTGAATTGCAAAAGCCGGTTCGCGTGATTACAGTTTATTTTTAGTTTACGGCAATAGACGAGACGTTCCAGTGTTTGATTTTGTATTACCCACTATTTTTTTTGTTTTAGAAACCAACATGAGTGGACAGCAATACTACCCGTACAAGGTAAGTTTCCTCCTACATTAGTACAATCCATAGCTATGATCGTATCGATTCTCACGAGATGATGTCATCTTTTTGGGGCAAGGTTGTTTATCGGGTTGTAGCAATAAGTTATGGTTAAATATACCTAGAGGGGAAAATGAGCTTTGTTTGAATGACATTTCTTATAAGATTCTAATTAGTTTTTGAACAGACTTTTTTTTGGGTTGATCATTAAGTAATTCATACAATACGGGATTGTAGTTATAAGTATAAAATCGTTTTCCAAACCTTTAAAAGCTTCTTTTAAATATTTTTAAATGATCGGACTCTAGGCTTTCTTATGTATTCTGATCTTTAGAAGGTAAAAATAAGATTTTACCTACTTGTACTTCATATAACTTAAATTATTAATATATACCTTATATTCCTTACCATACACATTCAACTAATCTACCTACATCTACATAACTGAAATACATTTATGATTTAACCGAAAAGAAGTACCGAAATTTCAAAACCGGCACTAAACGAATGAGTTCACAGGTAACACACTAAAGTGTGAGAATATAAGACTAATAAACACTAATTAGCATACTTTACATTTTTAATTCACATTACATAAAATTAAAACAAAACTAGCGGCTCACCCTCACTTCGTTCAGGTTCCGCCTCTAGAAAAAAAAAACAAATCTATTCTACGGGAACCGTACATTTTTCCGGGATAACAAGTAGTCATGTGTTATTCTGATATATTTATTGTAAGGTTTCATCAAAATCCATTTAGTAGTTTTTGCGTGAAAGAGTAACAAAAATACATCCATACGTCCATACATACATTCTTACAAACTTTCGCGTTTATAATATTAGTAGGATGTGTATACCTACCTATTTTATACATAAGCTTTATATAAATATCCATTTTTCTATAGTGCACCCCTACGGTGTACCCCGCGGAGCCCTTTGACCCCGCCGCGGATGCGGAAACCCTTCGCAAGGCGATGAAGGGTTTCGGAACCGACGAGAAGGCCATCATCGATGTACTTTGCCGTCGCGGAATTGTCCAGCGTCTTGAAATTGCCGAAACCTTCAAAACTAACTATGGAAAGGTAAGAAATAAGATTATTAAACTATAAATTTTACGTGTTTTAAACATCGAATTAAAATTGAGGCTTTTTGTCTGTTTTGTGCTTTAAAACTGATGGACTGACTACATTATAATGTTTTTTTTAATATGATACAAAACCGATCCAGCAATATAAAAGTAACAACCTCTTTACCGATTGTTTTTTTTTTTTAATTTATTAAAAGGTCATACTCATAGCTTACATCATAGTGTACAATGAACCACAAAAATAATCAGCTAAGTGCATAATAAACTCTTGTAAAGCCTAAAAGCTTACCATAATTGCTGGTAAAATTAGCCTCATTCATATAAATATCTAGTATATATTTCATCCTAATTCGATAAACTCAAGTCGTAAGGCAGTGGTAACGTGCTCACTTGGAAATCCGAGTGTAGCGTGTTCAAATCCCTGGTGGGACGCTAAAAAGGGCTGAATACATGTCGGAAAGTTTTCTTATTACTTAGCTGATTAGTTTTTTACAAGCCGACGAGTTGCGTGCGTTTTATCAACACCTAAATGATAATTACAATTACAAACATCAGCCTGTTATTATGAATATTCTTACTTAATTATTTTTTTTCTATACTATATCGCTTTACAAGCGCTAGGGGTTATAATGAATGAATCTATCTATCAATACATGACGAAATGTGAAATAGTAAATACAGTATTCAGTATTCTAAGTCAACGAACTGGACAACCTAGATTCTTGGCGACTTTAACGTAACCGGACATTTTACGCCTGCAATGCGGTTGAAAGCATAGTACGATTACACTATTCTTAACTTGTACCTTTATTTCTTTAAATTTAAAAATTAATACCGATATTTTTAATCCACATACTTAATTAACATAAAATATTTTGTAATAACTTAAAGTTTACAAAATATTTTAATCCCTCCACGACCGCGGACACGCGTTTCCGTTAACAATAGATTTCTTAGAACTTTAATTAATTTCTTAGAAATTTACCTGGAGTGATAACATATTCGTACGTACACGGTACGTTTTAAAACAGAATAGAAAAACATAATATTATAAAATAAAATAACACACTTTAGACAAATTTTCATGTATAAGATTCGTAAAAACGGACCAATTAAATCCAAAGTAGAATTTCAGAGTAGGTACATAATATAATACACCTTCTGACTCTATCATCGGACAAATACCTAATTGTTACTGCCAGCTAGATTTTACATATAGGAGTAAGTAGGTTAAAATTGATTTCACAGATTTAATTAATCAAGTGAAGATAATAAGAGCGTGTTACAATTTAATAGTTTTTTTTTTATGGATAATTTAAACTGTTTATCACACGGTTCTTGCATATCGCGTAAACAGTGTGATAGTTTTGAACGGGTAATTTTATTAAAATAGATTAAATTTCTTTATAAGACAGATTCAAATTCGCCACAATCTGTCTTCTTAAATTTCGGTATAAATTTCACAATGTTTAGTGCGTGGGGTAACTAAGCATGTAAAATTGCTTGCGCTCTTTGGCTTCAACGAGGATGATATCACGAAGATCTTGTCGAAGTTGCTAGAATATATCTATTAATAACAATACAATTCAGCTTATATTGTTGTAAAATGAACGCTAATTGATGATTCATGTGCAACAACGAATAGCTTTCTTATAGCACTATAAGGGTTGTGAAGGCAACATATCCAGTATAAGTTACTGTGAATAATTATGTAACAATAGCTTACTTGAAGTTTCTATACCATTTAACAAAATGTGGAAAAAAATAAAGTTATTTATAGTTATTTCATTCTTGAAAATTATTTAATGTACTTAAATGTTATTAAATTTTTAACAAGTGCGAGTCGGACTCGCGCACGAACGGTTCCGTACCATCTATAAAAACGGCAAAAAAATCACGTTTGTTGTATGGGAGCTTTCTTAAATATTTATTTTATTCTCGTTTTTTAGTATTTGTTATTATAGCGGCAACAGACATACATCATATGTGAAAATTCTACTGTCTAACTATCACGGTTCATGAGATACAGCCTGGTGACAGACGGACAGACAGACAGACATACGGATAGCGGAGTCTTAGTAATAGTCCCGTTTTACCCTTTGGGTACGGAACCCTAAAAAAGGATTAAGGCATATCCATTGTCCATAATTATTATACAATAACTATTCTACTTTTAATAATTATAATTAAACGACTAATCTTTCATTGGAGGGGTACTTCCTAAAAAGAGTCAAAAGGAAGCTACTGAATATCTCCGCCTTATGAGATCCGACTTCGGTGGTTCTTTCTTTATTTAAAAGGTAGTAACTTTAAGCTGGTCTCATAAAAATTTGGTGAAGATCTGATTTGGATCTTAGGCGTGATGAGCAGAATAACTCCTCAAAATTCAATTTGTGCTCGCGAGGTCTACTGTTCGCAGAACTACTACTTTATAAATGGTCGACATTAGATTATAGCAAATAGCAATACATGCCGGATATATTACATTAACGGAAGTTATAAAGATGTTTGGAATGTTGTCTTGAAAATGGTTTATATATATATATATATATATATATATATATATATATACACACATAATATTTTTAAGATCCTAACCTATTTTAAAAAAAAGTTCTTCAGACAGACTGATTTCTTATCGCAGTAAGACATTTTTATTACGGTCAATAAAGATACTCGGAGTGGATGTGTAGATACTTTTTCTAAAGTAAAGATGCAAGAAAAACCAGTTTAAAATTTTAATAAAAATAAACTTTTTTTTATTGTACCGCATTGAAGTGCATTTCATTATGTTGCATCGAAAGCAAATATTTTGTTGATTACGTTTTTTACCTTTCAAAGGTATTTTTGTGTGTAATGTTGTTAAATATTTATTTTCATCACTTTATAGAGTGAATGATGCGCTTTCGCAGCCATCTTATATATAAAATTTCCATGTCACAATGTTTGTTACCGTACTCCTCCGAAACGGCTTTACCGATTTTTACCAAATTTTATATGCGTATTCATTCAGTAGGTCTGAGAATCGGCTACTATCTATTTTTCATACCCCTAAGTGATAAGGATTAGGGTGGTCCTCCCAGACCCCACCCCAGGGACGAACCCGAGCGGAGCGAGGGTGAGTCGCTAGTATCTATATAGGTAATATATCTAGTGAATTATAATAAAATATAGCACTAAAAAGCAAGTGTTTTTTACATTAAATAATTTTAACATACCTACATTCAAATTGGTCTAAAATAATGTGTTGCTTTAAATTTTTAAGCACTGATTCAAAGTAGGTACCTAATATTTATTTACTACTAGCATTGCCCGCGGCTCCGCCCGCGTTCAGATGACCGAAAACCAAATTTGGTTAGCTTAGGTTGTACATATTAGTATACTCTTACAATGCAGCTTCTCTATTTTTTCTCAGAAATAAAATATTTTCCCGCGGTGAAAAGTATCCTATATGTTGACCCGGATAACCAGCTATCATCATGCCAAATTTCATCAAAATCTGTCCAGTAGTTTTCTCGTGATGCGGTAACAGACAGACAAAAATTCTAAAAACTATACATTCGGACTCTGTATCGATAATAATGTCTATTTCAATTAAATTTTCCAAAAAAAAAATTTACAGATTCGACTTGGTTACAATTTTACACGTACTATTGTTTGTTTTAAGGTTGATTTGTTCCTCACTATAATACTTGGCAGTTTTGAACTTAAAATTTTTTCAAAATACTGTATATTCGTTTTTATAAAAAGTAGCCTACTAAGTAGGTATATCTCGAGATGTAATGTGATTACGGTACAGGTACTGTTAACAAAATCATAAAATGCAACTCAAAGTTTTAAAAGATAAGAGCTTTCTCGTTATTTCTCTAGTCATGATATAATAGGATTTGAAAAATTGTCATCATAATTTTAATTTAAAATAATTTAGCATAAAAAGATTAAAGAACGCAAAAAGTCTCTAAATAAATTAAGAATCTACCTATTATGAAAAAATAGAAAAGTAACTTTTTTTAAGTTATTATTTTTATCTAACTGCTTTCTTTTGATTAAGAAACTTATAATTAACAATTAAAACGTTTCATTATAAGAAAATGTTAGGTCAGGTGGCGGTGCCTCCTCACCTCAAGATATTTTGTTTGTAGTCCTTATCTTATCAATGTTTTGCATATTTGCAAGCAAGCTAACTAAGATTATACTATGTATAATATTTTGCCATCATTTAAGTCCATAGGGCATAATTCAAGTATGTAGTTTATCTATACATATAATAAAAATGTAAATGATCGCTGTCTGTACATAGAAGATATTTGAGTATTTGAGAAAACCTATTAACGGAATAAAACCCAAAAGAATGATTTTTAGAATTTTTGTCTGTTTACCTATTTGTCTGTGCGTTTGAGCGTGCTAATCTCGGAAACGGCTTAACCGATTTAGAAGCGATTTTCACCAGTATATTGTGGTAATCTTCAGTCTTCACTTAACAATTAGTATTTGTTTTATTTCAATCGGTTCATAAAAAAAATATGTCAATTTAAAGAATCACAAGGGACGAACCCGAGCATAGCAAGGGTGAGTCGCTAGTTATTAATAAAACTCACAATAACCTTAAAAATATTCTATATTCTTTATAAACAAGTAATAAAAAAAATACATAGAAAATGACGTGGACAAAAGTGGACTTATCTCTACAAGAGATCTCTTCCAGTCAACCTATGTATGTGGGAAATAGTGTTAAATAGCGGGACAGAAAGAGAAAGTGCAGAGAAACGATAAGAAAATATATAAGAATAATCATAAATATCCGTAGGACCTAAAGTATAAACAGTACAAATTGAGAAAATGAATTACAAGGTACACACACAGGCAACATGTTCCATTTATTGGATTACTTTCAATGCCGAAAGCTAATAAAATAAATGTAGTGAATTATATTGCCATTATTAATAATAATGCACACATAATTAGAAGGTACCTACTTAATTAAAATGTTTATATTATTTTTATTATAGTATGGCGGTATTAATCTAATTTATTAAAACGTTTACTGAATGAGGTTTCTTTGAACTTATTCAATCACCATTAACTACTCCCAACATGCGGTTTCAAAGAAGACTAAATATAGATGTTATCGTAACATCGAGTTATAGACTATAAATAGCTACAGTAACTGAGTAGTTTTGTTGAAAGGTAAAATCCAGAAGTTATGAGTTTAAAATTTTTAACTTGTTTTTCCCATGATGAAGATTGAAAAATTACCTAACCTTCATCGACTCCATCGTTCGGTTCTAAAGCGAGAAACTTACGTTTTAATAAAAATCTATAAATATTTATCTATAATATGTCATAAAATCTATAACATTTTTTTCTTTATAGGACCTTATCAGTGAACTGAAGAGCGAACTCAGCGGTAACTTAGAGAATGTGATCGTGGCTCTAATGACCCCGTTGCCTCACTTCTACGCAAAGGAATTGCACGACGCTGTTGCCGGGATGGGCACTGATGAAGAAGCCATCATCGAAATCCTTTGCACTCTGTCGAACTACGGAATCCGCACTATCTCAGCTTTCTATGAGCAACGTAAGTTATATTAATCAATTATCATACTGGTACTTATAGTAAAGTTCAGGTCTATATAAAATATTTTTATAATTTTTTTTTTGGGGGAGATTTTTTTTTAATATTATTTTCTTCCGCTTACCTCTTAACGTGTAGGTATATTATATAAAAACCTGCGCTACTAATCATTCATTTTCCATTTAAATTTTCAAATAAAATAAAGCATTAAAGGTAAAATAAAATATTGGAAAAGATAGAAAATGAAATGGAAGTTGCGTCATTCGTTGATTTTACCTTAGCGTTCTAGAAATAAAAAAGATAATATATATAATACATAATATATATAGGTAATGTACCTACATTATTTCATTTAACTTTACGACTTGATTCCGTTAAAATATACATTTCCGGAAAATTGCAAGCGGTATTTTAAATTTAAATTGAACGGTGAACAGCACGTTATATGTCCATAAAATGCACAACGCATTGCATTATTTATTCTCTAATCATAGTGCATAAAACAATATTGATATAGCTATTATTATACACAGTCGAGACTAAACTTATAACATATACTTACTTATACAGTATATATATGGTACATATATATATTTTTTACTTTTATATATACTCAATACTGTTATACGAGTAAAGTAACATTTTAATTTTTATAATATCATCTTTCTAATATTATAAATGTGGAAATGCGTTTCTTTTATATTAGTAAACATGGTCATTTTATTTGGCCTTGTCACGCGAAGCCTCATGACAAGATATAGGGCAGTTATTATCCCTGTCCATGAGGGCTTGCCGTAAGGTGTGGTTATAGGTACATACGAAAACCTATAACCACTCGTATATTGTTATATTATATAGTATATTTGAAAGAGTAATTTTAACAGATGTCGGTGACTGGATGAAGTGAGATTAGATCGCTAATAATCATTAATTATTTAGTTTTCCTAGGTTTCCTAAGTTTTAGGAAGTTATTATTTTCTAAATTCTAACCTATAAATTTAAGGGAATAACTTCAAAAATTCAATATTCTTAAAATTAAATAATAGTCTACGTGATGTGACTTTTTAAGGTTCAATCATTTGTAATCTAAATACGTGACAATATTTTATTCAAATGAAACTTTGTAGCACTGATACGTGATATGTAAAAGTTTACGCTTTCTCTTTGGTAGAGGTATTTATTTCAATTACAAATGTTAAATGTTGATATGTTATAGTAAATTCATGCTCTTTTATTCATATCTTGGCCATGAGTTATTAGGTCATGCAAAGTACGTCATATTCCATTAGCATTCATAGCTTCAATGAGAAAGTCATATTTGTTTGCCAGGTCATTAGGCAAACAATGATTCAAGTTGTTAAGGCGATTCTGCACTAAAAAATGTTTTTTTTTATGAACACGATATATTTATTCAATTTTATATAAAAAAGAAAATGCATACATGATGATGATGATGTTCTCCTGACCGATTCCGGCCACGGCGGCCAATCTCATTGAGACTAGCCAACTGCGCAGGAGATATTATAGTGCACAAGTGTACGCGCAGACACAACGTGCACTCTCTATTCCTGTCACTCTCATACTCCGGTGGGACGACTGCTCGACACGACCGGTGAGAGTTAAGGCGCAGGACCGACGCGACACGTGCTCTCCGAGACACGGGGGTGAAATACCGCCAGCTTACCAACTCCGGGCTGTTACTGAGGCTTACTATACAGAAAGACTCAATAACTAAACTTTGCCCGACCCGGGACTCGAACCCAGGACCTCTGAGTGTGCAGCCGTACATACTAGCCACTACACCACCGAGGCAGTTATATACGAGTACATACAATATACGAAGATTACTTATAGAAAGTCGGTTAACAAATATATAATATGGTATGGTTCTGTATAATATTGATGTAATGATTGTTACTCACCTATTATTAGCATACAATAAAACAATTTTCGGTGTTCTTCAACAGAAGTTGATGTCTCATCGAAATTATTAAGAGATATTTCAGAATGGTTCTTTAATTTTGTATTTTTATGTACATTACTTTAAAAAATAAATGTTTATTATATAGCCTGTTTGCAGTGTAATCATATTTTTTTCGGTTTTTTTTTACCCGTACAGTATACGGCAAGAGCTTGGAATCCGATCTAAAAGGTGACACATCAGGTCACTTCAAGCGTCTCTGCGTGTCATTATGTATGGCCAACCGAGATGAGAACTCTGGTGTGGATGAAGGAGCAGCCAAAGCTGATGCTGAGGCTCTGGCAGCAGCTGGGGAAGGACAGTGGGGAACAGATGAATCCGTATTCAACTCCATCCTTATCACACGCTCGTACCAACAGTTGAGACAGGTAATAGTTTTAAAATATATTTTGTCTCCCATTTTTAATAACTAGCGTACAATAATAGAAATGGGAGTATAGTTTTCTAAGAAATATATGATATAGGCTGTTAGCATTGTAAGGTTGCCAGTGCCTTCATCTCGAAACCAAATGTTTGAAAAGTACAAACAATACAAAATAATAGCAACACTAAATATAACTTGTATTACTATTCGTAGACATAACATTTAGTGCTACATCATCAATGCTTTTACAATAATGAATAGATTGCATTATAATAGTGCGGATATATTATGGTCGGATGCCAGATACATTTCTGAGTAATATCCTATTATTACACCACTTAAGGATAAAGGCAGATTCTTAATGGTAACTACTTATATATTTTCCTCTTTTTGGAACAATATTTTTACGAGTATTTCCTGTGTAATTGTATTAAATCATATACCAATTTTCCTGTACCAGAGTGCTATAAGCCAGAAAATCTTTTTTTTTTATAAGTATTATACTAAATTTAATAGTAAAGACTAACGAGTTAAACCAAAGCATTATAAATTCGATTGAATCTATGTTCAAAACATTCAGTCTTTTAAATTGACTGAAAGTAGGTCACCGTTTCGCCTCAACTAAAACGTGGCTATTGATTTTTAAAGTATAGTTTTAATATGTTAGCTTCACATGATAGATTACTTACCTCGCCCCTTTAATTAGCGAGTACATATAAAAATATAAAAGTCATTAAGTTTAATTGTTTTTTATACACAATGCCCTTGAATGAGTACTAAAATTATCACACAATAACGTAATAATCACGTACTAACATATTTGAATAGACCCCAACGCAATGTAGAACAAGCTTTATCGCCATGAGTCAGAGCGGCACTCGTTTATGCATAAAAAGTTAATTAAGGCCTCAGACACGAACGACATGAAATATGCACATATACAATTTAAAGACGTCACTGCACTTTTATGGTTTCAGATCTTCGCTGAATTTGAGGCGTTAACTGGTAAAGATATTGAAGAATCAATTAAGAAGGAATTCTCTGGAAGCGTTGAAAAGGGCATGCTTGCTATTGGTAAGTTCAATGTAAAGAAAGAAAGTGAAGATTTGTATAATTTCTCACATAAATACTATGTATATAGAATTCACTATATATATATATATATATATATATATATATATATATATATATATATATATATATATATATATATATATATATATATATATATATATATATTAACAGTCTTTAGGACTGCCGACAGAAGTGAAAACTTAATACTATAAAAAAACAGTTGTTATTTTTGGATATTCAACTTGTTTGATCTTAAATTAAAATTTTTAAACTATAACTGCTTACATTTTATCTGGTTTTGACATCTATCGGCTCTCTGAGTGTTAGCGTTAACACGTCACGTGACCATGTCGATGACGACTTACATTTTACTCCCTATCCAAACCTGTCTATAGAAGTTTTCACTTCAAAAGTCTATATGTCTGTCACTCCTTGACTTAAACGGTTAGACGGATTTGGATAAAATTTTAGTACATACACAGATAGACTGTACTCAAGTAACACAGGCTATTGTTAGGTGCCTAAAAGCGGGCCAGGATAAATGGTTAGTGTGATAAGTAATTAGATAAATTATATATTATTTGGAACATTGAACGTGGTTATTATAAAAAACATTTTTTTAGATAGTAACAAGAGTGTGTGATCGACATTTACATTGTTATCGAAAGTTGTCATAATTGTGGTTGTTATATAAATATGAATAATTTAATTTTATATCGTTAAATTTAGGAATACAAGTACAATGTTTTGGTTTTTGTTTCTGGAAACGAATAGAATAGATCGAGGTTGAATCATTAGTGAATAGTGTCGTGCTGTCAAGGTCTAATGTAACTAGAGGAAGTTGACTCCGACCTTGTTCTGACTCACAGATAAAGTACCTACTTAGATTTTCTTGATTATAACAATGAATCCGGATTACACAAGATACTTTAGAGAATTAGTTTTTAGGTTAACGTATTTGGCATTTAAAGTTATGCGTAAAATGACAAATCAAATTAACTCTAAAATGAAGTCATTCTCCGAAATATTATAGGTTCGTTATTCCCAAAACGATGCAACCACATAAGTATTTAGAGCAAAAAAATATTAATGTAGTTGAGAATTTGAATCACTAGTGGCTAATGTACAAAGTGTAATAAAAACGAATCCAACTTACAAGGCATTTAAAAGATAATATTGAAGTTTAATAAAATTTAAAAGAGAATATCAAAGCACCCTATTATAATATACTAGCGACTCAACCTCGCTCCGCTCGTGTTCATCCCTACGTTTTAACGGTTAGCATAGATTTCTCAGAGATGAGATATTTTCCCGCAATGTAAAAAGTATCCTAAACATTGACCCGGATAACCAGCTATCGTCATACCCAATTTTATCCAAATCTGTCCAGTGGTTTTCTCGTGATGCGTTCCTAGACAGATAGACAGACAAAAATTCGAGAAACTATAGATTTGGCCTCTGTATTGAATACTAATAATGACTATTTCAATAAGATTTTCCAAGAAATATTCAATGTGCAGATTCGACTCAGAATTTTATTATATGTATAGATTAAAATATCTTTTTTTTTAGTAAAATGCGTTAAGAGCAAAGTCGGTTTCTTCGCGGAACGCCTGTACTACTCGATGAAGGGTTTGGGAACTAATGACAAGACTTTAATCAGAATCGTAGTCAGCCGCTCTGAGATTGACCTTGGAGATATTAAACAAGCATTCTTGGAGAAATACGGCAAACCTCTAGAAGACTGGATTGCTGTAAGTATTTTGTGCCTAATATATGCAGTAACTTAACTGCTAGAGGGCTATATAGATGGTTTTTAATATGCAAATTCCATAGGATGTCATTGCAGAATTAGTTGCTCAGCCAGTTACCTATTTTTAATCCATTTAATGTGGTGGTATAATACAATGGTTGAAAGGATGTGTAATCTGTGACATTTGTCATTTTGGAATGGGATAAATAAAAAAATAATAATCACTGTGGTTGAGCAGAAAATTCGAACGTATCATCGGCAAATTGGCTTTTTTTAATTATGTGGCATCATTAATAACGCATAACACTGACAACCGAAATCATCGTAAAGTAATTTAGTAAATGTGGTATACTAACCTCACTATAATCGTTTTTGTTATTAATCGCATGGAAAACCTAAGATTAAAAATAAATAGAATATTTCTAAGATGCTGACCCATACTTTCTATGATGTTAAAAAATATATATTATAACAATATGCTTTATAATAAAAACAGCATGAAAATACATGTTATACAAATGCAAATCAAAATATTCTCGTTCTAATAACACAACTTCGCCATATTTCTTTTTTAAAATTTATATACAGATCTGTTTATGTATTCAATATTTCAATCCCATTAATTTAATTATGTATAAATATAATTGGTAGGCCATAATTATGTACACGAAATCATTATTTTTATAGATGTTATCATGTTTAATTGTATCCATACCCATTGTTTTAAATTAATATTTGTTGTAACAGATTGTTTAAATTGTTCTATTGTACATAACAAGTAATATAAAAAATATGTACATATTTTGAGTTAGTTTTTCGAAAAGTCAAATAAATAAAATGTTTCAGAGTTCAGAATAGTAAAATATTTTCATTACAGGGCGACACTTCCGGAGATTACAAGAAGGCTTTACTGACACTTGTTGAATAAAATGTGGTCAGGAGTGAGAACAACGAATGAGTTCAACTAGATTTAATATTTTAAATTCTTTTTGTCAATTGTTAGGTTCTTAAGGTTAGGTGTTTTTGAGCACTGAATACAAAATTAGGTGTTTAACATCCATGTCCATCATCACAAATTACTTAACCTATAGTCCAGGTGACAATAACCATTCAATACTCCCTGATATTGTGCACAGCAGTCACAATTTATCAACTGTCACCTGGACTATATTTTGTCTTCAGTGCCATATCTTAGGTTATCTATGCCGGGTGTACATTTTGTTTACAAAAGATCTGTATATTTTGCTTATTTTTATCATTGTCATGTAACTTTCTTTGCACAGTAGCTAACTGCTTATTGTTGAGCATGGTGCCTGGTACCAGTGAGAGTATAAATTGGGCGATTATGAATAATATTATTATCGTATTGGAGAAATCGATTCGATTTTAAAATAATCGATTAATTGTCACAAATATATTTTATCATTTATTCGTAATCGCCGATGATGAGTGTGAATGCTTTTTACAAGTAGTTATTGCCATTTTTCAGGAGGAGATAGACGGTTCACTTGGTCATCTCCTATCTGCAATGTGTTACTAAGGATACAGATTATATAAAGACAAAATGGCGCCACCACCATATAATGTAGTCTGTGGTGTGCTAATATATTATATTAATAGTATAAAAATAATTATTGGTACATTTTACTTACTGTTGCATTTTGAAACGTTTAATATTAAGTTTATAATAAAGCTCGTGTGATTTGTAATATTATCATGCTATTTTTTGCACGCAGTGTGATGTGTCAATAGAAATTATGGGCCAGTTTCTGATTTATTTTGATGCTACCTACAATGTTGGTTTTCAATATCTTTACAGGAAGACCTAGATGGTGACTTCAGGAATGTGCTAGTCACACTAAGTGCTTAATCCTGCAAAATAAATTATATTTTTTTTGCATATATAAATTATTTTTATATAACTATTTTAAGCAATGCATGTGAAAATAGAGTTCTATAAAAGAAATAAATGTAATATTTTGCAGGATGATACGAAAGGCGACTACAAACGGGTGTTACTCACTCTTGTTTCTTAAGAAAACGCGTATTAAGACCTCAAAAATGTTCGAATGTTTAAGTTTAAAACACAGAAGTTCCGATATAAAACTGCCTATTATAAATTGTTGAACTGTTGTAGAAATAAAAGCTTGATATTTTTGTGAAAATGAGATATTTATTGGTGCTGTAGTTTTGTTTACGATGTATTATTATATATAATTAAAATACATTATTAATAAAACTATGTATGTTCTAAATTCTGTTTTAATTAACATCCCGTATACCCTCATGTGTTATCTGAAAATCGAAGGTCATATTATTTTTATTAATGTTAAAAATAAGTTTACATATTAAAATCTATACATACTGAAGTACATGGAGGACGTCATGGTTATGAACTTTTATTGATAAAAATTTTCGGCAATGTTTCAAACGATAATGTTATTACTCTATGTTCTACAAGTCATACATTGGTATTTATCCATCATCACATGCCCATATCCGAAACCTAACATTAAAATATCAAGGAAAAATATCGCTATATGAATAGTATAAAATAAATATTTTGGGACATTAATACACAGCACCCATCTAGTTCCATGGTAAGCTACGAGGCTTGTTATGGATACTTAGATTATTGATACACTACACATATATAACTTTAAATACGTACACATTATAAATATAAACATCAATTACGAGTACAAACGTTTGTGCTAACACACAAATGAATGACCCATAGCAGGATTCGAACCTGCGACCGCTGGCACATCAAGTAGGGTCACTTCAAACTGAGCCAAATGTGTCGTCAAACTATTCCTATATTTATATTATATTGATAAACACTACTATTCCTTTATAATATTTATGTATAAGTGCATTTATAGTTTTAGTTCAAGAAAAAAATTAATGTCAAAAATTGTGTTTGTTTAGTTTATTTTCATTTATTTCCGAACTAAAACATTTCCTATGCCTCGCTTTAGATATTTAAGAGCGAGTATAAAGACCTCAAATGTACTCGACCGATTGATTGAAATGAACTGGAGCTGTTCTTAATTCAGATTATTATTGTACAAGTATCAAGTGATAAATAACGATTGAATAAGATGAATTGAAAACGATTGTGAAAGTTCTATTCAACGAACAATTGCCAAATAATTCAAGATGAAATAGTAAGAAAAAAATCCAAAAAAATATTTTTGTCTGTTTTGTTTCAAACATCTTTAAGACAATTATTAAGGATATTAGCCCTCTAGGCTTAGCAGTTTGTTTTAGACGTTGATCAATCAAGGCACGCAAAACGCATACATATATAGGATGTAGATTGATGGATGAAGATGATTGATGAATGATGATAGTTAACCTACTAGGCGTAAATAATTATACTAATCGACTAGATAACGGACAGATAAGTTTACTGAAGAGCCAAAGTATACACCAAGACCGCGAGATATTTTATGGTCATCATATAAATACTTGTCCAGACTTCCGAGCGGAACTGAACCTGCGGTTAAGTTAAGTTAATTCACTGGGTAGAATGTCTGTCTGTAAAGTGTCAAAATTTGCCTTACTTTTTTCGTTAAATGTAAACATTTGTCAAGAACTACCAAAAGTGGACTACTAAAATTCTTTAGTCTTATTTATAAAAATCTGATGAAAAAATCATGAAATATTTCTCTTACTTAAGTTATTTCAGATAGAGAAAGAAATTTCCTCAGATCTGAGAAATTGATGAAAAAAAGCAGACACTTTTGATCATTTTTAGGGTTCCGTACCCACAAAACGGGACCCTATTACTAAGACTCCGCAGACCATCTGTCTGTCTCCGGGCTGTATCTCATGAACCATGATAGTTAGACAGTTAAAATTTTCACATATGATGTATTTCTGTTGCCGTTATAACAACAAATACGATATACGAATATAGAAAGGAATAAATATTTAAGGGAGCAACAAACGTGGATTTTTTGTTCGATATTGATAACGGCAACAGGTAGACGCTTGTTAAAGGGGGCTCCCATACAACAAACGTGATATTTTTTTGCGTTCTTATAGATAATGGCACGGAACCGTTCGTGCACGAGCCCGACTCGCACGTGGCCGGTTTTTAAAATATATCTTATAGCTAAATATCAGGCATGTTACTAAATGGAAAAATTACCGATATCCCTATAGTATAGGTAGAAATTTCAGAAAAATAAGAAAAATGTGTACATACCTGAAACTTCCCTACTGATTCAGGCGCATTATTACTTTTTAATAGTAAAGCAAATCGTATATTTTCCAATGGCTTTGGCGCGGTTAATAATAACCGTTTATTGCAACGATGTGCCCAAGCGTCCCCGAGCGACCCCACTATCGAGCCAGAAGATAAGCCTATTCTTGTAGTCATTTCGTTTGTTAATACTACCTAAAAAGTGTTTAATTTTAAGAATTAAAAAATACATCAAGCTCCTTTGGGCTTGCCAACAGTCGGGTAATAAAATAGTGTCTATTTTAAACTAGCTAACTCTGCCTTTGCCGGTCCCAAGCCCGGATGAGAAAAGAGGAGGGTTGGCCTAGAATGACGAAACTTACCTGTGGAACGCCTAAACAGGACGGCCATAAAAATTCGTCAACGCCGAGACATGGGCGGCGGTCAATTAACCCATCAAACTGGTCATCGGAGACCATGAGTGACTAAATATCCTCAATAAGACCGAGGGCAGGTACATGGGGAACACTTGCTACTATTCTCCCACTCTCTTTTTTATGGAATAATGGAAAAGGAAGAATGCGATTTGTCATGCGATCCGGCTAACCCCCGGCGCCATGAGGTACCCGGGCCTTATGGTGTGAAATCTGCTACCGAAGACGGTGCAGGAGCGGGTAACCAGGCTTCTGCTTCAGTGAATGCTACTGGAAAACGATATATTCAACAGGCCTTCCATCCTAGTCTGTTCACAAGAACTAGAAGTTCATCACTGGGAAACATCTCGCAGCTAGAGACTACCACATCATTACAAGACAGTAATCTTGATATGTCTGTTCCAAAACCGCCGGACTGGCAAAGGGTTCCAGGAACCAGGAACCAAAAGCGAAAAAGACAAAAACTACAGTCCCCCTCACCAGAAAAAATCACAACTAGCAATAGTTTTAGCGAGCTACCTCTTGACCCTAAAGAACCCGTGAAGGAGCCAATGGAAAAACGACCCAGTAAACCACCACCGATAATACTATATGGAGTTGAAGACGTCAACAAACTTGTAGAATTGCTGGAGTCTACAGTAGACAAGGACTGTTTTACAATAAAGATTGTCAACAGAAACTAACTGAGAGTAGTCTGCAAGGACACAGAAATATATAAAAATGTCATCACCCTAGTTCGAAGCAAAGGCCTCATAGGGCATACCTTCAACTTAAAAGACCAACGCTGCTACAGAGTAGTCATAAAAAACCTGCACCACACAACCCCACATAGCGCAATCAAAGAAGAAGTCGAAAAGACGGGAAACAAAGTCCATGGCGAAATTATAAACTCTAAGTTTGGACCAGACAAAAAACCAACGTCCACATTCTTTGTCAATATCGCCCCAAGCGCCAACAACGCAGCAGTGAAGGACATTAAATATATATACCACCAATCAGTTATTATCGAGGATCCAAAAAAAAAACAACATTGCCACAATGTCAAAGATGCCAGCAATATGGTCATTCGAAAAACTACTGCATGCGACCATACCGATGTGTAAAGTGTGCCCAGGGGCATAAAACCGCAGATTGCCCAAAAAAAGACCGCAACACACCAGCGAAATGTGCCCTTTGTCAAGGCGCACACCCGGCGAATTATAAAGGCTGCGAGGTTTATAAAGAAATCCTTAAAAGACGTATGACCAGGAATCTAACGTCCAGAACTAAAACACAAGAAGTGACAAGAAGGACTGTCCCAGTAGAATCTCGACCACAACCTCTTAAAGAACCACAAGAAAAACCTCTCTTCTCCGACATACTTAAAAAGAAAGAATTCGAGCCAACTCCTACAACTAGTTTAAATAACAAAATAGAAGAACTACTCATCAAACAATCGGAGAAATTCGAATTAATCTTACAACAGATGAGCACTCTCATGAGTCTCATAGCCACCCTAGTCGAAAAAATTTCAAAATGACTGCACTAAGAGTTGGCACCTGGAACATTAATGGCCTTTCCCCGAACAAGAATGAATTAGAACTTTTGATATATAATAACCAGCTTGATATTGTACTTATCTCTGAAGCTCACTGCACAGCTAAAAGCAAAATTAACATCAAAGGATGCAATACCTATGTGACTAATCATCCTGACGGAACTGGTCATGCGGGAACAGCCGTTGTGATACGAAAGTCAATAAAACACCAAGTGCTACCAGAATTTAGGACAAACCACATCCAAGCAACCACAATTTCAATCGAAACTCGCTGTGGGCAACTAAATTTGTCAGCAGTATACTGCCCACCAAGACATACAATAAGCGCAACAAACTTCACAGATTACTTCGCTACACTGGGGAAAAAATTTGTGGCTGGTGGAGATTGGAACGCCAAAAACACTTACTGGGGCTCAAGGCTAACAACAACTAGAGGTAGGCAACTAAAGCTAAGCCTAGAAGAAAACAACCTGAACTCTATTTCGTCTACAGAACCGACATACTGGCCTGCGGATCCAAACAAAAGACCAGACTTATTGGACTTTTTCATAGTCAAGGGACTCTCGAGAAGTTACCTCAAGGCTGAGTCCTGCTTAGACAGTAATTCTGACCACACGCCTGTTTTCCTAACTATTAGTACGACAATCATTCATTATGATAAGCCTGAACATCTCTATAACAACTTCACTGATTGGGAAGGCTTCAAAGATTATATTGAAGAAAACATCGAACTAAAAGTCCCGTTGAAGACGCCTGATGAGATAGATGAAGCGACTCAATATATTACTAACCTCATCCAAACTGCTTGTTGGGTTAACACACCTATTCCAACGAAAAATGGTCAATCGGCTGGAAATATACCTCTTGAAGTCAAACACAAAATATTAGAGAAAAGAAGGTTGCGTCGAATATGGCATCAAACTAGACACAAAAGGGACAAGACAGCATTTAACAAAGCTATTAAAGAACTGAAAATCCTAATAGACAATGTGAATAATGCCACGATACAAAATAATCTTGAAAACCTAACGGCCACAAAATCAACTGACTATTCACTCTGGAAATGTACAAAGGCACTGGTAAGACCACAACAATTCAAGTGTCCTATTAGAAAAAACAGAGGATGGGCTAGGACAAGCTTAGACAAAGCAAACATGTTTGCACAACACCTTGCCAACATCTTTACACCGAATGAAAGTAGTAGTACCGAGTTTGAAAACGAAGTTGAAAGTGCACTGCAGCAAGATCTACAATTGTCCACCCCGCCAAGACCAGTTACGGTACAGGAGCTGAAAGGGGTCATAAATAAGCTACAAAATAAAAAAGCCCCAGGTTTTGACCTCATCACCAAAGAAATTATCACACAACTCCCCAAAAAAGCACTAGTCTTTCTGGTAACGCTCTTCAATAGTGTGCTTAGAGTACAATATTTTCCTAGATTATGGAAGGTATCCATAGTAACAATGATCCACAAGCATGGAAAGCCCCCAGAGGAAGCCACATCATATAGACCCATAAGCCTGTTGCCTGTGCTGTCAAAGATGTTTGAGAGGATCCTCCTGAGTAGAATATTACCCATACTCAATGAAAACCAAGTCGTACCGAAACATCAATTCGGCTTTAGACAGCAGCACTCTACCATAGAACAAGTGCACAGAGTGTGTGAAAAAATTAGATCATCTTTTGAAAACAAAGAGTACTGTTCTGCTGTGTTTCTGGATATCCAGGCTGCATTCGATAAGGTGTGGCACAAAGGCCTACTATACAAAATTAAGGCACTTCTACCCCATAGTTTCTATTTACTCTTGGAATCATACTTGGCAGATCGAATATTCCAGGTTAGAGAAGATGGAGAGCTATCTAATATTTATAATATAATGGCGGGAGTACCACAAGGATCTGTTCTGGGACCCGTGTTGTACACCATCTACACTGCTGATCTCCCTGAAGCACAAGGGGTTACCACGGCTACATTTGCCGACGACACTGCGCTACTCGCAAGCAGCAAGGACCCAACTGTCGCCTCTGCTATTTTGCAGAATAACCTCGACAAAGTGACTGAATGGCTCCAGAAATGGCGAATAAAGGCCAGTGCCACAAAATCCGTGCACATAACATTTACGCTTAGGAAGGGAAATTGCGAATCAGTAAAAATGTGTGATGTGACCCTACCACAATGTGACACAGTCCGATACCTCGGTATGCACCTGGATAAAAGACTGACTTGGAAAAAACACATTAAAGCAAAAAGAGACGAGCTAAACATGCGGTTCAGAAATATCTACTGGCTGATGGCACGAAACTCGAAACTTTCTATCGACAACAAGCTCCTAATTTACAGAATGATTCTGAAGCCAATATGGACTTATGGGTTACAACTGTGGGGAAGTGCATGCGACTCTAGTTTAAACATCATACAAAGAATGCAAAATCGCATCTTAAGAACCATAGCAAATGCACCATGGTTTGTGACGAACTCTGAGATCCATGAAGCGATGAACACAAGAACTGTTAAGGAGGAGATAAAGTTAACAGGGATAAAGTACAGAACTCGATTGGAAAATCACCCAAATGCCCTAGCTACCGCATTGTCAAACATTAGCTACATTAAACGGCTGAAACGCCATGATATACAGGGAGTTGGCGACAGATGGTGAGGAATGAAAAGTCTCCTGATGAGGAGCCTCTTCGGCACGACATGGACGACTCACAACAAATCCGCTCATAGCCAAAGGCTGATCGCAGATATGCACAGAAAAAAAAAAAAAAAAATTTAAACTAGCTTTATAAGATTTAAAGTAATAGTAACCCATTGATAACACGCTCGCTTGAAATTACAAGTGGGTTCAAATCCGAATTTTGCACATCTTAGATTTCATGTGCTAATCGATTTCCAATATGATTACAACTCGCTAATTACGGCAAAGAAATACGAACGACGTTAAATCACTAGAAGTATGTAAATGTAACATGACATCATATTTTACACATTGTGCATAACAGGAAGGTAGAGAAGAAAAACAACGGGCATTTTCTCGTTCATCTAATTTTATTTGGGCATGCTAAATAGTCAAAATGGACTTACAGCAATTCGTTTTTCCATTGATAATTTTTGTAAATCTGCCATCATTCTAAATAGCAAGCCTGTTCTTTGTTTTAAAGATATTCCATCTTTAAATGGAAAAGCTATGGAATCAATAACAATGAGCTTTATCTGCAAAATTAATATTTTAAAGAAAAATAAATTATAGTTTATTCCAACATAATGAATAAGTGTTATAATTTAGCATAATTTTAATATTATATAAAAATATATATGTACAGTCATAAAAGTGTTAAGTCATAATAATGTATCATGGATATGTAGTCTCATTTCCTTTAATATCAGTACCTGGGCTACCGAGCATCTCTTGGTGTTTTTTCCAAAAGTACAATTTTCTTTTTTTTTTCAAACTAAAAACTTCAATAACTTTGTATGCGACCGAGATTCGAACCTGGACACCTGTGATTGTTGATCTTGCACTTTAGCCACTTGACCACGATGCTTACACCGTGTGTAAATTACCGATCATATTTTGCATGGAATAATACAAAAAAAAAACTGCATGAAAACTCGAAAATATGCGTTTCCTCAGACATAAGACTAATCTAGATCTATTTATCGCCACCGAAACCCCCAGTATACTAAATTTCATGTAAATTGTTGGAGCCGTTTCTGAGATTCAAATTTTATATATATACAAGAATTGCTCATTTAAACATATAAAATAATATTATTTAAAAAACCTGTAGTAGTATAATAATTACATTTGGCTTATCTGAAAGAAAGTCTTTTAGTTGATACATGCAAGCACAAAATTTCTCGATTCCTATTGCTTTTATATAATGAAGCTTCTTTAATACTTCTTCTTCAGAGATTGATATTTGAGTACCCAGTATCCTTTGACATTTTTCTAAACTTGAATACAGTATTCCTAAAATAAAAAAAAATATTGTAAATCACTGCAAAATATGTTATAGTTAATTTTTTTATTTGTAGAACTATTTGCAATACATTGACTTCAGCGCATGCAAATAATGCCACTAAGAGATATATTTTTTGAACTTGCTAGACAACAACCTACTGTCAATCAGTAAAAAAATCTTTAGACATGGAAATTTGTTACCTAATATATATGTATAATGTAGTGGTGTAGTAGTATAATGTATAAATAGAGTAAAGATTAATCATCCTATAAGATAATTTTAAATATTATATAGAAATATCTTTTGAACCTACCTTTGAATCTATGTAGTGTAAAATTTGTATTGGTATCAATATAAAGTGCTTCGGAGTAAAGTCCTCCTAAGGATTTAGGTATTTGAACTGATGCACATAGCTGTAAACTAAATGAAAATAATGTAGTTTTGTCATGATATTTTCTAAAATTATCTAATAATCAGTTTAACAAAAAAAATTGCTCTTTAAGAATGAATGATATACATAAAATATATATTTCTTTTTCTTATGTGAAATTAATGTTTAACAAACCACAATTGAGTTTTTCCTGATCCCGGTAAGCCCAATAACTCTGTTAGAGAGCCTAGTTGTATTCCATCATTGCCAAGAACTTTATCAAGATTCTGACTAAAAGTCGGTATGGAAGGTAAGCTTGTTTCTATCTACAAAAAATAAATTCGTCCGTCACCCTTGTTTAGTAAAACTTTCCGACTTTGTTTACTTAAAAAAACTGTATTATATAAACTGTTAAAATTTACAAACCTGCCATAGTTCTGCTGAGTTAAATATTTTAAAGTCATAATTCATTTTTAAGGTAAAAAAGATACAATCATTGACTGCTTATTATAATTATAACTTAAGTTTTCTGAATTGTAAAGTTTATTTATTTTGAAATTTCAAATTTGACCTTTCTGACAATTCCCAGACTCAGTGTTACCATTTACCAACTATTGTATATTTTCATTAAGCCTTATAATAATATTTTTATAATGCGGCTTCCACACTTGGCCATGAATTATCTAAATTGCTTTAAGCTCAGTATATTTATAAAAAAGATGGAGAGTTTGTTTTTTTTTATCTGAATACGCTAATTTCTGGAACTATGTGTACCAGCCGTATTTTTTACATTTGATAGACCAATTGTAGAGGAAGCTACATAACATCATACAAAATAAACTACGGAAATAAAGCTTGTATCATAATTATATCGTTCGTACGGTCACCATATCGATATTCATACTTGTACAAAGATAATACCGGTCGACAAAAAGATAATCCATAGATAAACATTTAAAATCAGAATTATATTAGAACTGGCAACCCAGGTCCAGCTTCAAAAATTGTAAAAATCATAGACTAAGACATTGACATTTGACATGTCATATCAAATGTCATTTGTTAGCGTTTACCAGCTTTCAAATCCAAAACAAAAAAATATTTTTAAAGAATTGGCATTGTTAAAAGCCACATTACAAAAATTATACTGAATATCGTTTAAAATATTTGAATTCCAACGAACAGGAGCATTAGTGGAATTCAGATTGTGAAATATTTCATAATAATAATTATATATATTTTATAAGAAACGGAGTTAAAAAAACTATCATGAATCAGATGAATATGCATGTGCCTATGAATTCTGTTGGCGCAAATCCTAATGTAGGAATGCAGATGTCTGTACCTGTAAACGTAATGCCAGTGCCTTCACCTCAACAAATGCAGCCAGCAATGCCCCAACAGCCGCAACAAGATAAAATGGATAATATATCTAAAGTGAAAACATTAATGGGTTCTTTACGCGAATCTTTACCTGTAAGTTAACTTTAAAATATACATAAGACGGGTTATTTATAATTCCCACAGTTTAAAATGGTAATAAACATATCACTGAGCAGGTGTTTATTTCAGAAACAAAATCATAGATACTTAGTTGTAAAATAATTTTACTATACCAGATTATTACCATGAATATATTTATTTCCAGGTGACTTTAAAATCTGCAGCACAAATTCTACATCAAAATTATAATGTGGATTCAAATACTCAGTAAGTAGTACTCATATAAAAGAAACTAGTTTAAGAACAATAAAGTACTTATTTAAAAAATACAATCATTTTTTTTATTGTTCAAAGGAAAGGTATGGATAATCCAGTTCCTAGATTCGATAAAAATTTGGAAGAGTTTTTCTCACTCTGTGATCAAATGGAACTGCATCTGGTAAGTTAAAAATTCTATGTTGATATCTTCAAAAACATTTGTATAACTTATGGAAAATTAAAGTTTCCTATAAATTATACGGCTTTTTAGATTTTTTTAATAATATGGTAATCTTATAATAGTTATTAGTTATTACTATTGATTGTTATATTGTCACATTTTTTCAGAAAAAATATATTTAAAAACATGCTATGTTTATGTGCATTCATTTTTACTCATTTTGTTTTTTTTTAAATATTTAAATATTTTGCAACATTTAAGACTTTGACTTAGGTTGTTTATGTACCATAGTTCCTAAAAGGTGTTGTTTCTCATATTATATTATGAGAAAAGGTGCCATTCAAATGACCCACAGATATAAGATCAGGTGATTGAGTGAAAGCAAGACGCAACATATTTTGATAACCAACTATATCTTAGGAAATTTCTTACTAACAAAACATTAAAATACCTACAAATTACTTTGTATTAGTCAAAGTAAACATGTATATGATTATATTAGAGCAATAATTAACTTATTGACCCGGCAACCAATAGAATTATCATATCTTGAATATGCTATCTTAATAATAACAATAACTTTTTAATAGTTAAGCTTCGCTTGCATTTATTGAGCCTAAAGTTTGTTTTATAGGCTAATCTAGTAATCAATATATAGTATCTAAGTTCCATCCATAATTTTAATTTGGTATAAATCTTTCAAAAATATTTAAGGAATGTCAATGAATCTATTATCAGTTTTTTAATAAAATACATTTCTTTTAAATAATAAGAATATAGTATAGATTAAAAAGAAATATGGTGTATTTTTAACTTTTATAAAATGGCTATCTTTTTTTTAATTTATATAATACAGACTATAGCTAAGATATATAAAAGTAACATGATGTATGAATGAATTTAGGATAATTATAAATTAATAATTTAAAAAACCCCCTGCGCAAATTAATTGTCATTTAACATCTGGCACGCGTGAAGCACTTAATCGAGTAATCATACGCCAAAATGCCTTACATCATTTTGGAAAAGAGCTGATACTCTTACACTGCTGGACCGATATTAACCAAACATAACTAAGCACCACCGCAAGGAAACTGGCTTTCAAATGAAAAGAACCGCATCGGAATCGGTCCATCCGTTTGAGAGCTACGATGCCACAGGCAGACACACACATACAGACATCGACGTCAAACTTATAACACCCCTCTTTTTACGTCGGGGGTTAATAAAAGTATTTTTTTTTATTGTGTTTTACTTTAGAGAAAACTCAAGTGTGTTAGCAGCTTTATGTATACTTGGATCTCATTGACGTTATGGGTTGTATGATTGCGTATGTAATATTTTTTATTAATTATTATAATATTGCTCTTTAAGATGGTCTGTTGACATAATAAAACCACTAACTGAGTGATATAATTATAAGCTAAAGACAAAGGTCCTTATCAGACCAGGAAACTCCTTATAATAAATGATTGACCCAACTTAATTGATTTCCTGTATTGAGGATAAACAATTTATATTATTTGTAGTTTATTTACTACAATTTTATAAATGTATTTTTAAGGAAGAGTTGTTTACTATAAATATTTTTTAAGTTTTTTACTTTAATTATAAATCATTTTTTTGTTTGTGGGATCCATATTCGAATCCTCGACACAGGAGCCTATGTTCTTTTATATATGTCTATAATAATCAAATTCTCTTTGTTGGTAAGTGCTTCATTTGTGAATGACTGGACCGATATATACAGGATGGGTTTTTGAGATGGAACAATAAGGGTAGACCCTAAATGCTATAGTTACAGAAAAACGTTCCTAGGGGACCATCCATAAGTTTTTAAGATTTTTTTATTTGCATTCAAAGATTTTGGAAAAAAGGTACAGTCTGTGAAAAAAATGCTAAAATACTTTTTTTTTAATTTCTATCGATCCTATTTCATGTACCGATCAAAAGACTCTATGGGACCATTTAAGGTAAGAGTACTAAATATGACAGTAAGTAATCGATAAAAACTTTTCCTATAAATTTTGTACCGATAAACGATTAATCAACTCGAAATATTCTTTGCTGCCAAACGGTCCTGTTTCTTACTGCGAACAAAAGACTCTTTGAGGCCAACTGAAGTTTGAGTACATTAAGTTCTACGTTAGGGTACTTACCCTTACTGTCCCTTCTCAAAAATCCACCTTGTATTTTCGTTTAAAAAATTAATTATATTCAGAGCAATGCAACGTGATTAGTAGGAAAAATTGTCGCTTATATTAGGAATTCCAGAAAAAGTGATCCCAATTTTTTCTATAAAATTTTTGTATTAACTCAAAGATACAAAACAAAATTATTGAAATTTGACCAAAATAAATATGTAATAGACATATATTCAAAACGAAATTGATTTATTACAGAGAACAGCGATAACGTGTATTCAGCAAGCGCAATCCGCGTCACATTATCTCCCGCTCACTGTTATACCTTCAAGATTGGACTCTGGATCAAATAGTCAGGTATGATCAATGTACATATGTATGTATAATCAAACTAGTGACTCACTTCGCTCGGGTTCGTCCCTAGGTTGCTTCCCAATACAAATTTTTATCCCCATTTTCACCCCCTTAAGGGATGATTTCCGGGATAATAAATATCCTATGTCCTTCCCAGGGTCTCAAACTATATCCTTATCAAATTTCATCTAAATCGGTTTGGTAGATCCAGAGATTAACCCCTACAGCGTCACAAGCTTACAATCTCATAAACTTTACCTCTATGATAATAGTATAGATTATCTGGTGTCTCGTGGAAATTTACCTAGGCATAGTATCCTTAATATTAATAAATATATTACATATATGCATCAAACATAATTTCAAGTCATTATAAAGTGACATTCATATATTCTTTTTATAAATTTAAAAAGCTTGCTATAGTAATTGCTTTTCCATTAAGAATTCCTGTCCCTATTATCTGTTAACTTTTTTTATATGTTTTAGGTATAACGTAATAATTCTAAGATTAATATATTTCTTTTAGTTGTAATAACGGACTTAATTCTAACTTTATGACATTATAGGGGTGGAATATTCTTTAAAAAATATGGGACCGCCTTAATTTTTAAGTTGGTTAATAAAATAACTATATTTTCCTGTGAAAACAAATCTCAATGTCCGTCTGATGTTTATAAAATAAAGTAATAAATGTTATCTCCCAATCCAAGGCGCTACCGATCTATTTGCGTAAGATGTTAGTTAGTCTTTGGTCATAGATAGGGTTGATGGATCATAATCTTTGAAAAGTACCTAATAGAGACACATTCAAGAGTAGACATTTCAATTTATAAGTTTATTTATCTTAAGTATTTTAATATATGTATGTACATTGTACAAATTTACGTAAAACGTTTGCTGTTACAGGCTAATAAATATTGCTTGCAACTGTAAAATTAATATTTATAATTTTGCACGTAACCCTGATGCGGCTTTAGAGACTTGATCTATCGCAATATGACATGACGCTCGTCTTGAAGCTTTATCCATGCCCTAGTGCAATACGAAGATGATGATATTTGAGCATTACCTATTTCCTTAATTCATTTATTTCCTGGGTTTGATTCTCGATTCGGGTCAAAAGTGCAGTTGTGTCCCGGTGTCCGCGCACACCCTAATATCTCCTGCGCACACGACTAGACTTCAGTGAAATTAGCCGCCGCGTCGTTACTGAAATCGATCAGAAGAACATTATTTTTGGTTATTTAAGTTTTTTACTAATTCTAGAAAATTAAAACAAGCTTAAAATTAAAAAAAAAACAAATACTTTATAGGATATGGATTAGCTTTATTTATTTTATAAATGTTTCTATATTAAATAAATAATTATTATACCTACATGAAACTTTTTTTTTTGCGCTTCGAACTTTCATGAAAATTAACTCTTCGTTGTGTAATTGTTATTTGAACCCCGCATTTTATAATAATATTGCACCTTTTTGACCCATTCATCAGTTTTTATGTACTACAGAAATTAACAGAACTTTGTGTAAGAAATAGTTCAATCTCAAATTTATACAAAGGACAAACAACGCAAATGTTTATTGCTTAACTAGCATTGCCCGCGGCTCCGCTCCCGTTCAGATGACCAAAAACATAATTCTTAGGTTTTACAGATTAGTATACTCTTACATTGCAGTTTTTGTATTTATTGTCAGAAATGAGATATTTTCCCGCGGTAAAAAGTATCTTATATGTTGCCCCGGATAACCAGCTTTCACCAAATTTCATCAAAATCTTTCCACTGGTTTTTCTGTGATGCGGTAACAGACGGACAGACGTACGGACGGGCGGACCACGGGCGGACGGCGGACAGACAGACAGACAAAATTTTTAAAAACTATAGATTCGGCCTCTGTATCGATGATAATGTTTATTTAAATAAGATTTTCCAAAAAATTTTTAATGTACAGATTCGGCTTAGTTACAATTTTATTATATGTTTAGATAAATCGATTAACTGGAATGTGTAAATAAATAAGTAGCAAATATGCGCGGCTTCATCCGCGTAAGATAAAGAAAGATAAAAAGGTCATGACATAAAAATAACTAAAACAGTGAATCTTTTCTGTTTTTTAAATATATAGAATCTTTCAATATAGTTTGGTGTAGAGTTATTTTAACTTATTCTACTGCTACTGACCTCGAGGTGACTTCTTGTACCTAACTCAACACTACATACATACCTACATTGTACATTTGTTACAATAGCTGCGTATTATTTATCTTTGACTGCAGAATACGAATTGTTCCTTCGTCAAATTGTGCTTATCTTTTTAATTAGCTTTTTACGCATTCGGGGTTTTTTTATTTTATAATTTATAATCTTTATAGACTTAAAATGCAGTGGTAGCCCAGTGGTAACGCGATCGCTTGGGAAACCGAGTGAAGCAGGTTCAAATCCCGGGTCTTGCACCTCTGATATTTTCGTGTGCGAATCATTTCTAACATGATTACCACTTGCCTTACGGTGAAGGAAAACATCGTGAGGAAACCTGCATGTCTGAGAGAACTTAGCAAGTTTTCGAGAGACATGTGAAGTCCGCCAACTCGCACTTGGCCAGCGTGGTGTACTATGGTCTGATTCCCCTCGTACTGAAGGGAGGCCCGTGCCCAGCAGTGGGACGATAAAAAGGGCTGAATACACATAGACTTAAATGTGTATACAGCATAACACAAAAAGTACCATTTTCCATTAACATTATCGTTTAAAACGAAAGTAGGTAAACGACGAGACTGTACATATTATATTGGACTAATGAATTTTTAACGTGACGGAGAATTTTCCCTTATAACTTACCATTGACGGATACTTTGGTTTTTCGTTTTATCAAACTTTTTTATTCACCTTCGTTTGCAAGTTTTTATACTGAATACCAGTTGTGAATAGCAAAACTAGAAATTTTCCTTTTTTATACATTTATTACTTATTGTTTTTTTCCGCAATCACGCCCAAATATGTACCTATGTACTCACCACTTTTTTTTAAATTTAATTTAAAATTATAATCTGTTGGGCAGAATAATTTAAATTCGATTTAAAAATCAAAAAATCTTATTTAAATTAATTAAATTGAGAGCTCGAGAAACATTTTGCGAACAGTGTGCGAGGAGGGTACAATTATGGAAGTTTCATTTAAGAATTTATTTTTAATCGACTAAAATGTCGAATCTGAAAAGTTTTCTTTTCTTATTCAGTCTGTTAGCTTTACGACATATTATGTAGTGAGCGAAACTTACATACGAACTAGCGATTCTCCCTCGCTTGGGTCCGTCCCTGGCTTGCTTCCCCATACAAACTTTCATCCCCATTTTCACCCCTATGTCATTCGCATCATATACATCCTATGTCCTTCGCAGGGTCTCAAACTATCTTATTACCAAATTTCACTTAAATCGGTTTAGTAAATCTAGAGATTACCCCCTACAACATCACAAACTCATAATATCACAAACTTTACCTCTTTATAATATTAGTATAGATTACAAACAGAAAGACAAGTATACGCTTTCGCTATATCACAAAGGATATGATAAGGTAAAGTGAGTAGGTACTTGTTGTTGCTACGGAATGATAATATGTATATACTATCAGTTTCAATATTTTGCATTTAAAAATTACAATTATATTTTAAGTATTGTTTACTTATATATCTACGCTATTTATATATACGTATCTTGGTTTTAAGCCCGGCTTGATTGCCGGATGCTAGAAAATTCATTATCTACGAGTAGGTTATCGAAGATAATTTAAAATAGTAGTATGTAAATTTAGTAGAAAGATAATCTGTTTTTTTTTTTATATTGCTTTCAGGAAACCACTCTTAGTTATCCACAATACCTAAATACAGTTCGTCTACAAATTTCGTATGCCAAAGACATTCACGACACCCTTGTTGCCGCCGCGCAGAATATCTCCCCCGCAGAATGACCAGAGAGAAATTAAACTATCATGGAAGAAAGATTTTTATTTATTGTATTATCTATGTCCTTAAGTCTAAGTTACAATAGATAATAAAGCGTTACTGAGAAATTACATGAGACTTTTTTATTCATAAATAATCATAACTCTATACTCGAAAATATATATTTTTCTAAAATATAGTGATTAATAATTAAAATTTTAATATCCTCAATGTTTGACATGACATACCTTATAATTTACAGTGTCTACCTATTATATGTCAATGCTAACTATTTAACTAAACAGAGCCGTTATCTTTAACGGCAACATTTTTTTTTTATTTCTTGAGATCAATATAAAATCTTTTTAAATTCTAACATGACAATACAATATAAAATAAAAATATGGCATTATTTAATCAATTTTATAAAATGCTATAACTAATTTAGATGTACATATAATAATTACATTATAAATTCATTTTGGAACCTGCCTTAAAGAAAAAAAAACAAATACTCTAGCTACATATTGGAAATAATGGTTATAATTTAAAATTCTTAGAACTAAATTTATCACAAAACAAAATACTATCAGTCTTTCAAATGGATCCACTTCTATAAATGCTATCTCCTATATCTTGAGGGTTGAGAATTAAAACATGAACCTGAAAAAATACGAATTATTAATGTTTAGCAGTAATTTTTATTTAATTAACTTATTTCAATTTATGGAATCAACATTATGGATCAATATTATTTTGCATAATCATTGTATCTAGTATAATATTATTGTTTATTATATATGTTTGCTATTTCCTTATTAGATTTTTCATTAAATATGATAAACTAGCGGCCCACCCTCGCTTCGCCCGAGTTCATCGCTAGGTACGTTTTAAATAGATATAAATAGTTATTAGCCAGCGTTAGTCATATAAATTTTAATATTTTTTTTTGTTAATTTTTCTGATGTTTTAATACTTATTATCCTATTCCGGACTAAGAGAAATCAAAAAAATCAAAGATCATAAAATTGCTCCAGCCGTTCTTGCGTTATAAATGATGTAACTAACACAACTTTGTTTTATATATATGTAAAATAGCGTTTTGTTATTCCATGTCAGTTGCGTTTTTGTTATACCACGTTTCATAGTGACTTGTACTCTCTTTGACGTTTAATTATATTCTGATCAGGTCCATAAACTTTGATAACTTATAAGGAAAGTGTTTTTTAAAAGACAGGGGCTCAGGATTCGGCCATAGCTCACCACGCTGACCAAAGATTGGGCGGCCTTGACAAATTTTCGAAAATGTTTCGAAAAAGTTAGGTTTTCCTAAATATACAGGTTTCCTCACAAAATTTCCTTTGCAATATTGGCAAGCACAAATTATGTTTAAAATGTAGAAATTCGCATAGGTTAATATCGGTTTTGCGAGATCCGGGGTATGAAGTATGAACTTGCTTCATTAAGTTTCCCTAGCGAGCTCGCCAAAAATAATATACCACAAGTCACCACTAACAACTTTATTAAAAACTAGCGACTCACCCTCGCTCCGCTTGGGTTCGTCTCTACTTACGTTTTAAAGTTTAGTATAAACTCAAAGATGAGATATTTTCCCGCAGTAAAAAGTATCCTATATGCTGCCCCGGATAACCAGCTATCACCACACCTCATCACAATCTGTCTAGTAGTTTTCTCGTTATGCCGTAACAGACAGACAGACAAAAATTCTAAAAACTATAGATTCGGTATCCATAATAATGACTATTTTAATAAGATTTTCCAAAAAATATTTAATGTACACATTCGGGTTAGTTAGAATTTTATTATATGTACTTATAGAAAATATCGCCTTTAAGTATAGGGAGACAATTTGCTTAGCGTGATTATATAAATATTACTATTAAATTAATCGTCTCACCGGGAAAATTCCTATTCACGAAGGAATATTCCTCAGTGTATACTTAGGTACTATGCTACATATTGACCATGCACATGTCAAATAAATCACATAACTAGCCCTTGGGGGGCTGTAGATAGGAAGAAAGGGCATAAATTGTTCTTATCGAGTCCTCGCTCCTCGCTCCTCGGGCCGTTGTTTGTGCACGACCCGAGATAAAGTTATTATTGTGACATAAATAATGTATTGATGAGTGCCGTGGAATAATACGGACCCGGGAAATATAACCACACCTACTAAAGCCAGCTATGGAATACAAGACATTGGCTGTTTTCCAATTACAGCACTAAAGAGCATTATGCGGCAAAACGCTCAACTTCGAATTTTTCAACTTCAGCAACGCTCCACACAATCGAGCACTTTGAAATGCATTTACGCATACCACTTAAAACATGTACAGGTGGTTATGTGGGAATCACCGACTAGAAAAGCCAGTACTACCCACTAAAACCCAACTAAACCTCCCACGTCTTAATGGGGCGTCGCAGGATCACTTACGCACTCAACTACGACGCCACGACGACGGCAGGTCTGCCGAAGCAGACCACAGCAACCATGGGGTTGCTCCATAGTCCACTTTGCTATCAGAGAAGTACCAGGAGTAACCCGCATGGTATAACGCCCACCGAAGTTGACCACCTCTTTATGCGTTTCTTGGCGTCGCACCCGGGTGTATTGCTGGACACTACTGAGCCCCCCCCCCCCTCCCCCTCCTTCTTCCCCCACCACGACAAGGTAAACGCGCGTTGGGGAGAAAAGTACTGCTTTGACGTGACTAACCAACTCGGTCATTGGCAAAGAAGACACCTACTTACTCCTTCAATTCAAGTTCAACAACCGAAAAAAGAAATTCACCATATTGCAAATGGAAGCAATTTCTATAGCAAATAGTTGAAGAATTGTGATTTGTGTGATTTAAATTAAAGCATTTATTTGCACCGCTTTTATTTAAAAAAATTAAATGAAAGTATTATTGATTAAAGTCTGGAACATACTGTTTAAATGCAAAATTAAGGTTGTAAGTAGCAATCATTTACGATAAATAATTCCTTCCAAGTCAATTGATAACTCAATTTGATTTAGAATCACATTACTTTGACGCAATTAGAGACTTTGTTGTTCAAGCAATCTATTTGACATTTTTATTACCAATAGATGAGTTGATCAGATCTGACAATACGATATTATCTTATCACACTAGCGACTCACCCTAGCTTCGCTCGGGTTCGACCCTAGCTTGATTCCCCATACAAACTTTCATCCCCATTTTCACCCCCTTAAGGCATGATTTCCGGGATAAAAAGTATCCTATGTCCTTCCCAGGGTCTCAAACTATAATAATAATAATAATAATAAACTCTTTATTGTACACCAAGAATAAAAGAAAAATAAATAAATACAGAGTAGAAATGTACAAGAGGCGGCCTTATCGCTAAAACAGCGATCTCTTCCAGGCAACCTTTAGGTGTAGGAGATAGCAAACTGCAAGAGGGAAGGGGTGTAAATAATAGAGTAAATATGTATATCACAATATATATAAAAAAAAAACAAAAAAAAAGTTTATTAGAACAATGCATAAGTATATATGTTTATACTAATAGATACATATACATATACATATTTTATTACACAGATTACACAGATACACATACTTATATATACATATATATTATATATAATAAAATATAATAAAATAAAAAAAAAACAAAACAAAAGGCAAGACAAGACAGCTTACAAAGAAAGATAAGTTAAAAAATAACAATAATAATACTCGTATGTAAAGTGTATGTAAAGTCAAAAACTAAGAAAGTATTCTTTTAGCAGTTTTTTAAATATCGTTAGTGACTTCGCACGTCTGATATTAAGGGGAAGAGAGTTCCAAAGACGTGGGGCTGTTACAGTGAATGAATTGCTATAGAAGGAAGAGGAGTTAGAAGGGATTTTAAGGATAAGGTTAATATCAGAGCGAAGACAGCGAGAATGTGAATTGCCAAGAAATTGGAAACGCTCCTTTAGGTAGGGTGGGGTACAGGGATCGAACAGAATACAGTACAGAAGATGAAGAATGTGAGTATTCCTGCGAAGGCGGATAGGGAGCCACTTGAGCTTCTTGCGAAAAAGAGAAACATGGTCATATTTACGTAAGCCAAATATAAACCGGATACAGAGATTTTGAAGCCGCTCAAGTTTATTTAATTGCTCCTCTTTAATATCAAGGTAACTGACATCAGCATAATCAAGAATTGGTAAGAGGTCTACAACGTCACAAACTCACAATCTCACAAACTTTACCTGTTTATAATATTAGTATAGATTACTACACTATTCAAAATTAATATATGGTATTATCTAATATAAAAACAAGTATTCCCTTACACCCGTATCTGTTATCCTGACAGTTGAATGTCCGCAATATGGCAACAACTCGCTTAAATAATAATGGCATAGAAGTGCTAAAATTACAACGATAGTGTAGTGTTACTTAACAGTTCCGGTTGCTATGCTGATTATGCTGGGGCAGTCACCCTTCCTGATAATGGTAATTGGACAATATTTAGAATTATCTGTAGTGGCAACAAACTTGCTTTTGACAGTATGTCCAAATTTCATTAAATTAGCTACCATGGCAACATATTTCATAATCGGCATTTTGCCGGCAAAAACTAAAATTTATAATACTTCTATGAAATATATTTAAGAAACATATTCTAGTTAATGTTTGTTTATTCGGGATTGAACTAATGACCAATGTTTACAATTACTAATCAATCGCGTTTAAGATATCGGTAATGTAATAATTTTTATCATAAGCACACAACTCTTGACGTATTCAAGTGTAAATCATGCGTGTTTTCTTCCATGCCAACGTGCCTGCCTAGTGCCTACATTGTATGCTGTTTATCGGAGCAACAAATAACACAATAAATCAGCAATCCGTATGTCCGTCTTTGACAGATTTTATTATTAACCCTGACACTTTCAACTTGGTTTATGTTGACAGTCTCCATCTTAATACATACATATCTATCGTCAGTTTTTGATTTTATCGTAGGTACATTTTCTATATTTCTGGTAATTGCAGCTTTGCCCGAGCTTGTAATTCCAATATTCATCGAGCTAAGTAACACCCTCGTTATATGAGACTTTTAGCATAGCATTGCCCGTGGCTCCGGCCGCGTTCAGATGTCCAAAAACCAAATTATTAGGTTGTACATATTTATGGTTTTACATATAGATTCGACCTCTGTATCGATAATAATGTTTATTTCAATAAGATTTTGCAAAAAATATCTAATGTACAGATTCGGCTTAGTTACAATTTTATTATATGTATAGATGTGCCCGTGTTAAAAATACGCGTAAAACTTGGTGCTCAAGCTCTGTCTTTAGATTACGGATGTCTTTAGATCAACTCAACTCAACCTTGTTATGAATACGACAGATAGCTTATTTGCACAATTCGAGTTTAAATAGACATCAAAAACACACAGACTTACATATTAGGTAGATATATAGCTAAGACCTTTACACAATAAACAGACTAACTTTTTTTAGTTTTATCTAAGAGCATCTAGTAATCTCCGAGAAATTCAATTAGGTACTAATTATTTCATACTTGATCATTAAGTAGCGTTTATTACTTATGGACGGGTGATATGATTTATGCAGACATTAAGTGGTCGTCGACCTACCATTTCTTATAACTAGATATCTATTATACTTTACATAATATTTTTTTTTATATTATAACATAAAATTTTATTGCCTACAATAAATAATGGAACAATATCCATACTAATATTATAAATGTGAAAGTGTGTTTGTTTCTTTGTTTGTCCTTCTTTCACGTCGAAACGTAGTAACGGATTGGCGTGATTTTTTGTGTGGAGATAGTTGGAGGACTGGAGAGTAACATAGGCTACCTTTAACCGGGAGTTTACCTAATTCCCATGGGAAAACATTTTATATTACAATGCCAAAAAAATACTTATGATCAGAATTACTTAAAACTTGGTATTAATGCTCTTCAATAAAATTAAATAAATAGGTGTTTTAGCATTTTTCGAAATTCATCCTATAAGGGGGTAAAATAGGGGACGAAAGTTTGTATGAAACTACTTTTTTAGAGATTTTTTTGTAGTTTTAGCGCGACCGAAGGCGCGGGTTCTGCTAGTTGGTTATAAATAAACGCTTTACCTCTTTAAGAATATAAGGAAGAAGATTGCTATTATGATTACTCTATTCCACTTTACGCGATTTAATAAACTGCGTATTTCCAAAGCCATGCTTATTATTACATAATGAAACTAATAAGTAATAGATTATTATAGTACTAAATTAATATAAGGAAAATACTTTCTTAGATTTACGGGAATATTTGACATTTTAAATAAAACTATCTTTTCGTAATATTTTGCGGATTTATTTTGATTATTTATTATGTATAAGGAATTAAAATGTTCGCCCAGTGTGCAGTTATCGAACCTACGACCTGCGATGAAACAGATAATCCGCCCCTGCATCACTACAATAATCTGATTGTGGATACTTATCATATTTTAAGTCATATCAATCATAACTTAGAATTTCGTTATAAATCATTAATTTATTGATCAAATATCGAATATCGACAGTTCTGGAACTTCAGATAAAATATCAGCTGCAAGGCATATCTAACTATTTATGTATTTCTCTATTGTGAATTCATATATGTAAGCACTATCTCCTTTCGAACGGGAAGTCCTTGTTCCTGTTTACTTTTATAAATTCTAATATAGAAATATTATAATTTCTCAAATTATATACATTGTATGGTTATATCATTAAAAAATAAACTTAATATCTTGTTTCTGAATCTCTTTGATTGTTCATTTTTGGCCTTTGGACTATTGGAGTGGCAATACCAATAGGTACTGTTTGGTTAAGATAACAACTTTAAAAAAATATCTGGGAATTTATTAATTTTTAATTACTTTTTAGCACATGTACTAAAAGAGGTTCCTAATCGTATACATATTTAACCTACTTATGTACTATATACATATGTATTTAATGTATTTTTATTGCACTAAACAAGTAATAGAAAAAAAAATACATAGAAAAAGACGTAACCACGGTGGACTGGTCTGATGGTTCATGGTATCCTCAAAGGATTCTAAGCGATATTTTTTAGACTATAATTTATGCATAGGTATTTTATCATATAGGTAAGTAAACATAAAACTTACTGCTTCCTTCAACCAAAGACCTGTTGGGCTGCGTATGTGATGTGTAAGAATCCATCAGAGCTTCGAAATTGCTCGTACGCTTGAGCCATCGTCATGCTGTGGCTCGCTAAGACTTTGTCGTTTACCAGCAGGTACAATGCCTGATGAAAATATTATAATGAAAAATAGTCAAGTGACAGACATGTTACGTAGGCTATACCTACCAATAAAATTAGATTTTTGACTATGTTAGAAAGTTTTCTGCTAAATCACAAAAAGGTTAATTAGCAATTAGTATTATACTTTCTTAGATTTACGAATTGCTATTATTTGACATTTTAAATAAAACTATCTTTTCGGATTTTTTCGCGGATTTACTTTAATATTTGGTTTCCGACGTTTCGAATGCTTTACAGCAATCTTGGTCACGGGAGGGACCGTCACTGTCTCTGCCTGAATTAAATCCGCAAAAAAATATTAAAAAAAATTTGCAATGTTTATCTGTTATTATTTAAATAAGCTTACTATTAATTTGTATACTTTCCAAGATACAGTCCTGAAGTTTAGGACAGACAGAGAGACGGATGCAAGGTGTTGGTTGAATTGATAAGGTGTGTGCTGGATGCGAACCCAAATGTTTTTCTTTTATAATTTTTTTTTAACTTATAGTGAACTGTGAATATTGGTAAAGTAATAATTTTTTTCGTAACTCTATATTGTTTACACATAATTTATTTCTTACAATTTAAGTATAATTTTATGTTAGTTAACGATAATATTATGTGATGCTTTTGAAATTTTAGAAATATCTTTGACATAAATTTTAATCAGTATACCAAAAATGTGTCATTTACAATCAAATATTTAGTTAATTAACATATTATTATAATTACTATTTACTTATTTCATTAAACTAATTACAATTCGCAAGACTGACCTGAGAATCTCTTAGTTTCATCTTGGTGCGTATGATGTAAAGGAACTGGGACATAGTGAGTTCTTGAGGCACGAGAAACTTGTTTCTGCCCAAAATTGGAACTTCTTTTTCTCTTGCATATCTCTCCACGTACAACTAAACGAAACGAACGATTTATGTATTTATACTTTTTTATCTGCGTATGTTTATTTATAAAACGTAAAAATGTCTGTTTATTCTGATATAATTAATTATATTTGAAACTCGGATTAATTTACATATTGATTGTAACCTACAAATACATAAATTATATTTAAGTAGGTACTACTTTCGCTTATACTGATATGTAAAGCTAAGCGGAGGTTGCAAGTTCGATTTCTGCCTATTGTAATATGTTGGCCATAACTATGACTATTATATTATGGAGTTAAAATAATTAAAGTAGATATTTTATATTATAATGTAGTACCATTAAAATAGAAATGAGTTGAGATGTTGAGCAATATGCATGTATTTTTTTGTCTGTATCGCCACGTGGGGTAAAGAGGATCCAATATAGAATATCGATGATAAAGAATTATGTCGCGAGCTTTTTTTTACCCTTGCGTGTAGCTACGTTTATTGAGCTAATGCATAAATAGATAATACGAGTAGATCTTATGCGGTACGTGTAAGTCAGACAGTAGCAACGAAATTTTTGCAGGAATGTTACAAAGTCGCTAATACAATTATCAAAATATTATTTATTAGGGACTTACGAGTATCACAAAATACTCGTAGACATACCTACAAGTCATGACTAATTTTAATATTTGTAGTTTTCACCTCCAGGAGGAGAAAACTACAAAACCAATATATAAGTTATAAGAAGTAGCGACTCACCCGCACTTCGCTCGGGTTCGTCCCTAGGTTGATTCCCCATACAAAATTTCATCCCTATTTTTACCCCCTTAAGGGATGATTTCCGGGATAAAAAGTCTTCCCAGGGTCTCAAACTATCTTCTTACCAAATTTCATCTAAATCGGTTCAGTAGATCCAGAGATTATATAATAATAAAAATAAACTTTATTTCAAGTAACTTAAGACTCATATTTTGTTAGTATACAAATTGCTTATATTCTATGTTAGTACTTACACTCTAGATACATTTTAGATACATATACTTTTACATTCACATACATTTATACATTACTAACAAGAAATAGCACAGCAGTGATTAACATATCTACAATCCAACCTACTGGCAATTACCCTCATGATGCTGTTGGTATTACCCCGTAATCTATCCACCAGGGACCCACACCTTTTGCGTATCGTGGCATAGAAACAATCAATCCTCGCTGCTGCGAACATCCCTGATGCACTACAAAAACGGGGCAATCCCAACAGCACCCTAAATGCATTATTGTATTGAACACGAAGCGCGTTATATGATAAACCCCCTACAACCTCACAAACTCACAAACTTTACCTCTTTATTATATTAGTATAGATATAGACTTTATTATTATATACATAAATCGCTACTGGACTTATGTATGTTTCAATTAATAGGTATACGTTGTGTTAAAAACACCATAATTTTGTTTCAATCTCGTACATAGTAAAATCACAATCTAATGTTAGAGTCTTAAACACTGTTGAACATTCACGAAAGGGTATTTGTAGGATTGCTTATATCTGTTAACTGTTTAATCTTTCGTTATCATATGGGTCGCCTCCACTTGGTTACAGTGTTTGTTATGTTCAACTGCTGTTTCATATGAATTCAATTATTGTTAATAAAAACTTAAAAAAAAACCGACTTCCAGGCACTAAAATGTAAAAATAATTTAACGTGGGTTTTGATTTAGAATAGATACCTAAGCAGATATTTTCAAAGTCGGTGTCAGCCGATGTAAAGCAAATCTAATATATTTCGATACGTAAATTACATATTTACATATTAGATATTATTCGTATCTTAAAATATTATTGGCTATTTCTAACTATTTTTATGTTGTGAATGATTCAGAAAAAGTAGGTATAGTATTGATCGATATGTTCTTCCTTTTAAGTAAAAAACTACACTTTACATTTATCACATACCTACGTACCTATTTTATATTTTTAGACTTATTAAACTTTGTCGTACTTGATTGTTATGAATATAATTGAACTTTGCATAAAATGTTATCAGCACTCTTAAATAAATAACTTAAAGAATATACACTCGTGTCAGATGTTTTTACATTGATTGTGGTGTGTAGGCATCTAAAATAAATGCCATTAAGGAGATCGATATTCATTTTATTCATAAAATACTCGTTGCGTTCGTATAATTCATATAGTCCAGTCATATATGTCAAAATAGGGCAAGTATCTCGGAATTGGAGATAGCTATAAAATTGTACAAACTTTTATTTTGACACCCTAAAATTTGTCTCAAAACCTACTTATCGTAGGGTGACCGCGACTACAGATCGGATACGGTCAAATGTCAAAAAAATGATTTTTTGGAAATAGATGTTTTTTGAAAATAGATATCTTGAACCGTTTTCGACATAAAGGGCAGAGAGCGCGCAGTGTTTAACTATTTAGTATTATTCATTTATTAGAGGTCAACCGGTAGTCCCGATTAAAAACACGCCGCGTAAAATCTAAATTATTATTGATAAATATATAATTCTAAATAATTTGCATTTTTTATTAACTATTATATTATATTTAATATATTTTTTCATTAACTGAGTATCTATTCATTTAATAACACTTACCTACTCATGTAATTAAAAAGTTTTTAAGGGAAATACTTTAATTACATTTTAAGTACAAAACAATTAAGTAGATTTTATTAAAAATCCGTAAACTTTAAAAAAATAAATATACTTAGGAAATACGGGTAGGCAATATGGATCCCTATTATATAGTACGGACCTTTCTATTTATAGTCAGTAGGGAAAATGTTCAATTGTATACTTACGGCGACCGTTTTTTTTAGGGAACCACTTTCTACGAATCTCGGTTATTTATTAGTTTTGAATCGTACCTTGGTCATTTACGGACGTACAATTTTAAGAGATATGGATAATTTGTGTGTTAGAAGTCATTCGGAAGGTGAATTATTAGGGGATGTAGTATGTGGTATGAAAACTTTAAGAACTGCAAGTATCGAACGAAATGATGGTCTTATTAATCATTTAAGCACCACAATCTCTCTATAAGTGCATGAAAAGTCCGAAGTGTTTACATTATTAAAAATTGAATTCTAGCTGCTGTACAAGACCAAAACTCCAGCTTCTCCAACTCTACCGCTTGAAAGGCGAAGTGAAGTATTTGATTTTAAAAAGCAATGTTTATTTTGTGGTGAAACAACTGATGAGACCGCAGAGACAAAGAAAAAAGAAAAGTATAGACGCTAGATAAGTAAAGTGATTATTGTCGAGTGGAAAGACAATGCTATAAAAAAAAGTAGAAGAACGTGGTGATATTTTCAGAGAATTGGTGAAAATACGAATACTTCTTCAATATGATTTGATTGCTGCTGAAGCTAAATACCATGCTGTTTGTTATACGAATTTCTCTAATAATAATAATGCCCTCCAGACCGATTCCGGCCACGGCGACCAATCTCATTGAGACTAGCCAACTGTGCAGGAGATATTATAGTACACAAGTGTACGCGCAGACACAACGTGCACTCTCTATTCCTGTCACTCTCATACTCCACTGGGGCGACACAAGACACGACCAGTGAGAGTTAAGGCGCAGGACCGACGGCTTTACGTGCTCTCCGAGGCACGGGGGTGAAACACCGCCAACTTCCAATTCCGGGCTGTTACTGAGGCTTACTATACAGAAAGAACAATAACTAAATAACTAGACTCAATAACAGGCCCTCCGGGCGTGCAGCCGTACATGCTAGCCACTACACCAGCTAGGCAGTTAATAAGACTCTCTCCATAATAACGTACCATCGTCTCATCAGAAACTCTGTCAAGACAATCAAGTTTCAGAAGATTTGAATGATACTCTAAATACTTAAACAAAAGAAGATATATATATATATATATATATATATATATATATATATATATATATATATAGATATATATATAATATTTATAATAAATATAAATAGCATAAAACCCACAGGAAACGAGATACATGCAAAAATGTGCAAAACATCTATTTTTTTACTTTTGACCTTAGATATCTGATGTTGTGGACACCCTACGATAAGTAGATTTTAAGACAAGTTTTATTAGTGTCTCAAAATAAAGGTTTATACAAGTTTCTAGCTGGCTATCTCCAAGTCCGAAGTGAAACCCCTAATATGACTGGACTAATATATGATATTTCTAAATACATTATTTACTTATATGCATAGAAAATAGAAATATTAATTTTAAAATAATCTTACCGGAATTTTATTGGGAAATCTGTCTCTTATCACTTTAACTTCCTTATTAGAGCTGGTCATATCTGAAAGATGTAAAAAAATTAGAATTCATCCCTAAGTGATAATGAGCATTGCGGATACTTAGATAAAATCAATTATATTTTATTGCGTAATAACTTATATTACACACTTGTATGAAAGAAAGCAATTAGTACCCACTTTATCTTATCATACCAAGTTATTACATGAAGTTTTTTATCTGCGATCTCAAATGGCAGTTCAACACCCGATCTTAATTAAATGAATCTGAGTAATTATTCTAACGATTTTAAATCATATTCAACCTATACGTATAATAAAATTGTAACTAAGCCGAATCTATACATTAAATAAACATTATTATCAATGTATTCAGCCCTTTTTAACGTCCCACTGCTGGGCATGGGCCTCCCTTCAATACGAGGGGGATCAGGCCATAGTCCACCACGCTGGCCAAGTGCGGGTTGGCGGACTTCACATGTCTTTCGAAAACTTGCTAAGTTCTCTTAGACATGCAGGTTTCCTCACGATGTTTTTCCTTCACCGAAAGTTATGTGGTAATTATGTTAAAAATGATTCGCACATGTAAATATCAGAGGTGCGAGACCCGGGATTTGAACCCGCTTCACTCGGTTTCCCAAGCAAGCGCGTTACCACTAGGCTACTACTGCCTTCTTTATTATTCTTTATTATTATCAATACAGAGGCCGAATCTATAGTTTTTAGAATTTTTGTCTGTCTGTCTGTCTGTTACCGCATCACAGAAAAACCACTGGAGGGATTTTGATGAAATTTGGTATGGTGATAGCTGGTTATCCGGGTCAACATATAGGATACTTTTTTACCGTAGTGAAATATCTCATTTCTGAGAAAAAATACAAAAACTGCAATGTAAGATTACACTAATATGTAAAACCTAAGAATTTGGTTTTTGGTCATCTAAACGCTGGCGGAGCCGCGGGCAATGCTAGTTAAACTATAAGTACTTACCATCTTGGTACCCAAAAATTTCATGAGATGCATATGTGATGTAAAGAAAACCGTCTTCATCTGCATATTGTTCGTACGCCTGAAGCATCGTGAGACTCATGCTGAGCATTGATCTATTATTGATTATTAGATACAGTGCCTGCGAAAGAAATATACTTATTAATTGAAAACACAATATTAACTGATCTATTACTAATTGTTAGTTTCTTATAATAAAATATTTAGTATGATTGAAAGTCTCGAAAGAGTTGCCTACTTTACTAATGTCAATTTAATCAATAATCGATGTGTAACTACTAAAATATACTCAGGTAATTGTGCATAATATTAATTACTTATTTTTTGTGTGTCTGTTTGTGGCATCGTAACTCTCAAACGGATGGACCGATTTCGATGCGGTTTTTTCATTTGAAAGCTAGTTTCCTTGCGGTGGCTCTTAGCTATGTTTGGTTAATATCGGTCCAGCAGTGTAGGAGTATCAGCTCTTTTCCAAAATGATGTAAGGCATTTTGGCGTATAATTACTCGTTTTAGTGCTTCACGCGTGCCAGTGTAATCGTTAAATGACAATTAATTTGCGTAAGGTTTTTTTTTTAATTTTTAATTTATAATTATCTATACCTAAGCTATCACCCACAAATTTATTTGCAGCATTAGGTATACCTAATAGGTACCTATATCAGTTTCGATACTTTACAGAAGCACGCATCTATTTAAGAATGTTATTTTAATTTAGGAAATAATTGTTTTTTTTTCTATTTAAAAGATCATAGTTATGTACATTTAATATTTATATATGCTTAATTAAGCATAACATAATATAATTATGTCTCCAGTCTCATACTTATAGATACACATATCTTATATAACTCCATGTGATATCAATAGAGAATTGTGATAAGCTTTAATTGTTATTTGTTTGACGTTTATAATAACAACGAACAAATTAATCCGTTGTCTAACACGACACAGATAAGGTTTATATGTTTTTCTCGCATGGGTCAGCTATCAGCCGACGTTCAGGTACCGTTACGTATTGATTACTGTCCGCTTATCATAAAGCTATTAGAATGAATCTGTCACTTCCAATAAATAAAATCTGTGCATAATCATAATTGGACCCAGTTATGCAAAAAACAGCCATGTGCGTAAAAGTACCAACAGAGTTATAAGCATTTTTCTGTCGATAGTTGCGCTTGGGTTATGTTTTGTTTTTCTGGTTAATTTAAAATTGAACAATATTTATATAAGTACATATTGTTTATTTTTTATAATTATTTTATTTTTTATAATAAAATGCTTATAACTCTGTTGGTACTTTTACGCACATGGCTGTTTTTTGCATAACTGGGTCCAATTACAGATCTGTTAAGATGTTAAGAATACGCTTTATTTACTCGTCTATACTATTTGTATGTAAGAGATTGCTCGGATTGTTTGAGCGTATTCTCAGGAACGGATCTGATTTAAAAGAAATCGGCTTATTTGGCACGTTCAGAAATCAAACCTACGATCTCCAGGGAATTAGCCATTACTCAAACATATGCCAAATTAGCGATGATTGTTAACAAACAAGATAGTCCATTAAGATATACATGATTTTAAGAACAAAATATTGAAGCCTATTACAATAAAATATGCCTTAATTTTTTTTTAATGATGGGGCATTAACACACAGCACCATCTAGTTCCAAGGTAAGCAACGAGGCCTGTGTTATGGATACCAGATAGTTGATATACTACACATATATAAGTTTAAATACATACATATTATAAATATAAACACCCATGACTGGAGAACAAACATTCGAGCTCATCACACAAATGAATGCCCCAACGGGACTCGAACCCACGACCGCTTGCATACAAGTAGGGTCACTAGAAACTGAGCCAAACATGTCGTCAAATTTCTTACCTGACTTGGTTTTATCCTAATTCTGTTACGTATAATTACTAGGAATTGCGACATTGTAATATCTTCCGGAACTAAAAACTTGTTTTTCTCCAAAGTTGGTAGATTCTTTTCTTTCTGATATCTTTCCACGATGAGCTAGAAAAGTGTTTATAGTTAGTCTTGTTGTTAAGTATGATAACTTTATTTTTCAATTCAATAAAGTGGTCTGTACGTACCGGTATTTTTGTAGGATATTTCTTTTTAATTGCCATCACTTCTTCCTTTCTATTGACTGCAAGAATAATAGTACATAATTATTATATGTAGATTAGGTATACTTTTCTGTCGATAGTAGAAGAAAGCACAAAAACATAATTTTAACAAAACGCGTTTATTTATATTAAAAAAAAATACGAAACTAAGTTATTGAAGTTTTGTTTTAAATGTGGCCATAGCTGTATTATTAATAAAATTAGGTTAGACGCACTTCGTATATAAACTTAAATATGTACAGCTGCACACCCGGAGGTCCTGGGTTCGAGTCCCTGGTCGGGCCAAGTTTAGTTATTGAGTCTTTCTTTATAGTAAGCCTCAGTAACAGCCCGGAGTTGGGAAGTTGGCGGTGTTAAAGCAGACAGTCCTGCGCCTTAACTCTCACTGGTCGTGTCGAGCGGTCGTCCCACCAGAGTATGAGAGTGACAGGAATAGAGAGTGCACGTTGTGTCTGCGCGTACACTTGTGCACTATAATATCTCCTGCGCAGTTGGCTAGTCTCAATGAGATTGGCCGCCGTGGCCGGAATCGATCAGGAGAACATCATCATCATAAACTTAAATAAAAGAAAGCCTTTATGACGTACAACTGTACAAGTTTGCCATGGTAAGCCCAAAGTTTTGAAAATGATTATTTTTACAAAGAAAACAAAAACATATACCTACCTACATTTTTTTTTCTTTTTTTTCCTTTTTTAGGCAAAAACGCTTTAACGACATTTTTTGCTATTTTATGGTGGCTACCATTAGAGAGTTCTTATCTTTTTGTCCCAGAACGTCAAGTGGTTCCCGTGGGACAATATAAGACATAAAACATGTTTTTGAAAATGAAGTAGATAATTTAGTTTTAGAAAATAGCCAAATAATTTTGATAATTATTTGTTGTTTTAGACGAGCAGAAACTAGGTTTTTGTTATAGGTACCTGTTATATTTTTCTTTATACAAAGTCAATACGGTACTTTATTCAATGTTATAAGATCGATATTGACAATAGAAATCGCCCCCCAACGATAGCCTACATATCAACGGTAGCCTTGTACTTGAACGAACTATTTATTTTACAATAGAGTATCAAGATAATGCTTTAGGACTTCTGGTCAAAATTTTTTTAATAGTAGTGATGATTAGTTGATGTCGATTTTTGTATCCATTACGTACTCGTACCTATATTTTTTGTCCGTCGTCATCTATACATATAATAAAATTGTAACTAAGCCGAATCTGTACATTAGACATTTTTTGGAAAATCTTATTGAAATAAACATTATTATCGATACAGAGGCCGGATCTACAGTTTTTAGAATTTTTGTCTGTCTGTCTGTTACCGCATCATAAGAAAACTACTGGAGGGATTTTCATGAATTTTGGTATGGTTAGGTTAGGTTAGCTGGTTATCCAGGTCAACATCAACATAGGATACTTTTTACCGCGGGAAATTGTCTCATTTCTGAGAAAAAATACAAAAACTGCAATGTAAGAGTATACTAATATGTAAAATCTAAGAATTTGGTTTTTGGTCATCTGAATGCTAGTTTATTATATTGATTCAGTGAATCGTTCTAGATTCACATTTTGTTGTGATAATGCTTTTGTAAGCTTTCCCCTACTTTATTAACCGACTTCCAATAAAAACTTTTTAACAAAAAAATAAAAACCGACTTCAAACAAAAGCACTAAAAAGTAAAAAATAACTAATTGGACCTAATCAAATATTTTCGAAGTCGGTGTGCTTTGCTTTGTATGGGCTGGCACCGATTTCGAAAATATTTGATTAGGTATGTATTTAATAGGTAGGCTTTAATTACTTAGCCAAAGCACACTGACTTCGAAAATATTTGATTAGGTATGTATAGTAAATGAAAACTACCAATCAGTTATTTTTTACTTTTTAGTGCTTTTGTTTGAAGTCGGTTTTTATTTTTTTGTTAAAAAGTTTTTATTTTTCCCTTTTTAGTGTAGACATTAGTAGCAAAGTAAGGATTCTAACGTGTTACCATCAGATCAGGTCAACAACACCGAACCACTGTACTATCAACGGAAATAGAAATACTTGCAAAGTTTCAAGTCAATATGACAATTTTGAATTTTGAAATTTAAATGGGACCAATCTGGAAGTATACCCTTTCAAACAAAACAAAAATTGTCCAAATCGGTTAATAAATGACGGAGTTCTGAGGTAACAAACATAAAAAAAAAAAATACAGTCGAATTGAGAACCTCCTCCTTTTTGAAGTCGGTTGAAAAGGAGGATGTTCTCAATTCGTCGGAATCTTTTTTTTTATGTATATTAACCGATTACTCGAAGATGCCTAAACCGATTTGGAATGGTTTTTTTTGTTTCAATGGGTATACTTCCCAGGTGGTGCCATATAAATTTTATCGAAATCGGTCGAGCGGTTTTTTATAAAATCTAAAATTAATATTTTTTAAATAAATTGTTTAATAATAATATGTCATTAAAAAACTTTCTTCTTACAAATTACCTGCTTATTACGTCTACACTAAAAATGGAAAAATAAAAACAATTCAATTTAATTGGAAAAACTTAGTCTTGACTTTAAAAGCTTTAGATAAAGTTCAAAGTATACTTTTAATATTTTAATGAAGATCTCAATAAAGAAGATACCTACCTATATATACAATTTTAATTTGTATATTCTGTTTTTTATTACTTTAGTTTTTGTATTTTATATGTAACTGTGGACCTAATTTCGTAAATCTTTTTTGCTACAAGGGTACCTTACGAGTATGGCTCCACAACAACAGGGTAAGGTTAAACGATGCGACTGGTATATAAATTCAATTAATATCACTTAAAATGTTTATTTGAAGGGTACGTTGCAAATTGACTGCTCTAAGCGTAGGGTTTGTACTATCATCATAAAGCTTGATATTTGTATGCCTATATATACCATTTTATTATAGATTTTTTTTAAAAAGAGACTTAAATAATGGTAAAAATGTTTTTTATGTTATATATATTTATGATTTTTGGATTTTCTTTCTTTAAGATGTTTTGCGCTGTGGCAGTATCTATATGTACGCTGTACCTATTTGATTTTTATGACTACAATGAGATTGCTATGATCAATAGGTATATTATATTGTGACTAGCGACTCACCCTTGTTCCGGGTTCGGCTCGGGTTCACTCCTAAGCACGTTTTAACGGTTAGCATAGATTTCTCAGAGATGAAATATTTTCCCGCAGCAAAAAGTATCCTATATATAGACCCGGTTATCCAACTATCATCATACCAAATTCCATCAAAATCTATCCAGTGGCTTTCTCGTGATGCATTCTCAGACAGACAGGCCTCTGTATCGATAATAATGACTATTTCAATAATATTTTCCAAAGAACATAATTTTAATGTACAGATTCAACTCTTAGACTATGTTATCTATACTATATCTATACTAACGTTATAAAGAGGTAAAGTTTGTGACGTTGTAGGGGTAATCTCTGGATCTACAGAACTGATTTAAATGAAATTTAGTAAGAAAATAGTTTGAGACCCTGGGAAGGACATAGGATACTTTTTATCCCGGAAATCATTCCTTAAGGGGGTGAAAATGGGGATGAAAGATTATATTGAGAAGCAAGCTAGGGACGAACCCGAGCGAAGCAAGGGTGAGTTGCTAGTATTATTATAAAGAGATAAAGTTTGTGAATTGTGAGTTTGTGACGTTGTAGGGGGTAATCTCTGGATCTACTGAACCGATTTAGATGAAATTTGGTAAGAAGATATTTTGACACCCTGGGATGGACATAGTACACTTTTTATCCCGGAAATCATCCCTTGAGGGGGTGAAAATGGGGATGAAAGTTTGTATTGGGAAGCAAGCTAGGGACGAAACCGAGCGAAGCGAGGGTGAGTCGCTAGTCTAAACATATAATTTTATTATATGTGTAGATAACATAAGTGACCGGAAGTACTTATATATTGATTTTGATGAATTATAATTTATATCATTTTGATGGAACCTAGCGAATGAGAATATTGGTATTTAACATATTACGATAACCATGTATTTTGTACACTACCTAAAATGTCTTAACAAGCAAGTCTTAACAGCAAGGAACGAAACAAAATGGTCCTATAAGGAGCCAGCCACCCTTTTTATGGTTTTTTGGTTTTAATGATTTTCTATGGACTGGCCCTGACTTTATTTCTAACAATAAACAATCATCAAATACCAAAATTTAAAAAAAATTAGGTTTTTTTATTTAGCAGTGAGGCAAAATAACCCATAACTTTTGATCTCGTTTGAACAACTTTAAGTAGTAGTTTTTATTCTATTGATAGTATCATATCTAAAGAAAGAGTTCGTAGCTGCGCTTTCATATTTCTAAAATTTACATAACAAAACCTGTTTTTGGATGCACGAATACTCTGGAAGCTTTCGGGCAACTTCCCCAAATAGGCACCAAATACTTGGCCCGAGTCACGTATACAAAACATTAACGCATTTAACTATTAGACAAACAATACGTAAATTAATTATAGCGTGCAAATATTGAATCCTAGTTTTGGTTGTAACTCATAACTGATTATAATACGCGCTAAGTTCAGTGAACCGTCTTAGATTTTAGAAATAAACAACTTATGTTTATACTATATGAATTAAAGAAATATGAGTATCCATACTAATATTATAAATGTGTGTTTGTTTGTCCTTCTTTCACGTCGAAACAGAGTGACGGATTGGCGTGATTTTTTGTGTGGAGATAGTTGGAGGGCTGGAGGTGACATAGGCTACTTTTTACAGAGAAAGATTATCTCATTCACACGGGAAAATACGCTATAATATAACCCACAACAACTCATCATACCTATACAGTTAAAACGTACTTAGGGACGAACCCGAGCGAAGCGAGGGTGACTCGCGAGTTTCTATATAAATACATAAATCAGTTATTCTTTTATTAATAATTATTATTCGTGTATTTAATATATATACGTGCAGAATATTCACTTTATTATTTTACTGGACTCAATACTTACAAGTAGCAGGACTATTACTGCTTGTCAGTATTTTTATAGACCAATGTTTAACTATTTAGGTAAGTATTAATTAAATATTATTCAATAAAAGCATAGATATCTTATTGAGTTCACAAACAACTCTATTTTATATAGATAACTATTGCAGTATAATTATTCAAAAATACGCATATAGACATATATTTTTTTACAAATTATTTGATTCTGCCTTATTTTTATTATATGACTGATTAAGTTACATAACACAAAAAACTACAGAAAGCTCTGGAATATTCATGCACTTTAAAGAGAAATCTTTATTATGTAAAAATATGACACCTTCTACTATTATAATATATTTATCATTAATTTTTAGTTTTACGTAACAATTTTAATATTAAGTAAATAGTAAATATTTTTAATTATTTAGTACGAAAGAAAATTTTAATAAAAGGTAATTATTTTAGAAAATATACAAATATAATATAAAAAAACTTTACAAATAAAAAAATAATACTTACCAAATGGCTTTTTATTTTTAAAACACTGTTTCACATTATGGTTCACATCGTGTTTTATAAGGTTTGTAATAAAATTTAACTCCATATTCAAAACTATCACCGGTCACTAATGGGGTAGAATTCCTATTTGTTTTACAACTCGTGCGCACTCTACGCTTTCCGAAGCACGACTATCCAAAGTAAATATGATCGGCTTGATTTATTTGTAAATTGATATAAAGTTGTAAACAGCCAAAGATGCAGGACTTTATTTCAACTGTCTGTCGAAATAAAGTTCAGCATAGCGTTTTGTATAGAGTGGACCTTAAGAATTTCATTCATGTAGCTAATAGCAGGTAGATGTTTTTTTTTTTACATTCTAGCACAAACTTTATAGAGATGCTACGCATTCTAGTGACTGTAAGCTAAATATATAGGTATATATTTCTAATTTTGATAGAATATTTCGTTAGTGGTGAAATCGGTTCAACTTTCTAAATTTTGCTAATATTGTGAAAATTAATTTAAATAATATCAACGGTACCTACTTATTATTTCCTTTACAATATTCACAATCTTGAAGTTAAATTATAACAATGGACATTACTAAACAATGAGTTATTCCTGTCACCTACCTACTATTGTATATTACTGTCCTCTCATATTGGTACCAGTTTAAAAACCTAACATATAATAACGGTCATGGTGTTGGACAAAATATTGGGCTAAAATCGTAAAAGTTAGTTTACGTTATATATACATATAATAAAATTGTAACTGAGCCGAATCTGTACATTAAATATTTTTTGGAAAATCTTATTGAAATAAACATTATTATCGATATACGAGTAGAGGCCGAATCTATTGTTTTTAAAATTTTTGTCTGTGTGTCCGTCCGTCCGTCCGTCTGTCTGTCTGTCTGTCTGTCTGTCTGTCTGTCTGTTACCGCATCACAGAAAAACCACTGGAGGGATTTTAATGAAATTTGGTATAGTGATAGCTGCTTATCCGGGTCAACATACAGGATACTCTTTACCGCGGGAAAATGTCTTATTTCTGAGAAAAAATACAAAAACTGCAATGCAATAGTATACTAATATGTAAAACCTAAGAATTTGGTTTTTGGTCATCTGAACACGGGCGGGGCAGCGGGCAATGCTAGTAAATTATAATTTCTTAAAAGAAGAAATATAAGAAATAATAAGTAGGTACTGATGTCACTTTGTTACTATCTTATATATCTTATATATAAAATTTCCATGTCACAATGTTAGTTACCGTACTCCTCCGAAACGGCTTTACCGATTTTTACCAAATTTTATATGCGTATTCAGTAGGTCTGAGAATCGGCTACTATCTATTTTCCATACCCCTAAGTGATAAGGATAAGGTTGGTCCTCCCAGACCCCACCCCAGGGACGAACCCGAGCGGAGCGAGGGTTCGTCGCTAGTATTATTATATGTATTGATTTTTATTGCGTATCTTATGTACTAAAAAATAGAAAATTTTATGTTGAATTTAATCTTAAAAGAATTTGATTCATGATCGCAACCTTTGGTTTTACTTAGAGTATTTTTAAAACGATATATATACAATAAAAATATATAATACTAATATATAATTTTACATAAGCATTAAAAAAAGTTGATGAATGTAATGTGGTTTCCTGATGAGACCCCATTGTAATAGTATTTGTCTGTTAGACTTAGGGCCTATGCACACGAAGATTTCTTAATGCCAACGTGCATTTTACATGCATAAGCACTAAAAGTACGGTCTCGCGCTACAAAAGGTCAATGAGGGTTCTAATTTGGTAAATTCTTAGAGTCTGGTATCCTAATTAATAATAATTCAAGTTTGCGACTTTGAACGCTCGCCATTCGAACCGCTATATAGTAAAAACTAGCAACTCACCCTCGTTTCATTTGGGTTCGTCCCTAGCTACGTTTTAACGGTTAGTATGGAATATATATACCTACTATATATTATATGATATATAACCTATAGCCTGCCGCCATAAACGGGCTATCTAATTCAAGAGAATTTTTCAAATCGGATTAATAGTTCCTGAGATAGAGCGTTCAAACTAACAAAGTCTGCCTCTTTATATTATTCGCATACCTTGTAACACCTTAAGGTTAAAAATAGCTATTATATCAATTATAGAGATTGTAATTACCTGCACTTTTTATTGAAACATTTTTTAATTAGATTAATAGTTCCCGAGTTACAACGAAATCAACACGTCATGTCCAAACAAAACACGTCCAAACTTCAAATACAATAGTCAATTCATTGGACTATTGAATTAGGATGTATGTTTCTTTGAAATGTGATATATGAATGTACTGAATCTATCTACTTTTAATCTAAGAAATGGAGCTATATAAAATATGTCAGTGATATTACTATAATAATTTTATAAGTGAATTTGTAATTATTCGTCTCACTAATATTAATTTAAATGTGAAGGTTTGTGAATGGCTCCAATAGGTTTGAGCGTAGCACGGAATAGAAATAGCTTATAGTATGGGAGCCTAAGAGGGGATTTGTGGAATTGACCAAGCGCGGCAGATTAACCTATGGGGCGATACTTCCTCCATAATATAAATCCTCTATATAAAGATGCGCGTCTAGGGCAGCCCATCAAAATTTATAGTCTGTGACAGGTGAATGTCAGTATGACTTTGAGTTGAGTTTGACTTTGCACTTGCAGAATCCCCTCTACTTATGGAAGTTTAGTGCGAGTTATTGAATTTTTAAAATATCACATCGTATTTTATTTTTATATATTCATGAAAAGGAAGGGTTTGTTCTCTTTTGTTTTTTAATATTAAAAGCAATCTTTAGTAATCCAGTGCATACTTTATTTTGTATTTATGTAATCATTATTAGATTATACATGATATATTGTATAGGGTTTAGAATCAATAATTAAATACTTAATATTTTTAGTTTAAGTTAATTAATCATCTTATCTAATAAAGTTTAAAAAATGAAAAGGTGATTGGTTTGGTGAACACTTGTTTGGTGAAAATCGATAAGTATGCTGTTTACTCCAATCTATATTGCAATGACTTTCATTAAAACTTGGCGGATTCGCTCTTTTAGAGCACGTCTTCTAGAGTTTTTAAATGGTAACACAAGTGTTGCATTTTGTAAAGTGCCAGAAAATGCTGCAGGCAAGTTCCATTTTATAATAATTTCAATTATCTATGCAATTTAATAAAAAATATTAATAAACTTAATATTTTTTTTAGAAACACCAACTTTGAGTTCAAAATTATGTACAAATCCTAAAAATGCATACTTATGTGACCTTCTTGATTATACAAATGCATCAAGAATATGTAGTATGAAACCGACCCAATGTATAGAAATCAGTGATTGGGTATCATGTGCTGGTGGCTTACCCCTTGGATCTGAAGACACCTTACTAACATCTGATTTTGATCTTGAGCTTCTATTTGAATGTGAAATGGACCCCCATGAAGACAGCTCTTATCATGACATCATCAGTGTAAGATTTTATATTACTTAGGCTGACAATATTAAATAATAGGTGAATCATATTGGCCTTATTTTATTTTTGTCTTATTGGGCTTATATTATACTTTGTTGCTTTAAAAAATAAATATTTCCTCAGTATTCTTCTATTTAAAAACATAGTCTTTTTCTCTAGGTGCCGCATCACATAATCTAAACAGTAGCCTTTTAATGTTAATAATGTTAAATAATAATAAAGCAGCAGCAGTATTAATAGAAGTATACTATATATTTCATATAATAAAATATTATAAAACTAAATTTTGAATAACTTTTACAGCTGGAATCATTGGGTCAACCCATAGCTTGGAAAGCTAGCTCCCATTTAGCATTAGTTTTAAAAACAAATATGGAGAATCTCAGCATTGTAGGGTTCCATTTTGTTGGTGGGGAATTTATAGTAAATCACAAACTTCCTGTGGTCAGGATACAAAGTAAGTGACATAGAGCTAATATAAAAAAGCAAAACTCAGAAAATTTAGTTTCCCATATCACATTTATATCTTTCTGTCTTGCCCTATTTTTTTCTATATTCTGTGCAAATAACACAATATGATCTATCCATTTCATAATATAAGAGGTTTTATAAGTTTGATGATTATATTTGTCTGAACTTAATGCAGGTTTTTTGTTAAAATTTCTAGTCTAATCAGGTTCTTAGCTATATTTGAAGAAAATCTGACCCGAATGAATCTGGCTCATTTTATTATTATAACTATAAAATGGCTCTAAACACCTCCAGGTAAATTTCTACGAAATTAATTAAATTTCTAAGAAATCTATTGTTAACTGTAACATCGGCGTGTCCGCGGTCGTGAAGGGATTAAATAATTAAAAGTTTCTTCTGAGTTAGTGTTACAATTTTATAGGAAATATAAACATAAAATAGAAGGAAATTTCTGAGCATTTAAATTTCCTTAACATACTCGTACATTTCCAGAACTATTTTCCATGCAAATTAACTTGATTAATTATATTATCTTAGTTGTATATAATTATTATAATATTTAGTAAAACCATTAAGTTTGCCCATATATTTATAAATAGATTTTTTTTATTTGTAGCCGTTCAGATATCAGGGGAGCCAAATAAAGCTACTGATCTGTCGATGCGAGGCTTAAGAAGCGAAATTCAACATAGTTTACGACAGCCTCGCGAGGAGTTTCAGTGGCCGATCCACGCTGCTCTCTTGCGAAAGTTATCCAAAGTTGTTGATATTAAGTCCGATAGACGAAGTATTGTAGAGATGAATGGGGGTAGCGATTCAGTTTTAGATACTCATGTGCCCAGAAGAAATGTTACATTAACTGATGTTAGCACAATAACAACGAAATCACTCTCTGCGGAAGACGTGAATGAGCCAGAGGTACCAAAAACAGCTATTGAAACTCAACTAAAGCCACCAGAAGAAACTTCCGAGAAAACTATAGAAAAAGTCATACAGAAATCACCGGAAAAAAAAGTGGGGAAATCACCAGAAAAGAAACTAGGGAAATCTCCTGAAAAGAACCTCGGGAAATCTCCTGAAAAGAAATTAGGAAAGTCCCCAGAAAAAAATTTAGTTGTACCTGAAGATAGAGAACTAGTTTTAGAAAACGTGACTGTTGAAATACAACATAATATAACACCTAAGAAATCTAGCCTCAAATTAGACTTAAAGAAAGGCACAAGTCAGCTCTCGTCTTCTTTACTCAATATTTCTAGTCAAATAAAATCTATTACGACTCATAAAAGGGTGGTCAGTACAACTGCACCCAAAAGGCCTCAAAGTCAAACAGAAACAACAACATATATAAGAGAAGAATCTCCTAAGAGTTCGCCGTCTCAAATGACGCCAAAGTCCACAAAAAGTTCCCGTCCATTAGTGAATACTAAATCGCCAAATGTTATTATCTATTCTGATAGTGTAGTAGCTAGAGACAACTTAGAAGCGTCTCTGAAGAGAGTTCTAGATTGCGATAGGTAAGTCAAAATTTTCTATGTCGAATACTGAGATCTAGAATAGCAAAGCTTAAAGTAGTATTATAAATCTATTAATATATATATCTACATAATCTTTGAACAGCATGTTTAATAGAACCTAATGTTGAGACCCAAAATAAGTAGCAATAATATTTATTAGCACCCAATAATCTGACAAACTCTAGATAAGTATGCCTTTAACTTTTGTCAATCGTTTTAATTTTTTTTGCTGGATCCACACGCTTGCAATTTGCCACAATTTCTAACCTGTTGGTTTAATTACTACAAAGGAGATGGTGGATGTAAAAAAAGCATAAAAACAGTATTCTTGTGGTAGTATTTTTGGAAATTTATCAAATAAATAAATTTATTCACAAAAACACAGTGTGTGGATGCATCACAAGTGCTTCCTGCAAACTTTCTTTAATTTGTGCATCAAAACTCGATGGGGACGGCCACAAGTGCTGCAAACCTACACAGGTCAAGCCAAACAAGCTCTTCACATGGTTAATTTTTTGATGATTTGTCGATGCTTTGCAAGCGTGTGGATTCAGCATTACAATATCATGGGGGCAATCTTATTTTATCTTGGGAGTTAAATTATAATTTGTGCGCCCCTGTGTGCATTCAATGATACTATTGATCAATGAGATTTTGACAACATATGTATAATGTCCTCCCGATCGGCGGCCAAACTCATTGAGACTAGCCATCTGCGCAGGAGATATTATAGTGCACAAGTATGCGCGCAAACACAAGTGACTATTTGACACGACCACTCAGAGTTAAGGCGCAGTACCAATGGTTTTACGTGCTATTTGAGGCACGGGGGAAAAACACCGCCAATTTCTTGAAAGAAATACTCAATAACTAAATTTGGTCCGACCCGGGACTCGAACCCAGTACCTCCGGATCTGCGGCAGAATGTTAGCCACTAGACCACCGAGGCAGTCATAATATATAATATAACACTGAACAGGTACACAGTATACAGCATAACCCGCGAGGCGCTCTCGGCGGGCGCGTGGCGCGGGCGCGCGGCGCTGGTGGCGGTGGCGGGCTGCGCCGGCCGCGCCGCGCCGCTGCTGCTGGCGCACCTGCTGGACGGCGGCCGCCTGCTCGCGCTGTGCTCCGACCTGCTGCACACTGTGCTGCCGCATTATAAGACTGCTGAGGTTGCTAATGTCCATCTTACATTAATATTATAATAATAAAGTCTTTCTAACAAATTTCGGCCACGGCGGCCAATTTCAATAACACTTCAATCTCCATAAGTACGAGTATACATGCACACACAAACACAAGTATACTCTTCTATTCCTATGTAGTCTCAAAGTGTAACGATAAACCCATACTCGCGAATTAAGCCGCTGAATCGATCTCTCTAAAAGTTTGTTGTTAAAAAAAGTTTTCACAGATAAGGAAAAAATATTTTTAATTTTTCTGTCTCTCGGCTCACTTCAGATACAAATCAAACATAAATTTGTAATTTCTTAGATTTACTTCGAATATGTGACATTTTAAATAAACTTGATCTTTTTTTTTCTTTTATGTCGCGGATTTATTTTGATTTTTGGTTCCCGATGTTTCGGGAATAATTTTTTTTATTATTATTATACGTAATTATTTTAATTAATGCATATTTACAGTTTTTTTTTCTTTTTACATTTCAATAAAAAAAACCTGATTATGTATTATAATATATTATACACTTAACAGATAAGAGAAAATGAGGTAGTACAATTCTCATACGACAAGTGGAAGTCGGTAAAGATGAAGCACCATATCTTCTGCTACCAAGCGTCACCTGCAAAGAAACAATTTTCCACAGAAAGCGATAGACAGTAAGTAGAAACATTTTATTGAATATTACAAAAGACATTTTAATTGTTTTTTTTTGTGTTTTTTCTATTGGCAAGTCAAAGTCGCTTTTAATCTCTATATGTTCTGTCAAAATGATTAGAATATGATTATTGCTTTAGTTTAATGCAAAACTTAAAAAAAAAAAAATTTTAACTCGTCACTATATGAACAGAGTTAAGCTAGAGTAATAATCTCATTTGAGAGTGTGCTCAAAATTTCAGTATTTAACACCTGTTTGTGACGCGATGTTAGCGATGCACAAGTGTTAACTGCTAATATACTCATATCTATCTAAATGGCAAGTTGGTGTTTATAATGTCTTGTTTCAGACCTATTTCTCTCAGACCGGGTGGTCTGGATAAATATTATTATTTTAACTGTGGCATATAACTTATAGATTACTCCCGGTATAATTTCATAATAATAAGTGAATTTTAAAAATGCTTCATATTGAATAATTTGTTAATAGTAATGAGTCTATTTCAACTTGCTATTTAAAAAAAACATGATTTTCCTTTTTTCTCTTGTATAAATAAGATGAACTTATTTATAGCATCTGGATAAGATGTAATATTACAAAGTTTTAAGCGTACCTGTTAGACTTAGATTGACGTTGAATCTAATTTTACAGAGCGAGTCAGGACGCTAATATGTGTTGGTACGCAATTGCCTCCTATTAAGAGTATTTAGTCGCTCACTGCCTTTTATAATGAAAATGCTTAACAATTATAATGTATATGCTCTTGTTGCTGGCCATTCAATAATTTCTTTAAAAAAAATTATCTTTGCTATTGATGTGTAGTGAAATGGTGTTGCCAGAATTTAGCATTTGCGCATATTTGAGCAATTTTGTGAAAAATCTACTAAATGTACAAACATATTTTTACCGCAAAAAATAGCTGCTGGATCTTCAGGTAAATAATAATAAATAATGATAAGTTAGATTTTTCACACATTGTAAATAGCAATAAGTAAGGCCATGTGCTTAGCGATAATTCTGTTTTTTTTTTTTTATATTTGCCTTGTGCCATATTGTATTAATAATTATTTTATGTAGCCTTACAATAACTATTACAGATAATAAATAAGCACTTTGTTCTATATCCAAACTTTTAGAGCATGTTTAGAATGACTTGTACATAATATTGGTTTATGAGTTTAATTAAATGTTAAAATAACATTTTAGTTTATGAATTTTGTTTTGATTACAAAATGGAATGTTTAAATTATTTATCAAAATGCGCGTATTTAAATGTATGATATTTTATCTATAACGTTTTTAGTCCCATTTAACTTTTATTTTAGATATTATAAGTATTTTAATATTCATATATAAATGTACCCAAATATAATTTCTAGGCCATCAAAGTACACTGGACATCCCGGTCACGAGTTAGACATCCAGGTGTTAGCGTCTGAAGAGACTTGGCGGACCCCGTCTTTGCTCCAAGCAACAGATCTTACTAATAATGGCGTTGCCATATTTTCTCAGGTTTGTAAACGCTACTTGTACGTTTTAAATTTAATTATAAGTTACATTTAATATACTTACAATCAAGGCAGTGGGAGCCAAGTAGAAAACCAAGTGTAGTGTGTTCAAACCTCCGATATTTTCAGCGAATCATTGTCAACATGATTACTATTTTGCCTTATGGTGAATAAAAATACCGTGAGGAAACCGGCCCGTCTGAGATTATGACTTGATCCCCTTCATATTAAAGAAGGCAGTGGAATATTAAAAGGGCTGTGTGAATACAAAAAAATGTATTAGAAATGCTTTCTTCGCTTTTCTTTTATTCAATATTTTTTTAATTTTGTGACAGTAAAAATATAATATTAAGAAATAAAATTTGTTTGTTGTTGTACTTTTAAAGCGATATTATATTTATATTCTAACGCCATTTAGTACATATTGTAACTAAAAATAAGTGTAATACCGACGTTATGTTTAATGTTATAATTTTTTTTCACAGATTCACCTAGAAGCTGATCCAAACGACTATCTAGGTGAAGAAGGCATCAGAAGTAACGAAGCCAGGTTGGAGATACTACACAAAATCCTAGGCGATATCTTGGGCCTTCACGTCAAAGACTGTCAAGACGTGACTCAGCTAGAGTACACTAAGGGTTACTTCCTTGGAAACCATGTGGTAAGGGAAATTCATATATATCTGTCATCATATCGCATCGCCATATTTGTTTTGTCATGGTAGCATTTGCTGGATTTTGGCGTTTGTATTTTAATATACTATAATATCATCATTTATTCATATTATATAGTGATTGCATGTTATATAACATATTTAATGAATTTTTTAACGTTTTTTACTATGTATAGTTTAGTTTTATTAAAATATGAACGTCATATAAATACGAATTGATAGTTGTTATGCATTATCTAGAGTAATACCTATACAAGTAAAAGTCTAAATATATAATACAGGAGCTTATAGAAACACCGCCATTTGGGATGTATGTTTGATATAAATATAATTATATGTTCATCATTGGTCTTTATATCGTCCTGGATACATTCTAAATTTTTTTTTTCATATTACCGGTGGTTTGATAGTTTCAGAACTAACACTAACATTTTCTCATCATCATACGAATGAATGCGCATTTATATCTCATTTACATCTCTTCATTGTCATTTGTTGCGTTGTATGTAAATATACGACGTCATACAGAAATTTCGCATGAATAAAAAATTTAATAAGAAATATGATGTCATAAGTGCGTTATTGTATTCTGTTTCACCTTAAACGTACAGTAATATTTCGTAATATAATCAAATTACTACATATTCGTGTCATAATAATTAATTAATAACAATAACATGGTGATCGCGTTTCTATTATTAAATAAAGAATTAATAAACTAAAAATAATAACATGTACATGTAAAAAATGTTTTATAAGTCTTAGATTAAATCTAAAACTAGAAATTAATGTAGAATTAATGTATATATTTTTTTAATTTATGTGAAACGAGCCTTAGCGTAAATTTTCAACTAATAAAAAGATATAAAAATTGGCTCACATTTGGTGATGATATTGCATGATACACCTACATACAAAAAACGTACAACTGAATTGATTACATCCCTTTTTTTAAAATCAGAACTTCCAATAAAAATCCTAAAATAAAAAACAAATCCATAGACAATCATACCCATGTCAGCCATAGACCACACCCGCACAGATAGCACACGGTACAAGTACATAATGGTGTTTGTTAAGGGCTGGCGTGGCGCGGGCGGGCCGGGCCACGTGACGGTTTGACGCCCGGTGAGCGATAGCTCGCTTTGTTCCACGGTTTTGCTTGCTTTTATGAGATTTTATGGATATTTTTTCACTTCTTTAAAGGGTTTCTTTAAATTTAGCTTTCTGGCATATTCCTAAAATCTCTAAGTAATAAGTGATTTGCCTTTTGTGGATTATAAGCTTTAAGTGCCACGCATGCTATCTTTCTCTTTATATCTATCTACATATAGTATTTGGTATAATTTCTATAGCTTAACACAAAACAGCATTTACTTAAATATGCACCAAGCTCATAATTATAAGCTATAATTTTTAATAAGGCAACAAGGTACAGAAAAATTATGTATAAATATTTTGGAGATGCTTTAAATGTCGCTTAATCTGCTATATATATTGGAACAATAGAAGAGCTAAATTTAACTTTTAATATTTTTACATGACATTGTTGCATGTTTATGTGACACTGGAGTCTTTTATTCACATTTATTGGTTTACTTTTATATAATTGTATTGTTAAAAATATCATTTAAAAACATAAAAACATCACAAAAAATTAAATCTTATCAAAATTGATAAAAGACTCCATAATGTAAATTAGTTGACATTTCATTATTTGGTTATGTTTTAGCATAAAATGTCGCTGGTGGAGAGTTGGTGTCCGGTTGTGGAGGGCAAGCGGTTGCAGAAACTCGGTGACGTCACGATACAGTGGTGTATGAGAGACGAGACTCCTATAGAACCCCCCTCAGAAACCTTCCTGCCTGTGTATTTGTATGAGTGTCCTGAACATTTCTCAACTGTTGAATATTTTGATGTAAGTTTGTGCTGATTATTTTGTTATTTAAGTTAATAATTCTGTACTTATAAGAAACTTAACAGTACAAGAAGAGTGAATGAATTTATCGACTACAAATTTTCAATTATCATAAATTAGTTCTATTGAATCAGTTTGTATTTGGATGTATTTTAGTATTCATCTTATCCAATAATAACCCGATATCCCCTTATTGGGTAAAACCTAAAATTATTAAGATATAAACATTCTGACTGTCTAGTAAGAGTTTTAATGACACCACAATGGGGCCTCACATTGATGACGCACGATATTACCACAGTCTACTAATCCATGCATTCGTCTATCGAAGGCGTCTGGACCGGACAATAGTGCGGGGCGTGTATGTACAAGGGTGAGACGCATCAGACTGTCATACTTTTTTTATATGATAGTCGAGAAAATGCCTTTAGACGGGTATAACCGTAACTCGGTACGAGATAAAAATTGATACAGAAATACATATATAAATCAAAGATCTACTGTTTTTGATGAAATGATATTAAAGGCAAATCATTTTAGAAAACAAATTTATTACAAAGACAAGAATAAATTGACAACATGATATATGCAAAAGCCTAATGATAAGTGACAAAAATGTAAAACTAACATATTAGTAACATAATATTGAAGTATAGTGAAGGCGTCCAAACTTTCAACAGTTACTGTGATATTACTGTATGTATATATATCCCGTATCAGAACCTAACGTCAGAGCACCTGGGGCGCGCCCTGCTGTACGCGGACGTGCTGGCCTCCACCACGCTGGTGGCGCGCGGCGCGCTGGCGCACGGCGCGGGCGCCGTGGCGCGCCGCCAGGCCGCCGCGCGCGGCCGCGCCGGCAACAGGTGGATCACGCCGCCCGGCCAGGCCGCCATGTCGCTGCAGGTGAGTGCGTCTCGCTCACTCGCACGGCGAAGAAAGGAGATAATAGATTACGCCGCTCGAACAGACTGCTACGTCGCTGCAGGTGAGTTTGTCTCGCTCGTTCGTATGGCGAAGAAGAGAAGTAATGGATCGTCACCCGGACAGACTGCTATGTCGCTGCAGGTGAGTGCGTCTCGCTCACTCGCACGGCGATAAAGGGTGATAAGAGACCATGTCGCCCGGATAGCCTGCTATGTCGCTGCAGGTGCGTGTGTATCTTGCTCACTGAACGCGTTCAAATTATACCGCTCGAATGTATGTCTTGCTCACACATACGGCGAGGAAGGGAGAGAGGTAATAGCTGATCAAAAAACGCGTGTACTAAATGCCCGGCTAGGCTTTTGTGTCACTTTTTGTACGTATATACGTCTCGCTTATACGTTTAACGAGAAACGGACACAGAATATAGTAGATAAGATAACGCGTTGTCACGCCCACCCGACCACGCTGCGATCTCACTGCAGGTACGTGTATGTTTTCCTTTCTCGTATGGCAAGGAAGGGAATAGTATAATCCGGATCAGCCAAACAGATTTTATTGAGTACTAGCGACTCACACTCGCTTCGCTTGGGTTCGTCCTTACTACCGTTCGTACTAAGCCTAATTCTTTTTATAAAATAAAAGTAGCCTATGTTACTCCCTATAACATCAGCTACCTTTCAGTGAAAGTCCCGTCGAAATCAGTACAGCCGTTTCAGAGATTATCCGGAACAAACGGACAGACAGATAAAAATAAAAAAAAAATGTGTTTTTCTTATTAGTACCGTATGTAATTTCATATGCATTTAGTAAAACGCTGTTATTTTGACATTACAAACAGACACTTCAATTTTATTTATCTGTATAGATAGGATCGAATACGAGTATATTACGATTTAAAATAGTATTGTACATATTTTCTGGTTTTGTTCTTTGAACGTCTCATTTCGTTTATGGGCTATTTGTATATAATCTAAGCTAGCTAACAAATACCTGCAGGTGTGGCAGAAGGTGTCCCCGTCGCTGCCGCTGGTGCAGCACGCGGCGGCGCTGGCGGCCGTGCGCGCGGTGCGGGAACAGCCTTCGTACGAACATCTTGACATCAGGTATCACTTATATTAGATTATTATTATTATAAACGCTAAAGATATTATATTATTTTTAATTTTAAAGAAAGCATAAAATAGGCAGTGGTAGCCCAATGGTCGCGCTCGCTTGGGAAACCGAGTGAAGCGGGTTCAAATCCCGGGTCTCGCACCTCTGATATTTTCATGTGCGAATCATTTCTAACATGATTACCACTTGTTTTACTGTGATGGAAAACATCGTGAAGAAACCTTCATGTCTCAAAGAACCTAGCAAGATTTCGAAAGACATAAAGATAGTCTGTGTTTGGTGTGCCTGTGCATGTGTGTGTGTGTGTTACACTAAAATGGCTGGACGGATTTCGATGGAATTTAGTATAGACTATGACCTGGAGTAAAATATAGGTTATTAATAGTACTGGTACTGTATCTAGCAATATGTCTATTGAAATACAGTGTATATATTTTATTGCCTTGTTGATTTAATAATTAAGCATTTTTGTTAATACACAAGCATTATAGTTGTCACGCGACTAAATATGGACGGTATATATACTGTGTCATTTAAAGTTATATTTGATTAAAATAAAATAATATATTTAATTAGTGTCGTACATCCACAAGCCCAAACTATTCAAATTTTATTTAACAATAATATGTTAGGACATTAACACACAGCACCATCTAGTTCCAAGGTAAGCTACGAGGCTTGTGTTATGGATACCAGATAGTTGATACACTGCACGTATATAACTTTAAATACATACACATTATAAATACAAACATCCACTAAACTGAGTAATCAAAGTCATCAAAGAACTGAGTTAAACTGGAGTACAAACATTCGTGCCCAGCACACAAATGAATGCCCTCAGCGGGACTCGAACCCGCGACCGCTGGCACAGCAAGTAGGGTCACTACAAAAATGTATCGTAAAATATTTATTTCAGAATTAAATGGCCTAACGACATATACTATGGACGTGAGGTCAAGATTGGTGGAGTTATAACTGCTGCCAACTGTACGGGCGACGATGTCATCATAGATATTGGTATGTTAAACTATATTTTAGTACATTTTTTTTTTCAATTTAATTTTTTTGTTCAATAGCTCCTAGGAGGAGAAAAATATTTTTTGAATATGTAGCAGATAATGAAGTTGTATATGGATGTATAGACTATAACTACTTTTTTTTTAATCATATTGTTGAACTGTGTGAATATGTGTTGTTAGTTAGTAAGTTTGGATTACTTTGATGGTAATCTTTGAATTCTTTCACTACTTAGAAGCTACATTACCACCGAGTGCTATCTATAAGCAATTTTTTGTTCCGATAAAATGTGTCAAAAAGTATAATAATTTTAATTGAAGTGGGTATAAATAAGCGCGCTGCCTACACTGATTAAAATCAAGCAATAAAATGTATGGCACAAAGACACTTAGGGCACCTGAGCGAACTAAGAGTAAATCGTTGTAAAGTAATATTTTATTATTTTTAAATAAAACTATCTTTTCGGATTTTTTCGCGAATTTATTTTGATTTTTGGTTCCCGACGTTTCGAATGCTTTACAGCATCCATGGTCACGGGAGAGACTGAGGTGTTACATGTCTTGACACTTGACAGTTACACGAGAGCCGAGGCGGTGCGAACGGACTTAACACGTCCGTATACTGGTGACCAAACGAGTCAAACAGTTTTAAATAAAACTATCTTTTCGGATTTTTTAGCGGATTTATTTGGAGTTTTGGTTCCCGACGTTTCGAATGCTTCACAGCATTCATAGTCACGGGAGAGACAGGTGTTAGATGTCTTAAAGGTATAGTTGTAAGAGACAGCCTACCCACAATTAACATCTCAGTTTCTCCCATGAACATGAATGCTGTAAAGCATTCGAAACGTCGGAAACCAAAAATCTAAATAGATCGGCGAAATAATCCGAAAAGATAGTTTTATTTAAAATGCAAATATTCGCGTAAATCTAAGAGAGTCAAACAGTGTTAACTTGTATTTAATGCAAATACCACACTGTAGACTAAATCTAAAAAAAAACACTCTCATAATTAATTTTTCATTTTTCATAACGCGCCAAAAGATTGTATAACTTCAAAAATCTATTTTAATTTCTAGGTACAGGTGTGAACATATCCAACAGTGTGCCCACTACGTGTGTGAATGATATTATAACAGAATATAACAAAAAACACGGCACTGCACTAGCGCCAATATCTATAGAGATGTTCCTAGCTAAGTATTGCTCGCACCTGGAAAGGATATTGGACGATATGAACAGTGAAGACGGCGTTCAAGCTTTTTTGGAAATGTATTACAAATACTGGTTACATGAGTGAGTGTTTTGTACTATTTGTTAATTTTTGTGGTGAATTCTTTATTGCTATCTCAATTTTGAATTTTTAACCCCCGACGCAAAAACGACGGGGTGTTATAACGTGTGACGTGTCTGTGTGTAGCATCGTAGCTCCCGAACGGATTAACTGATTTTGATTTTTTTTTTGTTTGAAAGTTGAATTATTCGGGAGTGTTCTTAGCTATGTTTCATGAAAATCGGTCCAAGATGGTCGGTTTTTTTTTTAATTTTAATTTAGTTATAGTATAAACTATATAGGTTATTGTTTAATGATGATTCTATATAATTAATGCTTCATTATATGTAACTAGTAATTGCCACGTAGTTGAAAATCAACCATTATTCCTTAAGTTTGATTGATATTGAGGTTCTATTTTCAATTTGACCATAGACTTTAACAATAAACAAAAGAGTATATATATATAGTCAAATACATCGTAGTGTGTGTAATATTTTTTTTATTGATTTAATGTATTTTTTATGGATAACTTTAAAAAAAATAGCATTCTGCACTCCTTCTCTATATAAAAGTGTGGGAAATTTTTTGCTTCACGTGTTAATATATAGATGATATAACAGTGACGAAGAGATCCAAGTGCAGAACGCGGACGGGTCCGCCACCGCGGGCACCGTCTGCGGCGTGGACGCGGCGGGCTGGCTGCGCGTGCGCGCCGCCGCCGGCGCGCTGCGCCTCGCGCCCGACGGGAACACCTTCGACCTCATGGCCGGACTCGTTGCGCCCAAGTACTGATTTACTTTCTTTAATTACTGTGTTATACTCTATTCACGGATTGAACCATGCAAAGCGCTTCCTCTGTCCCACATTAGCGTACAAACTGATAGGAACAGAAAACTGTCTAGCTCCGCCCACTAACATTTGCAAGTGGTTTGAAATCGTAGGGCTCATTCATGTTGCTAATGATTTAGTGAAGAATTATTAATAATTAGTAATAAAATAAAATCAACATTAAAGTAAACAAACAGAATTTTAAAATATTTGTATACATTATTTATTAACTTTCACTTTCCAAAGTATCACGGTCGTCTCCTACATTGATAGTAAATCAGGTAACTACACGAGAGACGTGTGAACGGTACGGAATTCAACGACGGAGTAATATTATGACTCTCATTGTAATCGCGGCCTGAGCGTTTTATCTGCAAGTAATCAATCACGTGGAAGCGCAAAATCTCAGTGCTTGGTACATTCGGCGAACATGGTATAGGACATTATTGCACCCAAGTTTTGATTGTATAAGAGTGATACTACAATACTAAACGCATGTATTTGTAACTGGCAATAAACCTTATTCCCGACTGGAGCGCACCAACCATGGTCACGGTAGTACGGGCAGAGGTTGCCCGTAAGGTATTTTTCCACTTACATATACACAAGTCATTACACGCTCACAAACCATCTATATTGTCATTCTTATACAATTATAGAACGCGGAAATTTACAAAGTTTTAATTATATTAGTTCCGTTCCTTTAGTTAATATCATGTGAGCTGATGTTAGTAATTTCGACATTATGGCAGGCCTTATTGTACCCAAATAAATGCGCAAATCTTTTTGAGGGTTCGGAAGTTAGCGCGAGAGATGCGCAGTAACATATTTTAGGTGACTCGCGCCTAATTTCCGAAGCCTCAAAATGATTTGCGCGTCCTGTACTTATTATGTTAGTATAAATACCCCCTTCATTTAGTTATTGTCTATTGACATAGAAAGTTATATTAGAAAAATTAGTTGGTGAGGTCCGAACGTTTCTGTGGAAGGAAAATTTAGCTAGAAAAGTTACATCAAAAACAAATAATCTACCTTTCACATCATGGCGGCATTCAAGTTCTAATCGCCTCTCTCTGTATAATAACCTTAGTATCACCTTCGATTTGTTAATGTCGGTTGACAAGAAAGTTATAAAATAATATAATTTCAAAAAAAATAAAATTCTATGGATGGTTTGAACTAGCGGTTGGAAAAACTTTGAAATATGAACATTTTATCGGTATTATTCAAGTAATTAATGAATGCAGTATGAATATTTTAAATGTTATTTATAACGTTATATTGGATGTTCTGATGATTATCTGATGTTTAAACCTGATGTTATTCTATTGTAAAATTTTAGGCCTAATAGCTATGATGGTTATTATCAAAGTAAATTGTATCTTATCACGTTGGTATTAAGGTCGTTATTGTAGTGTAGACGTCATATCACGTAGTATGAGTCAGCAAAACACTGCCAGCGCTCTGTCGACTATAAATGTACCGCTAATTAGTATGTATGTGATGTTTATATGTATGTATGTATGTACATAAGTAGTATCCAATCTTTTTCGCATATTTTACTTAACGTTGTCATAATACAAGTAAAAAAAGGTACAAAAATAACTACTCCAAAAAATGTCTGTTAAAGTTTCTAATAATAGAAATAATTTATTTTTTATATTGGGACTACACCATTGTATAACAGACTTAACTAGTGCAAAATTAAGAATAGTCTCATATTAAAACTTGGTGTGAACGCGGCATTGTTATAATACATGAACGAATAAACCACTGGACGAGACATAAAATACAAATGTATGAAAACTCGTTCAACCAAAAGACGCATAACGCACACAAAGATTTTATTACATTATTATACACACAGGTACACAATACAATATTTCTAGTGCTTGAACGTAATCGATAAAATACATATATCGATGAACCAATTAATGACATTTTAGACATTGGTTAGCATAGTCATCATATTTTACATCTTTTAATTTAAAATATCTGTATTTATTTATAATAAATTAAAATAAATGAATTAAAGAGGCAATAATAATGTGTCAAATAATAATTATTTTTTAATTTGATTTATATAAATACGATGGCATTGATGGCAGCATTCTGTTGGCCTATAATAATGTTAATGAACAAATGAATATCGGGTGTATATTCCATTAATATATAATAAAAATTATTTTTTAAAGATTAAAAAAATATTAAGCTAATTTAATTAAATAAAGTGATTTTGTTGATTCTGTTATTGAATTATTTTAATTGGCAATTGATTGTCTCGGGTAGCTTATAAAAATGTGACACTGTCCTAATATTGCTCAGTTCTTAATAAACATTTGTGAAATTAGGAAAAAGAAAACGTGATTGCAAATTAAAGTGAGTGTTGGATCGTGAAAGTAAAATAGATCGTGAAAGTAAAGTGTTTTATTACAAATCGCCAACCCAGAAGTTTAGTGCTAAAACATTATTGTTTGATTTTGTGTAATTTATGTGTTGAAATAAAATGATCTTTATTATTATTACAATGGAATAATATTCCAAAGTATATAAATGTGGTATAAAATAAAATAAAAAATTAAGTACACATACTAATTATAATTTTTGCGTTTATATTTTTATGTGACTTAGAAAATATTTTTATAAATTTATTGTCATCAGATTGTAGGATACTGTGATAAAAGTATTTTATGTTATTGTACTGTACAAATAACACAATTCGTTCAGTTATTTCGTCAAATATCGATATATTTTTCGACATTGTCAAGCACTAGTCGATGTCAAATGGACTCACTCGACAGTTTAGTCATTTGTTTTGAATGGTATAATCCAGGGATTTTATGATGGTTGTCAGATGTCAACAATACATAGAAATATCGACTATATTTAACATAGTTGGATAATATGACATTTTATTTTACAATTTTATTAAATTGTGTGATAAATAACAATAAATGTAATAAAATAATGTATTTACAAGTGAAAAGAAACAGTGCTGCTTCCGCCGCTATAGTTTTTACACCATTTAACAGAACATTTAGTCATTTTTGGCAGATTGTTTGTTGACAAGTAAATGCTTGAGACTGACGCAAAAAACAAACGACAAAGGCTGAAATTTCCTGGCTACTAATAAGACAGATAAAGGTACGTCCGCTTATATGTCTGGTCCAGTGACTTATTCGTTCATGTTATAATATTTTGAACAGATTATCTAGTACTTATAAGTAAACCTAAATAAATATTTTCATTAAACCTAAACTTTATGTAAGATATGCGAAAAAGCAATTAAATATGACTAAAATTGTCAATTAATAAAAAATTGAGAATTCGTGCGTACATCGTAGTGCGCAGTTGTATGCCATGTATAGGTAGTTAGTTAAATTTACATTTTATCTTGCATCTATTACGGCTTCTATTTAGATAAAAAAATGACATATACTTCGAGAAAGTTCTAATTTTCATTATAATGGAGGTTTTGCGTTATTTATTGTTGCCATCAGTATAACTCTACCTCAGTTTAGCTTCCATGTTGTATCCCAGTTGATGTTGAATATTAGACGAATACCCACGTTGGTATATTGTAGTAGTAAGTAGACCCTGAATGTATGATTTGTTATATAATAGAAATAATTTTAATGTTGTTCTGAACTTTAAATAAAACTATCTTTTCGAATTCTTTCGCAGATTTATTTTGATTTTTGGATCCCGACGTGTTCGAATGTTTTACAGCAATCATGGCGAGTCTCTCCAAAATAAGTCAGCGAAAAAATCTGAATAGATAGTTTTCTTTATAATGTAAAATATTCACGTAAATCTAAGAAAGTATTATTGTTCTAAATTACGTCTAAAGTGCAGTGGATTTTTTGAAAATCTAAGGTGTTGTACCTCGATAACATTAGCGTTGTATCGTCGAACAGTTAAAATGACATATTATATGATAATTTATTGTAATGTTAGATATTTATTATATATGTATATATATATATACTGCTATATATATATATATATATATATATATATATATATATATATATATATATATATATATATATACTTATTATAAAAATAAGTCCCCCGGCCGCGTCTTTCTGTCCTCCTGTCTGTCCTCCTGTCTGTCTGAACGCGATAAACTCGAAAACTACTGAACGGATTTTTATACGGTTTTCAACAATAGAAAGAGTAATTCTTGAGGAAGGTTTAGGTATATAATTTATTATGCTTTTATGTAAATTAGCTGAAATACGGCGACAAATGTTGAAGAGGTCGCAAAAAATCTCGCCAAATGGGAACTTTCCACGCGAACGCCGCGTAAACTAGCAAAGATACAGTTAAGTAATGTACTAGAGAATTCAAAATCTATAAAAATGCTACAAAAAAGTCCGCGATAGCATATCTCTATCTCTTACGGTTGACTTACAATAACCACTTTTATGTTAACATTTTTAATTAAAAACATTACGTTATTTTCAAAGTTATTTTCTTTAGTTCGGTATTAATCCTTATCCAAATGAATATTTTAGTTAGCTTAGTCATTTAATGCAGATTAAAATTGCTCTTTACACTAAATCAATCAGATGAATAGTTTTTGAGATATCGTTGTTAGAAGTAATTAGTAGCGAAACATTTTTAATGCTTGGCGAGCATTGAGATGCCTACGGCGAGTCCATCCCCTCTGCCCCGCATCGCTCGACCGCCTGCTCAAGCTATATAAACCGGGCGATGTAGCGCGCGATCCTAGGATACTTTTTACCGCGGGAAAATATCTTATTTCTGAGGAAAAATACAAAAACTGCAATGTAAGAGTATACTAATATGTAACACCTAAGAATTTAGTTTTTGGTCATCTGAACGCGGGCGGAGCCGCGGGCAATGCTAGTATATATATATAGCAGTATATATATAGCGGTACTCAAATGTTTTAAGTTTTTTGAATGAATATAATCTATCAAACCAACGAGTTTCTTCTGCCGCAGGATTGTTAAAAAGTAAAACTTAGTTTATTTTACAGTGTACTGATACATTTTTTAAATAAAATAGCCCAGATATAATGTTAAATAATGAAATAGAATTTCTATATACAATAAATAATTATAATTTATACGATATTACAATTTCGCTAGATTATTAACTTAAGTATATTTTTTTTCTATTAATTACCTTAATGGTTTGATGATTTGTTGCCGTTTTATAAAATATAATATTTTTCTACATTTACTTAAAAAAATTTTTTTCACATTATAGTACAATTTATAAAAGCAATAAATTTAATTTATTATTTAGTATAATATAAGTATGTGACAGTAACAATATGCTAGATTTTTTATACATTATGCACTTATATTATTTACCAAATAATCTATCTATCTGTGGTTCTCCCTACAAGAGATAGAAAATTGACATAATTTGTGTTGCGTTTATGTCAAACTAGCGACTCACCCTCGCTTCGCTTCGGGTTAGTCCCCAGGGAAAAATATAAATAAATCTATCCCACGGGAACCGTACATTTTTTCGGGATAAAAACTCCTTTATAATCTATCTCTGTGCTAAATTTTAACCAGATCAGTTCAACGGTTCTAGCGTGAAAGAGTAACAAAAATCCATCCATCCATGCTCACAAACTATATATTATACTAAAATATTAGCATGGATATGGATGTCTATCCATAGTAAGGAACCCCACAGATAGATACGTTATTGATTTCGTCAGTAGTCAAGTTCGTAAACTTTGATAGTTAATCATATTATAAGCCATTCCAAAAATAATGTTTGCATTTTTATAAGTTTATAAACTCTATTTAGACTATATCTATAATAAGTTATTTTTGATTAGATACGTATGTAACATGTTACGAGCAAAATTAAAAATTTATAATATATCGGAAGAAAAAGCACATTTATATATTTATTCTTAAATATTAGTTTCATCTCAATTATAATAAAATTTCGCACACTATTTGATTGATTCGGTGTCAAATGTCAAAATAATTATTAATAATTTAATGCATAGCATTTCTAAATAGGTATAGTTTGTGATAATTTTTAAAATTTTGAGATCTCATTGTGAAACGCTTGAGATATTCTCGGTATAGTTAATACTGTAATAATATAATATTCGCAAAATTAAAATTGGAACAAATTCATAAATAAAATGCGATCTAAATAATGCTTGATATATACAGAAAAATAAAATATTATAACCTATAATCTAATAGGTATTTCTTTGAAATTACAAATTTCAATAAAAATACATATAAAATGTTTTAAATCTTATGGATATAGTTTAGTTTTAATTTGTTTAAGGGTAAAATGTGCCTAGCAATAAATGATCTGCCACGTCGTGTGGTTGTGAATATACACTAATAAATAGTAATGGGGATGTGCAATTTTAATATTTCGATGTGGTTGAAATTTTAACTTTTAAAGGAATTGTTAATCTTATTGAACTTTTTAAGAGAACATTTCTCTCCATAAATTGTTCTAAAATATTATTTACTTCGAATTTTCATTATGAAATTCATGTCAAGTCTTAGAATTAATATTTTTTTTTAGTATTGATTTCATTCAATAGATATAAACGCTAGAAAAAAACAGTAGTTTTTTTTTATAAAACGTTCGTTTGCAATGAGATAAGTGTTTTGTATTATCAAGAGGGAATTCATAAAATATATTTATTGTGATTTACGACGTTCATAATGTAAATTCAATCTTTTTCAAATGTTATCGTGGTTTTTCACATTTCCTAGTCATCTTTGCTGTTGTGATGTGTTTTTGTTAAAAACTTGATGGAGTCTAAAAAGTTGTATTACTTGTTAAAGTTCTCTTGTAAGCGCATGTTCTATAATAAAATTTATTTCTGATCGATGATCTGTTGTTTTAATTAAAAACATAACTACCTTTGTTATTTTTATTAGGTGTAAAAAAAGTTTTTTCTTTGAATTTGAATTTCAAAATACATCACTAATTAATGTCAATTGACTATCGATATATGTATAATAAAAACAATAAATATTTATTTTAATCGGTAAAGTAGATTTAGAAATATTATTATTAATATTCCCATTTTTTATGCTCCAAAGTAGCGGTAGGAAGAAGCTGTACCTATATCTATCGCGTGCATAAGTGTTTTAAATGAAAAGCACAAAATTCATTTCAATATTTTAATTATTGTCATCATATCACATATGCTCTTGAATCTTGCTCAATAATTTACCAAGATCGATAAATATGAAATAAAAGTTAAAAATAAGTCGGTCTATTAATAGTTATCAGCATTATAAAATCGGAAGGTGTAAAGAGGCACTCCTTCACTTCCCGTCCCTCTTATAGAGAATATCCCTCCTCCTAAAGGGTCGTCTTTGTTTAATGGATCCTTCGAAGAGGTTACAAATAACTCGTCTAAGTTAGGCCCTCCCCAGCATAGCGAAGTGATACGAGACACTGGTAACTTATAACCGTACACTATTTGCCTATTGTCGGGGTCGATGTGTAAAACCTAATAAAAAAATTGAAATATTAATTTGCATTATATTATGATTTACAGTTGAAAAATTCTTAAAAGAAACCAAATAAACAGTACATTACAGTACTGTCTTTGTGATTGTTAATTATTTTATAATTATTACATCTAGATGTTTCTTAACTTTTGCACAACTTAAAGTATAATAATTAATCAGAGATCGCTTACCGTTCCACCAAACATTACAGCTACCCAAAGGTACCCTTGACTATCTATTGTCATTCCATCTGGTATGGCGTCCTCGTAACCATAGCTTGATATATCTATGATTGTCCTTCTTCCAGCTAGTTTAAAAAATGCGTTAGAATCGAATACTATAGTATACTAGCATTGCCCGCGGCTCTGCCCGCGTTCAGGTGACCAAAAACCAAATTCTTAGGTTTTACATATTAGTATACTCGTACATTGCAGTTTTTGTATTTTTTCTCAGAAATGAGACATTTTCTCGCGGTAAAAAGTATCCTATATGTTGACCCGGATAACCAGCTATCACCATACTGAATTTCATCATAATCCCTCAAGTGGTTTTTCTGTGACAGACAAATATTCTAAAAACTATAGATTCGGCCTCCGTGTCGATAATAAAGTCTATTTCCATAAGAGTTTCCAAAAAATATTTAATGTACAGATTCGGCTTCAGTTACAATTTTATTATATGTATAGATAGATAACTTTTTTGGTCTATTAATTTAAAATACTTACATATGTACTCACTATATATATATAGGAAATCCGTAACAGTATAATTTCTTAAATTGCATTGCATTGTGATTTATCATAGCGAGGAGTGAGAACATAAATGTTTGTCAACTGTTTTTTTACTTAAAAAAATATCGTAAATGACAATTGTTATGCCTTTTTCGATTTACTTACTTAATTCGCCAGTATAAACTTTGAAATCAAACGCTTCAATTTTCTGTGTCGGTGAATCTATGTAATACATAACAGTATTATTTAAAGACCAAGTGAACCCATTGGAGATAGAAACGGGTCGTAACTGAACACGTGGATATTGCAATGTTAGATGGTCCACACTGTAAAAAGTAGCTTTATCTGGGAGCACGTCGTCACCGGTCTGCGGGCCTTTTGTACCTTAAAGGAAAATCGTTTATTATGTGACAATATGTCTTACCTATATGTAATAGCAGCCAGCTATAAAAAATATATTCTTATAAATTGCTCTTAGTTATGGCTATTATATCCAAATTACGTTTAAGTATGAATTTTAATATAAATAATATACGATAGCAGATTGATTTCAAATTCATGATATCAGATTATAAATTGACTGCAAGCTTTATTATACCTAACCAGAACCTTCCTTCGGCATCGGCCTTCCCTTCATTGATAAGATTATCGGGCAAACCCACATCAACTGTAGTGAGCAGGCGGAGGGCGTCATCACCAGGTACATTCCAATCCAACAGATAAAGCGAGGAGCGCACAGCCACCAGCAGCCGGCTGGACCCCGTCACGAGGCACACTACATTGACTTGACCGTAACCTTCGTATAAATATAAGACATTTTATTGTTGTTATGATAAATTCAACTATAACTAATTAGCTAAATATTAATAGGATATTTTGGTAAATTAGATATCTTTAACAGATTTTGTTGATTATATATATACCTAGTAATCAGTGATTTTATAGTAATGTATCGTTTTAATTTTTAGCCGACTGAATTTTTAGCAAAGCCCAAACGAGAGTTCTGTATGTAGATATATTCGATACTATGTTCTCGTTATTACTAAACGTCTTAACCGATTTTGATGAATTATACGTGTCGGTTGATTCTTCTTGATAACGCAAGTCTTAGATTATCTGAAAAAAATCCTTTCAATAAGGGTGCAATTCATTTTTTATGAAGCAGCTTCCTCTGTACTAACCAATATGCTTAGTATATATCTCTCCAGACGCATAATCTAGTCGATGAACGTTTTGTTGCAAGGCGTCGACGAAATAAAGAGACTGTGAATCTGGATCCCACACTGGACTTTCTGCGTGTACAAACTGTGCTGGCTTGTTCAAATCGCCTGTTGTTACCTAATTTCCAAAAATATATAAAGTAAAAAAGATAAACGACTGATCAATTCAAAAATATTTGACCTAAAATGTAAAACGTGCAATATTAATATTAAGTATACTATTATTTTGCGAGAGAATCGAGTTAAGGGAGGTATTATAGGCTTTCGTATGATTATATTTATCTTATTTTTTGCTGACATGAGACATGCATAGATAAAATATTCTGGTAACAATATAAATCAACTAGCAGTCGAAGCCGCGCGCAATGCTAGTAAAATAAAAATAATTCCTAATACGCATATGTTCAGTAGCCTTATTAATATGCAAATTTTGAAGTGATTTAGGTAATAGTACATACATACATAGTAAATAAAAGAGATGTATTTTTGGTGTTACAAATCAATAACTCATGTCCTAATATTTTCTAATTTTCCATTTAAATTATTTAAAAATATACATAATACAGGATACATATTTTGCTTCGTCACAAACAGTAGGTTCAATTTCCGGCTAAAAGATTTAAGATTCCTTGAAAAAAATTTACTCAAGCGAGAGGAAGAATTAGAAATAGAAAAATGATAATCTTTCAATTGTAGAAGTTTATTAATTAAACTTAAGATTAACTTCGCTTCGCACTTATTTTTGCGTAACATACATATATATCCAAGAAACGCTTCTCAATAATCTATATCTATAATAAAATTGTAACTAAGTCGAATCTGTACATTAAATATTTTTTGGAAAATCTTATTGAATTAGACATAATTTTCGATACAGAGTCCGAATCTATAGTTTTTCGAGTTTTTGTCTGTCTGTCTGTTCGTCTGTTACCGTATCACGAGAAAACCACTGGACAGATTTTGATGAAATTCGGTATGATGGTAGCTGGTTATCCGGGTCAACATAAGGATACTTTTTACCGCGGGAAAATATTTCATTTCTGAGAAAAAATACAAAAACTGCAGTGTAAGAGTATACTAATATATAAAACCTAAGAATTTGGTTTTTGGTCATCTGAACGCGGGCGGAGCCGCGGGCAATGCTAGTAAATAATATAAGCTTACCATGGATATTTTATAACGTTGCGTGCTGCTCATACCCCGTTCAACACATAAAAAAAATAAAACTAATAGGAAACGAGTACGGATCATTTTGATTTTTATACTTTTTTTAATCAATTGTAATAATAAATAAAATTCACTTTAAAAAATACAATGTCTTTCGTTCTTCATTCAGCTATAAGTTATAAGCACTAGCTTTGTTTCAACTATATATACAATCAAAAATTGTTAGTTTACAAAAGAATGACCACAGCAATGCCACAATGCGCACTAAAACCGTACGAAAAATAAAATGCATTTATTCGTTTATGATTTTATTTCATAGCATGATGTTATGGATAAATACCATAAGTTATAGTTAATTTACTTTAACTATTAATACACTTATATCATACTTAATAAAACTAAACCATGCTTATACTATAAATACAAAGATCGATCTAAAATTTGTGTATTGTTTATAAAAATAATTATTTAAAAAAAGTAATGTCACAGCATATTTTAATGAAATACTCGATTAGATGATAAAGCTGAGTGAATGCACGTATAATTATTACAATTCAATAGAAGATGATATTATAATAGGTCTACTAATGACGTAACACGTTGTTGTCGGGGAGTTTCCTGCTTCTAGGAACAAGAAAATTAATCTTTTTTGTTAATATTACACAGAAAAGACGAGTAGTACTCATTATTATATGTATATAAATTATTACATTTTTAATCGTTTTGATACCAGTTAGACTTAACATTTATTTATCTTAATAAGATTTAAGAGCTAGATTTTTTCACTGACACAAACATACATAGTGAGTGCTTTTATTAATTAATTACAATGAGTTCCACTCCATAAACAGAGCTTGATTAGTTGATTAGTTCATTGCAATCACATTAGAAACTTCATTAACATCGAAGCGACGATCGACGATTCTAATTACTGTGCAATCGTTTCTTTTTATACAGCAGAAAATAAAAACAAAAAAAAAATCGTTTTCCGTGGTGAAACAATTTTTTATAATAACTTGTTCACATAACATTATTACAGTAAAAAAACTCAAAAGATTATTAAAGTATATAATAATTATTATTATTACTGTGCAGTCCCTTTATTATACAGGAGAAAATAGAAAATTTAACCGTCATATTGTTTTTGGTAGAACTGTTATAATAAATAACTTGCTCACATAAAATTGTTATAGGAAATAAAAACACAGAAGGGTATTGATTATTATATATAATTAACTAGCGACTCACCCTCGTCTCGCTAGGGTTCGTCCCTAGGTACTTGTAACAGTTAGTATGTAATACAAATCTTTGAATTTCTCGGCTTTTATGTACTATAATATGCATGTATTATACATATAAACCTTCCTCTTGAATCACTCTATCTAATAAAAAAACCGCATCAAAATCCGTTGCGTAGTTTTAAAGATCTAAGCATAGATAGGGACAGACAGACAGCGGGAGAGGACTGTTTTATACTATGTAGTGATTAATAATAATTAATTAGAAATGAAGTTCTAGTATATAATTATTATCTAAGTGGTCTACGCGTGGTGCGCGGGCGCCTCGGCCGGCGGCTCGGGCGGCGCCGGCGCGCCCGCCGCCGCCGCCGCCGCGCCCGACTCCGCTTGCAACCTGACGGGCGATAATAATCAATATTAACTTCAACCTTTATATTATAAACTTTTTTAAACGAAAATTTAAATAAAAATGTATTTTCGGATTTGAGATTCGCGAATTTATTTTAAAAAAACATCAATCGACTTCTATTAAGCCAAATTTTTATCCTCGATCCAAAAATTAAAACTATATTTACAACAACTATATTAAAAACTATATTTACACAATAATAGTAACCAAATTTATAAATATTCAATGCTCGTACGTGTAATTAAAATATTTGACTCCATAATATTCTCATCATCCATGTCATGATATAATATAGTTGTTGTCACTACATACATATGAAATATAACTTACCTTTGTATAGCGTGGTTCCTCGCGCGGAACTCGGCCGCCTTCAGCTGCTCTAAGTGGAACTGCTGACGCTCCTGGATCAACTGTTGTCGCTGATACTCCAAACCTTCACAAATATAATTATATATATTCCTATACAAACTAAAATATACAAATAAAGTGTACATAAATTGTATGATATATCTCTTCAAAAATGAAAAAAAAGGAGACACTGGACGCGAGAGTGAAGGGAATTACGCCTACATTAAAACATCACTTGATGACCAGTCTTAGTAAGATCGGCCGATTCCAGAAATTAAAGGAAAAACACACCCATATTAAAACTATGTAAAACATCACTCAACCCTACCTTCCCTCTCCCTCTCCATGGTGGCCTCCAGCTCTTCAAAGTGCCGCAGCTTGATCTCCAGCTTCTTCATCTGCGTCTCCACCAGCAGCGCGACCAGGGACTTGATCTTCCTTTCCTCCACGCCGGCGAGGTGCTTGGCCTTGACGGCGGCAGCGGCGAGCGCGGCCGCCGCCGCCGACTGCAGCTTGGCGTCCACCGCGTCCGGAGCCTCTGTCGACACACATTGATTTGTTATGTATGTATGCAGCCCTTTTTAACGTCATACTGCTGGGCACGGGCCTCCCTTCAATACGAGGGGGATCAGGCCACAGTCCACCACGCTGGCCAAGTGCGGGTTGGCGGACTTCACATGTCTTTTGAAAACTTGCTAGGTTCTCTCAGACATGCAGGTTTCCTCACGATGTTTTCCTTCACCCTTAAGACAAGTGGTAATAATGTTAGAAATGATTCGCACATGAAAATATCAGAGGAGCGAGACCCGGGATATGAACCCGCTTCACTCGGTTTCCCAAGCGAGCGCATTACCACTGGGCTACCACTGCCTTTATTTGATTTGTTACCATGATTTTATTTGCTTCACTTGTAACTAGCTATGTAAATCAATCAAATCTTGGGAGTCAATTTTAATCTACTTCCAATTTTTGTATCGAAATGAAACTTTATATATATGGAGCATTCCACGCCAAATCTCAAAATTTACCACGAAGTCTCTTTTGAGAGGTACTACTAAAATACCAAAATATTAAGAAAATCAAAAATATTCTTTTTTGAAACCGTCCGACAAAAAAGTCATAGCAAAATATATTGACGTATAATGTTTTATGGCATTGATTTTATTCACATGCTACTTATCATTTTATGAGCAACAATTAATAAGTAAAACATTTCATACATCCTTGTTAAATGGGGTCGTTGTGGTTTTACTATAAAAATATTTTTTTTTTTTAGTGAAATGTCCTTCTCATATTTTAAAGCAATGTAAAATATTTGCCATAATATGTACAATATTAAAGCGAAGATTACTTAAATGACACATTTATTTATAAGGTCATTCATTTATAATATTTAAAACAATATAAAATAATGCTCATTTTTAAAATAATATATTTCAGTTTACATTTCATTTATAACCCTATCTGATGTTTACTGAGGCAAAACAAGATAGCATAAAGTAGCCAATATTAGGGAAGCAAATCTCTAAGAGATGCCGGTAAGCAGTACACAAGTTCCAGTGCGATATTAATCTATTATATTAAGTGATCATAATATATTTGTACAGGGTCCATTTCAGTATGACATATACGTATGTATATACAATATACATATGTATATACAATATACATATAGGCAGTGGTAGCCCAGTGGTAATCCGCTCGCTTGGGAAACCGAGTGAAACGGGTTCAAATTCTTGGTCTCGCACGTCTGATATTTTCACGTGCGAATCATTTCCAACATGATTACCACTTGCTTACGGTAAAGAAAAACATCGTGGTGAAACCTGCATATCTGAGAGTACCTAGCAAGTTTTCGAAAGACATGTGAAGCCTACTCGCACTTGGCCAGCGTGGTGGACTATGGCCTGATCCCCCTCGTATTGAAGGGAGGCCCGTGCCCAGCAGTGGGACGTTAAAAAAAAGGGCTGAATACGTATTTATACATATATAAAAATAGCAACATACCTGGTGGCGGAGTCGCGTCGTCCTTTGGCTCCTTCACGTCCTCTGCGGGAGGAGCTTCTGTTGGTTCTTCTTTCACTTTGGCCTCACCCTCGCCGTCTACCTCCATTGCTTCTGTTTTCACTTCGGACGCGCCTTCTTTCTTTTCGCCTGTATTGAATTGTTTTATATGGTAATAATTTACCTTGATAATAGTAAGTATTTAAAAAATTAGATACTCAAAAATCAACGCAAGTTTTAATCAGGCAATGTTTTAGTCAATAAATATAGATTAGCATTTATTTTAATCAATAAAATGGAACTCTAAAAGTGCTCTTGCAAAGTGAGCAGCAGACAGCATTTAGCCACCGTGAAGGACTAAGGTCTAATTCCATTTGCATTAAGGTGAGGCCCGCCAAAAAAGTTACATTAACTTCAAAATTACTTAAAAAGAAATTATCCTACTTTGAGAACACAAGAATTTCTATTTTGAATTTTAATTTATTTATTAATAAAAAAAACAACTATGAATATCGGTTCATATACATTTGTGATCGTAGACAAAACAGATAGTAAAAATGACGTCATTAAAATTCTGTTGTCCATAAATGCTTTAAGTTATAAATATTAAATCTGACTTCTATTACAAATGCGGAAGACGTGTTATCTCTTCTCAAACGGCTGAAGGGAATCGGATGAGATTTATTACACAGATAACTTCCCAACTCCGGGCTGTTGCTGAGGATTTCTTGACAGAAATACTAATTAACTGAACTTGGCCAAACCCAAGACCTCCAGATCTGCCACCGTACATGCTAGCCACTAGAGCGTCGAGGCAGTTATATATAATATAGTATAGGTCACCCGCGGGCGGCGCGGGCGGCGCGGTGCCGGCGATGCCGGTGGCGGCGAGCGCGGCGGACGGCCCGTGCGTGCCCGCCGCCTTCACGTGCGCCTCCATCATGGCCGCCGGCACCTCGTCCTGTATCGTAAATTATATTTATTCATTCATTTTTGACGTTACGACGCAACGTAAGGACTTGAAGTCACATCGAAACATTCGAGAACTTGGTCAGAAAAGTGGCACGTAAGGTCTATGTCGTGTTACCTCCATAATTACAAAATTAGTAATCTTATAAACAAGTCCTATGTTATTATTTTAACGGTTACTATGGAATAGACTATATATTTTATATATATATATATATATATATATATATATATATATATACACATTTTATATTTGCATAGGTATGACGAGTTTTATATCCCTTACTTGGGGAATGATTGATTCCCCATACAAACTTTCATCCCCATTTTCACCCCTTTAACGGATGATTTTCGCGATAAAAACTATTCTATATTCTTCCCAGGGTCTCAAACTATTTTCATACCAAATTTAGTCTAAATCGATTGAGCGGGTCTTTATAATATTAAAGTACAGATATATGGTCAACTCGCTTTTATGACCTTAAGTTTGCGTCGGGACAAGGCGAGGTAGAAACGCCGAAATCGACGCTCGAACTCCTTTATAGGTAAAAATAACCAGGAAGTGTATAAAAATCCATGTATGAGCATCATGCCGTTACGCATAGATAGGGAATGATCGTCAGTTATGCTACTACTTCTAACCCTAGTCCTTCTGAACAGGATCTGCTTAAACGTAAGATTAGCAACAATATGAAAAACAAAATGTATGTGCACACCTTGATAGCCGCGAACTCGTCCATGGCGGCGCGCGTGGCCTTGGACGCGATGCGCGGGTCCACGACGGAGGCGAGGAAGGCGACGGTGCTCATCACGGGGTTGCCGGCCTTGCTGAACGGGATCGGCTGGTACGCCAGCGGGCCCAGGACGCCGCCTGTACACCGCAGTATTGTGTCAGAAATATGCTTCTTGTTTTTAGATAGTTGGTAAAGAAATGAACTAATTATACTGTTTAAATTAAAAATAAAGAAAAGCATAGAAATATTATTTCTATTTTAATGGCTTGGTGATATCTGAATTTTGTAAATTGTCACTTTTTATTTACGCAAATCTTTCCCTATGATGTGTGATAAATATCGAGCATTTATCTATTTATGGCACATAGTAACTAAGATCATCATCAGTTATATAAAATTAAAAAGAACAGGGGTAGTGGCATAGATGGCGTGTCCTATAATATTTTGTGAAATAAAATTTTCCTTAACTAAACGTCAACTCTGTTATTTTAAACAATAAATCCGCTCATTATTACAACAACGAACAGTTCCAACGTAATACTGACTGGCAGAGTTATCGTTGAGGTAGGGATCCTCGATGGGCAGGCGCAGGAAGTGCAGGATGCACTCGTCGTGCGTGCGCGTGCCGACGTGCGCCGCCACGCGGTTCCAGTCGTCGCGGTGCAGCTCCAGCGCCTCCAGCAGCAGCAGCGTCTCCTGCTCCGTCCACTCGCGCCCGCGCACGCCGCCGCGGTACTGACACACGGAACAAGTTTTTTTATTTTTATTTTATTTGAGTAAGTCAGTTACTCTACCGACTGACCCACAGACGTAATACGTCCGTGCCTTTTTTTGAGCATTTTTATGTTTTGTTGTTATTTTTATTTTATTTTATTTGAGATGGATTCGTGCGTGTACAATTTTAGAATCAAATGATTTTGCGATCAAATAAGAGAAACTGAACAAAACTATGGGGTAGGGTGGACTTTAAGAGTCCACCAAATGTAACGCACGCAAAAGTTAACACACATACATAAAGCCAAAGGACACGGTACTGCATAGTGCGTACCACTTTAATACACTGCTAAAATATATTTTACAGTACGATTAAAACTTAGTGGCGGCTTTGAAAATCGAACGTTCCGGTGTAAAACGCAATATTAGATATTACGGTGGCGCAAAGAAACGAAACGCTGCGCGTACCTGCACTCGCAGGTGATATCCGAGGCGCCATTAGGTTTATATCGAGCTATAATATATTATACCCATATATAAAGCTATATGATACGGTATACAGTGCCGGAATCAACCTTAGCGTCGCCCCTAGGCACTGTAAGAAACGCCGCCCCATTATCAAAGTTTTGCATCAAGTGGATAAAGTTTTGATAAAGTTATTTTTTTTTTAATTATAAATTCTTGAAAAATGGAAAAAATAATTTGTAAATGTTTTCAAATTTTCGAAAAATGTGTTCGTAATTATTTTTTTGAAAAAAAAAAATATATATTTGAATTTTGCCGCCCTTTGAAATTTGCTGCCCTGGGCACTAGCCCCAGTATAAATCCAGCGCTGAGTGCATGGTACATACCGCGTTAATAAACTATGCCAATACATATATATACATATATGCCTATGCTTACATCCAAATGATACGGTACACGATACGTTAACACATTACGCTATTATACATACATATTTGTATAAACATAAATAAGCCTATAAGAGGTGCTGCATGCGTATACCAACACAGCACATTAATAAACTTTACTTTTACCTATAACACACATTAATTGTACTTTTGAACATACTACCAAATATTTTCAATTAAATATATTTGAAATTTAAGTTTAATTCAGCTTAAAATACTAACTTGATCCATCTTAAGTCCGGAAGCAGTGCCGAGCTCAAGCAAAGGCTCTGACTTGACAGTGGGCTCGGGCTTCACGGGCGGGCCCGCCTCCGTGCCGTTAGGAAGACCGGCCTCCACTTTGGGAACCGCTGCGTTTTCCGCTATAGAACAAATTTTAACATCATTAGTACAAGTTTTAAGTATTCATCATATCTCAATTCATTCATATCTCAATCTTGTGTCCTCACATGGCCTGCTTTCTGCGCATAGTTTCCCGACTCGTGGAAACAGCTGTCTCGATCACGTCATGCTAAAATCAAAGCAAATCTCTACTACTTTGGTTCTGGATTCCTTTATTACAGACCACGCGCCGGTGATTATTTGCTCTGACTTTAAAATAAAAACCCACGTCATGCGGCGCTCTGTGATAAAACTTAATGAAACGAGTTGTCTCGGAGAGCTAGAAAAGTATGATTTCTCTAATGTTCTGTGTGATAACGATGCTGAAAGGGCGGCGACAACACTTGTAACAGCTATTTCTGGAATTGTAAAAAAACACTCCAGAGAAATAACTGTAACTAGTAAAACGCGAATCCTAAAGCCCTGGATTACACCTGGGCTCTTGCGATGCATCCGAAACCGTGATAAACTTTTTAGAAAAACCAAGAAAAACCCAGAAAATACCGAACTCTGTATAATTTATAACCGGTACAAAAATTTTTGCAATAACCTTCTTAAACGAATAAAAAAAGAATTTGATCATAATAACTTCCTAAAAGCTAAAAATAATGCCAAAGCTACATGGGATTTAGTAAAAAATGTAGGCTATCTCAAAAAGTCATCTAAAGCATCTACAGACCTTTTTATGTTAGCTGATGAACCATTTTCTGCAGTTTCAGCTGTTAACAAGTACTTTGCTAGCGTTGGCAGAAATATAGCCACGCAAATTACGAATTTTAATGATCCAGTCCTACCTGATAACTTATATACCACAACTGTTTCCTTGTCATCTATCTCACTATATAGCACTGACTATACTGAAGTTGAAAATGTCATAACAAATCTTAAGAATACCTCAGCGACAGGATGGGATGGTATACCTACCTCGCTGGTAAAGTCGGCTAGACATATCTTCATACCAATGCTGGTCCATATTTTTAATTTGGCGATTGAATCCGGTATCTTTCCCAAAGTTTTAAAAAAGCTCTGGTACACCCAATCCATAAAGGCGGTGATGGAAACATTGTCAGTAACTACAGGCCTATCTCGATTCTAACTACGTTATCTAAAATATTCGAAAAACTTTTAAATACTAGACTCGTTAAATATTTAAATAAACATAATATCATTGCGGCTAACCAATATGGCTTTAGGAGTGGCAAATCTACAGAAGATGCTGTTTTGGACTTAACAAATTCTATAGTAAAAAATTTCACTAAGAAAGAAAAAACTATTGGTATATTTTTGGATCTAACAAAAGCATTTGACACTGTTTCCATCCCTAACCTTCTTCAGAAATTACACCAGGTGGGTGTACGAGGAGTTGCAAATGATATTTTTAAGAGCTACCTTGAAAATCGTTCACAATGCGTTGTTATCGATGGTGTTATGAGTGCAGAGGAAAATATAGATTTTGGAGTACCTCAAGGCAGTGTCCTTGGGCCGACTCTTTTTCTCATTTATGTAAATGAATTATCCAAACTGAATTTACAAAATTGTAAAATAATATCATATGCCGATGATACAATTCTTCTTGTTAACGGGAAAAATTGGGCTGAAGTTACAATATACGCTGAATCTGCATTATCTGCTGTCAATAAATGGTTACGCAAAAATAGTTTAACTTTAAATTTAGATAAAACGAATTTTATAACCTTTGCTCCTAGCAGTATTTCTCTTCCGTCTCCCCCCGTTAAAATTTTTATTCATAATCCAAGTTGCACTAGAAATATCGCTTGTAATTGCAGAAGTATTAATAATACCAATCAAACCAAATATTTAGGCATATACATTGATAGCACCCTTTCATGGCACGAACACATTAAAGTTACCTGCAATAGACTTCGGAAACTAATATTTGTATTTAAAAGACTTAGAAACATTGTTGACTTGTCAACACTCAAGAACGTGTATTATGCCCTCGTACAATCGATCTTATCATATTGCATCACTGCCTGGGGAGGCACTGATAAAAGTAAATTAATGCGTTTAGAAAGGGCCCAAAGATCTATACTCAAAACAATGAACTTTAAACCTATATATTTCCCAACTGTCGAACTGTATAAAATTTCTAAAGTACTTTCTGTTAGAAAATTGTTTTTTACTCCAAACCATACTACGTAAGCACTCACAAACACCTTTTGATTACCACATGATCTCTAATAAACGCAGATCAGATTTAGTTTGCAAAACAATTCGTATTACATCGGCTTTGGCTAAACAGCATTATGATTTCTTTTCCCCAAATTTATATAACAAAATAAACAAAGTTCTTAATATATATCCCCGAACCTTACATGTATGCAAAAATATAATTACAGCTTGGTTGTTAGACTTGACATATGAGGAAACCGAGAACTTACTAAAATAGGTACATTTTATATGGCTGACACACATACACACACACACACACACATACACACACACACACACACACACACACACACACACACACACACACACACACACACACACACACACACACACACACAGACGGACATACCGTCAATCTACTTATACTATACATCATATCATAACTAATATCTTAAATTAATTTAACTTTTAAATCTTATATTGGAACATAATGTATATTTCTTTCTTAATCTGGAGGTGGGCGTTAATGATTACGACACAGTTTTAACTAATGTAGTCATTATCGAACATAATTTTGTAAATTGTAATCTTTAAAGCGTGTCCAATAAAGATTTTATTTTTTCATTCACGACTTTGAAAATATCCGATTGGGTATCTATTCTAAATGAAAACCCCCGTTTAGTTATTTTTTTTTCATTTAAGGGACTGGAAATTGTTTTTTTTTTTAGTTTTTATTTAATAATCAAAATATGTCTTTGCACAATAAAAAAAACCAGGACGTCTATGACACTAATAAAAATAATCATATAAAAATTTTTTATAACCCTTTACAAATCACGTGGGAGCCGAATTAAAAAATATATATCAACGTAGGAATAAGATCAAAATTTCAGCTTCACCTAAAGACGATAAAGGCTAAAATTTTGCAGTTTTTTGGTTGGACTATTGAAAAAATAAAATGTTATATATAATATGTATTTTTTAATTACAGTATTTTTTGTGCAATAATGTGCTGTAGATAAATATATTTTTTTACCTGGTCTCGGCTGCGTGGGCCGCGCCTGCAGCGGCTGCAGGCCGGACGGCGTGTCGGACAGCACGTGGAAGTGCGATGTGGGCGGCGGGCCCATCGCCGTCGGACGGGACTCGGCCTCCACCTGAATCAAATAGAATTAATAATTAACTACACATCATTCAAAATTTTTTGCTTATTTTTTTTTCTTATATAATTAGGACATATCTAGTAGATTCGCAAATTTTTGACAAGCCTCGTTTAGAATCGCTCGGATATTGTACTAGGTATACTAGAACGTTAAGGGAATAATTAATTATACTAATGAATCATATTTTTTTTCATATTTATAATATTACAGAAGTTCAACCTATACCTTGCTAGCTAATCCCTCTTTCTATGTGCGGTGGTGAAATGTGTATGAATTTGCATAGTAGTTTCTGAGATTAACCCAAACAAACAAACTCAGCGAGACAGGTGAACTTTATTTATAATAAGCAGTGATATACTTTATTATACTTAGTTACACATATTTAACAGACATTACAGTACATTATCAGCACAAAAGTAAACATGAACACCACACCTGATAGTTGACGAGCCCCCACTGCTCGAGGAAGCCGTGCACGCGCATGATGGCGCACACGTCGCCGGCGAGGTTGCGGCGGCACGCCGTGCTCGTGAGGTACTCCGTCGGGTTCAGCCGGTACGTGTCCAGCATGAAGTTCCTGTACACACGTCACACTCGTTACATTTTAGGTAGTGAGGTCCAAACGTAGTATTACCGTCCAGTATATAAGTTCGATAGTCTAAGTGTGAAGAACATAATAAAATGTCACTAGTCAATTTAAACACACGTAAAAATTAAAACGGTTTTTTTATATACATAGGTAATGATTCTATTCATATTCAAATTTTCATACATTAATAATAATAATCTGTATAATAAAAATTGTAAATAAACTAAGCATTACATTAAAATCTTGGAAAATCTTATTGAAATAAAATTATCGATACAGAGGCAGAATCTATAGTTTTTAGAATTTTTGTCTGTCTGTTACCGCATCACAGAAAAACCACTGGAGGGATTTTGATGAAATTTGGTATGGTGATAGCTGGTTATCCGGGTCAACATATAGAATACTTTTTACCGCGGGAAAGTATCTCATTTCTGAGAAAAAATACAAAAACTGCAATGTAAGAGTATATTAATATGTAAAACCTAAGAATTTGGTTTTTGGTCATCTGAACGCTGGTGGAGCCGCGGGCAATGCTAGTGAATGATAAATTTTAACCACTAGGTGAGCACATATAAATACCTGTATGCCAAATATATTTCAGGTGTCTTAGATTTATTCTTGTTGTTAAAGAACTCTGGTAGGGCGCGCTTTTCTATTGTGTGTATGGAGTTGTAGTCAAACCAGGCGGAGTACGACGGCACCACGATGTGATGCGTCTGATCTGTCACATTGTCTTCTAATTCTTCTTTTATTAGCATTTCCTGTTGAGACACAATAATGATGAATCTTTAAAATATTATGTTTAATAGTAATGTAATTTAAATGTAAAATTAGTACGAAAATAATAAAAATAACTAAGCATATTGTATAAAAGCGTATATTTTATACAACAATGTTATATTATTAATTTTAAAAACAAATAATTTAATTTATAATTATTACTGAAATAAGTATAATATTTAAGTCAGTATTCGTTAGTATCCATTAGAGCTATTGCTGTTATATTTCATATAATAATTATTTATTGTTTAAATATAAGTAGTTTATGATATATTACTAGTAGATTCCCATGGCTGTTTTTATATAATTTAACCCCAGAAAATATGGATTTTCATACAACTTTTCCCACCCCTTGAGTGTGAAATTCACATATTTAGGTGTTCAATATTAAAAAACTCTAAGAATTGGTTATGAAAATTGTGTTTAAGGATTTTAAATGTTTTTGCAAAATCGAAATTCATATTGAATATTTGCATAACCATATCGAACATGAAAACTATGAATCCCTATTATATTATTGTGTGGCGTGTTGTGGCGTGTGTTGACGTTAAACGGCACTAGACAGATTTTGATGAAATTTGGTATGATGATAGTTTGTTATCCGGGTCAACATATAGGATACTTTTTACTGCGGGCAAATATCTCATCTCTGAGAAATCTATACTAAACGTTAAAACGTAGCACTATGGACGAACACGAGCGGAGCGAGGGTGAATGATGTCGAAATGAAACGTGATGTTTACGTTTTACGTTTAGCGTAGAGTGTGTACCTGTGTGTTGGAGTCGCTGTGCTTGCCCTGCGAGTCGTCGTGCGCGTCCATGGCGGGCGCGGGCGTGGCGGGCGCGTCCGCCGCCGCCTCGCTGGCCGGCTGCGACGCGCTCGCGGGGGCCGCCGCCGGCGCTGGCGGAATTATATACATAATACATCATTTTATTATTGTAATATATACGTTTTAAATTAAAATGGATAAAGTATGCTATCCTTAAGAGATAGACATATGCTATCGCGTACTTTTCTGTAGAACTATATAAGATACACCTCCAACAGATATCGTTATATTTTGGCTAACGTATACAAAAACTTAACAAATTATATACTAAAACCTTCCCCGAAAATCACTCTATCTACTGGAATTATTAAAGTTTTATCTATTTTTGCTATTTACGTACTAAAATTTCAATAAATCTTTAAATCATTTAATAGTAAATAATTGAATTCAATTAATCATCGCATCGCAAAATCTCAGTGCTTGGTTCATTCGGCGAATAAAGTATAGTATGAAATGAAGTATACCGACCGTCCGTGGAGCGCTCGCTGTCGGGCGTGGGCGCCACGTCGGTGTTGTCGCGCGACGCGTTGTCGTCCTCGTCGTCGCCGTCGTTGTCGCGGCGCTTGGCTACGCGTCTGAAACCATCGTAAAACTATAACAAATACCAAAATTTCTATGTGTGTGTCTATGTATGTTTGTTAATCCCGACGCTGAAACGGCAGATTTGGATGAAATTTTGTAGACAGATAGACTATGTCCTAGAGAAACACCCCAGTGACGCAAAGCTACTAGTTGTACAATATTATTTCCATGGAAAAATTTACTTGCAAAAATAATAATAGACAAACGATTTTTACTACTAGAGATGTTATAGTGCAGTCATGTGTATATTAATAGACCTATGTTGCTACACTGTATAAAAAGAACTCAATTATCCAACCTGTCGTTCGAACAGAATTCATGCAGAATGATATGGTAAACGATTATACAGGTTTTAAAATATTTATTTCAATTGTAATAAATTGATAAATTTATTTAAATTTATCAACACTAAACTTACTACTGTCAAAATATATAAGAAAAAAAGTAACTGACACCTTTTTTTTTATCATATAGTTAAAAAAATACAAGTTGTTTAAAAAATTAAATTCACCAATTATCCAAAACAAAAAATAAGGTAACATAACAAGATAACTTGTTCATGCCCTATGCCGTCTACGTTTAGTATCAGAGTAACATCTATACTTACATATAATAAAATTCTGAATCGAATCTGTACATTAAATGTTCATACATTAAATATAAATCAATTGGAAAATCTTATTGATATAATCAATATTATCGTCGAATCTACAGTTTTTAGAATTTTGGTCTGTCTGTCTGTCTGAAAACGTTTCACGAGAAAAACGCTGCATCATATCTAGTTATTCGTGTGAACATTTAGGATTACGTTTTACTACAGGAAAATATCTCATCTCTGAGGAATCTATACAAAACGTTAAAATGTCCCAGGGATGAACCCGAGCGGAGCGAGAGTGAGTCGCTATATTGTTAAATGTTTTTATGGAGTTCTATTTAAATATGGACGTATGTGTGGATATTTTTAAATTTCTATGCATAATGTATATGTACGTGTCTATGCTTGTCAATGTAATTATGCATATATTATGGATAGATGTTATGTGTGCTGACAAGTATATATATTTTATACATCCTTATGCCCGCGACTCCACTTGTGTATTTTATGTATGAATTACTCTCCGACTGTTGACGTAAGATATCTTTCCAAAGTAATTAGCTTATTTCATAGATTAGAGCGTTCAAACAAACAGGAATACAAACATTTTTTTCAGTTTATAATATTAATTATTATACATAACTTTTACGTTTGAATTGATAGTGTTACGTATCTCTGTCAAACTCAATGGGTTAACTGCCAACTCGGCCTATTTAATTTTACGTTTACTAATCTGTATGAAGTTTAATAAAAGCAATAAAAATATAGATAAATCGTGTATTTATGATATAATATGTGTAATGTATGTATATCGTTACCCACCCCTTTCTCTTGCCATGTTTCTGCGGCGGCGGCGATGGGGATCGCTTCCTTTTGCCCTTCTTGCCTTTACCGGAGGGTTCTCCGCCGGGAATAAGGTCGTCCACAGACAAACGCAATTTATGCACCTAGAACAATTCATTAATTATTTGATATGTGATATATAATTATAGTATGCTTATTAATGATTAAGACTAAGATGGAAAATTTCATTATATTTCGGTGATATGTTGATTTATAACTCCTTTTTGGATCATATGAATGGGATTACTCTGAGTTCTTATAGTTATAGACCTATTAACTATTAAAAATATGTGTAATACATAATGTTTTTTTTATTATTATTTATTTATATAAAAGACTTATTCTGATCACATGCGTAGATAACGTAACATATATTGTGTGTAATGCCATGAAATAAATATTCATTCATCCTCTCAAACCATAAAGTTGCGGAATCACAGACCGAGCTCGAATGTTTAGCGCAAGGGTGTGACCACTGTAAGGTTAAATGAAATCAGTTTACCTTTTTCTTTCCATTGACATCGACCTCGTAGTCCTCTTCGTTCATCCACTCGTTGTACTGCGGCAGGTCGAGCGCCCACGTGGCGGCCACGCGCCAGGGCTCCACTCGGTTACACTCCCAGTTGGCTGTTTCTGGGATATCCACCTAAAATTATAAAAAAATATATTGTATACTAGCCAGTTACCCTCATTTCGTAACAACTATACACATAATAAAGTAGTAGCAAAGCGATATCTGTACATGAATTTTTTTTAAAAACGACGGCTTTTACATATTGTGTACAGTATATAGACCCCGAAACAATAGTTATTGAAATTTTCGCTGTATGTCTGTTTGTCTGTATATCTTTGTGCTATTGAATTAATAGTATATTATTATGTGATTACATTTCCGTCCGATGGCCAAGCCTGCATGTCTGTATGTAATGTCAAAATAACAACTTTATTAAATGAATATGAAATTATATACGGTAGGTACTTATAATAAAAACACAATTTTAAAATTTTCGTCTGCCTGTCTGTTTGCTTCGGCTAATCTCCGAAACGGCTGGACTGCTTCTGACGGGACTCTCACTGGCAGATAGCTGATGTTATAAAGAGTAACTTAGGCTACATTTATTTAAGAAAAAGAATTGGGGTTCCGCTCAAAAAAAATAAAACGTACTTAGTCGCTAGTAAAAAATATAGCATATAAACCATACTAACCGGCAAATCTGCTTGTGCCCAAGTATCGTGACTGTCTGGGAAGTAGTACCAGTGCACGAGTACACTGTTGCCGCGCCTGAACACTGGACGAGCATACTCCTCCTCTAACGGATCCACCGCCGGGTAAATTATGTGAGTTGCGTCTTCTTCGTCCTCTGAGATAAAAACATTTAAAATAGTACTATTTAGAATATTTAAAATAAGCCCTTTCAAATATATTGATTGACGTTTTCGATAAGTATAAAAAAATATGCAAGAATGATATATTCTGCCATCTGAATTATTTCAATTTTAAGACAATTAGAGACGTAACATGTAAAGGTACGAAAAGAAAATAAAATTTCTTTATAAAAATCTTAAATTCAATCACTGACTCATTGACAAAGCAAACCCAAAGTCGCTAGGTTTGATTGTCGACCCTCGCGCTGTGCTCAAGACTGTTTTAAATCGGATTAGTAAATAGTTTCTGAGATTATCGCGTTCAAACAAACGAATGAACAAACAAACAATCATACAAACAAACTGCCTCTTTGTAATATTAGTATAGATGAAATAAATAATTTAATTTAATTAACTATCTTTTTGTGTTTGTTTTATGGTACTCAAAGGTTAATTCTAATTTATTTAGATTCCGCAAACTTATTAGTTGCATAAAATTTAAAACATATTTTATGACACTTTTGTTTTGAAAATGCATTGTTATTTCTAACTTTCCGACAGAATTCTTATCTATATGTAATGCGAAAAAATAAATTGCCAGATCCCTTGCACTACATTAGCTTTATTATAGTGATTACCTTAAAGTTCTTTTTATTTAAATAATAAACCTAAGTGTTTTTTTTTGCTTTAATTATCACGTGCGCTATAGAAAGTACGCAGTAGAAAGTATTACCTATGTATAACAAAAACGTTATAAAAGTTGAATAATCTATACATATAATAAAATTGTAACTAAGCCGAATCTGTACATGAAATATTTTTTGGAAAATCTTATTGAAATAAACATTATTATCGATACAGAGGCCGAATCTATAATTTTAAGAATTTTTGTCTGTCTGTCTGTCTGTCTGTTACCGCATCACAGAAAAAGCACTGGAGGGATTTTGATAAAATTTGGTATGGTGATAGCTGGTTATCCGGGTCAACATATAGGATACTTTTTACCGCGGAAAAATGTCTAATTTTTAAGAAAAAATACAAAACTGCAATGTAAGAGTATACTAATAAGTAAAACCTAAGAATTTGGTTTTTGGTCATCTGGACGCGGGCGGAGCCGCGGGCAATGCTAGTACTTCAATAACAATAAAATAATTATCTCACCACATATCTCGCCTTGATGATTCACGATGATGTCCTTCACTTTGTTCGCGGTGGTCTTGTCCACTTCAGGACGAATGAAGATGCAAGGAGAGCGCAAAAGCTCAGCTCCCAATAACGATGACTCGATTTCCATCATCATTTGCACGTTTAAATCTTTACGTGACGGATTCTGCAAAGGACGTGAGGAGGAAAGGGAAGGAGAACATTTTATTGCATTAGTATATTATAATTAATGTACTTTTTTTTGACATTAACACACAGCACCATCTAGTTCCACGGTAAGCTACGAGGCTTATGTTATGGATACCAGATAGTTGATACACTACACATATATAACATTAAATACATACATATTATAAATATAAACACCCATGACTGGAGTACAAACATTCATGTTCAACACACAAATGAATGCCTCAGCGGGACTCGAACCCGCGGCCGCTGGCAGAGCAAGTAGGGTCACTACAAACTGAGCCAAACGTGTCGTGAATTATCTCACTCATTACTGAATTTTGTTAAAAATTTACAAAACTTGTCTTGTATGACAAGCTAATATATAGATACTTTTAATTGACATTTATTTTTAAAGTGTTGAAAAAATTAAGCATCGTTATTTAAATTGAATTGAAAATATAATCATTTTAGATGTGTATGATAACACGTAAATTTTGACTGTGTTAAAACGATTTCAACGATTCGATTTTAATTTGAACAAAAAATTCCACCACTGATAGTTGAAAAACAGGGAATGAAATTCAATAGCCTAAGTATTTTACAGTAATTTTACAGTAAACGTTTTACAGTAATTTTTAAATGATTTATAAATTAAATATAGCATATTTGTAATAAGAATATAAATTGTATTCTAAAATTATTTGGTCTTTTACAATTTTATATTACTAAAAACATAGGTACTTGGATTGGCATGCAACAATGTGTAAGTACAAACCCAATCGACAATATTAGTGACAGAAACAAAACAAACTGTTATTTAAAACACACAAGTGATAGACATTTTAAAACTCTTACAAAAACCTCAAGAAGTAACCCTCCAAACAAAGATCTCAGCACAAAATGGGTCACTGCATGAAATGACGTGAAATGAAAGGATAATTCATATTTACAGTCTTCTAAACCATTTCATCTAATACTTACAAATGTATATTAAAAAGGTCATATTCTAGTAAATTAAAATAAATAAAACTCTAATAGGAAGACTTTTCTAAAATTTGTGTTTCGTGCCATTAAAAAGTTGTGTTGTGAAGATAAAAACAGTAACATAGTTGGGTCTACAATGCTATAATATTCTTAGTAATTCATTCTTTACTCACAAATCTCGATAGTATATTAAAATTCAATTCAGTTATATTATTATTATGTGATACTTTGATTCCCAAACACTTAAGATTAATATTTAAATTACTCGTGTAAATATAGTATATAGGTATGTATATAAAATCTATTTGTAAATAAAAATATTATTTTAGTAACTGTCATGTAAAGGAAACATAAATAATAACCTTCCACTATTCCATTGTGTATTTTTTGAAAAGAAAAACGTGATATATAGTATATTTTCACCAATTGTTAATAAAATATCATACCCATATCGTGCGATTGGAATAGCAACAACAAGCGTTTCGCGATCACTCCGCACATACAAAATGTCTTGATTATAGAAATTGGCAAAAAGCTTATCATTATTGTTCCATTAAGTAAATTAATATGAACGTGGATAACATCATATACTTCATTACTTATTATTACATGAATTAAATTAACTTAAAATTGACTAATAACGTAAAATAATTCACGGTTTTGAAAATTCAAAAAGTAGCAGCATCAATAGCTAAATAATTATTATATTAAAGAAAAAAATCTAAATAAGTATCAAGATTATATCGTGTATCGCGAAACGCTTGTCATAGTTTGTTATGCCTCACGGCATGCGGGGTACTGCGGGGTACTGCGGGGCGGCGGTCTGCGGGGGCGGTGAGCGAGGCAGTGCGGGTGCATACCTTACCGACCTGGAAGTCGAACTTGCGCCACCGCTGCTCCGACTTGAAACGGAACATGGTAGCGAGCACCGTGCACAGGGACCCGCCCGGCTTCATGTCCATAAACACTTTCATCTATGGATTAAATAATTTGTATTTAGCATTTAGATAGGTATACACTTTGATGTTCACCACACAAGAAATACACAGTAAATGAACTAAGATATACATGAAATGAGAGATGCACAGATATTTAGCTATATTTAGAAAAAAAATGGTCTAAATTTGTGAAATTCAAGTTTCGAAAATTCAGACATTTTTTTATCAAAACGAAAAAAAGTAATGTCGAAAAATGCAAATAAATATGCCATTTAACGATATATAAACTCTTCATTTCATTCAACTGCTTTATTTAAATTATTATAACTATTTACATTTTAATACTAGATAATGGACCTTCAAGTAGTGCATGCCAAACATTTAGTCAAAACCTAAAAGCCCATTAACTCCATAATATTACAATTTATATTATAAAAATATTTTGTGGTTGGGTCGCGAAAAAATATAGCTATAAAACATTGGTAGTCAAATATTATTAAAATCGGAAACACCGACACTTTTTGACTGTCCGCTTCACGTGGAATGCACCCGTGGGAATTTTTCATCCCGTACATACACATAGGCTACTATTTATCCCGGAAAAATATACGGTTCCCGAGGGATTGATTTGTTTTCGTTTATCGTTGTATAATATTATTATTTATTTAAGTTCTTAAAAATAGAATATTCTTAAATGTCTCAATCATTAATTTTATTAGAGTACCTATTAAGTGAAACACGTTACACCGACAAGTAACACGTTGTGGATATAATACGTGGTTAATTCTAAAAGCCACATTATTAACATTATTTATTCTTTTAACCAAACCCATTGGAAAATTAGTGAGTAATAACTGATTCTAACATGAGTAATCTTACCGCATTTGAATAATACGGTAAGATTATTCATATACTCTGACCGTAATATAATGCAATATATTTATTTAAAATGTTTATCAGGTAAAACCAACTAAGTAGTTATACATTTTTTGCCTATATATTTATTTTTGGGATGCACAGCATATGTAACACCAAATTAGATGTTGTTTTTGTTCAAATAAATATTAATTAAACCTAAATATAAATTGTTTGGTAATGATATCTAGATAAAGTATTTTTTTATTAAAGACCGGTCCCTGTATAATATAAATGTGTAACGTAACAATAATAACAATAATATTAAATTAACACCTCCAGGTTTTCTAAGAAATCTATTGTTAACTGTAACGGACTGTAAGGGAATCCCTCCACGACCGCGCGGACGCGCCGACATTACAGTTAACAATAGATTTCTTCAATTTAATTAATTTCTTAGAAATTTACCTGGAGGTGTTAAGTAACTTGAATTTTTAAGTTGTACTTCACGAATCTATCTTCGTGAAGCAAATAAATGAGCAGCCTGGTTACCAATATAGAGCGAGAAATAAAACTGGCAATAATAGTGTGGAAAAACTAAAAATTATTTTATAATATAAACAGTACCCACTTATAAGAAAAATGTTTCATTAATAATGATAAAAATGAGTAACATTCTTGTACAACGCTCATTTGATCTGAACAATAATTAAATTCAGCAAGATACAAAAGAGAAGGTTGTTTTATCTCAAGCGTGCACTTAACAATGCCTTATTTTTCTTAATTATCGACTATTCCTTTTGAACGCAAGTCAATAATTAGGTATTAGTCAACTCAATCAAGATCTAAGTCTATTTTTAAACAATATTTATAATAACATACTTAATTATTTGTCACGTATATAAAAATATAAATGGTTTTGTAATTCGAATCATATATCTATATAGACTTTACAATGTACAATTACTATGAGCATTGCGAACATTGATAGCACATTGTCAAGACAGTTTTCAAGGATAAAAATGGCGAACGATTTCGATAAACATTAAAACATAGAGCTTATGGGCATCGATGTGATCATAAAATAATAGACGCTATATTTGTGATAGAAAGAATAATATAACACTACGTTAAAACCTAAACATAAACGCTAGTGTATTTGACTGACTGTTATGCTATAACAACTGCCTCGGTGGTGTAGTGGCTAGCATGTACGGCTGCACACTCGGAGGTCCTGGGTTCGAGTCCCGGGTCGGGCCAAGTTTAGTTATTGAGTCTTCCTATATAGTAAGTCTCAGTAACAGCCCGGAGTTGGGAAGTTGGCGGTGTTTCACCCCCGTGCCTCGGAGAGCACGTAAAGCCGTCGGTCCTGCGCCTTAACTCTCACCGGTCGTGTCGAGTGGTCGTCCCACCGGAGTATGAGAGTGATAGGAATAGAGAGTGCACGTTGTGTCTGCGCGTACACTTGTGCACTATAATATCTCCTGCGCAGTTGGCTAATCTCATTGAGATTGGCCGCCGTGGCCGGAATCGGCTAGGAGAGAACATGCTATAAAGTTTTTAAATATTAGGTACATAGACTAAATTCTTGGTTTACAAAAATATTTTTATCCATCGCGTTTATGTTTTTTTTTTATGTACAGTCAAAGTCAAAAGACTTATCGACATAAAGTAATTACAAAATTACTCAACGAATTTTATGCATTCGTATAATTAATAGATAATTGAAAAATAGGTGAGTAAATAATAAGTAGATAATATTAACATTAATATTATCTACATATTATTTACTTGCCTATTTTTAACATTACTATTTACCATACCAATTAAAATTTAAATGCAAATTATCTGATAACTATACCGTATATAAATATTCATACAGTACAAGTACATACATATATAATCGTATGTACTTATACCATAAATGAATGTGTAAAAAAAGAGTGTATAAAAGCTCCCTCTGAAATATTTTGTGAGCATTCAGACGCAAATGTAGTACTTATAGTGACTGCACAAATAGACTATGCCCTGGAGTAACACATAGGCTACAGTTAGTAATAAAAGGGTCTAGCCCTAGCCGTACTTCTATGGCGAAAGTTCCCCCGATAGGAACCTATAACGTAACCAATGTTATATTGTAGAGGACACTAATAGATAGTAATTGATCCAGTAAATATTCGATGTATATCTTAGTTAATTGAGGATTTATTTAAAAAAAAGTGTCCGGGGACAACTTTTTTTCAAAGCGATATATCTTAGTTAATTTTAAAGCTAGCAAAATAAGAGATATGTACAATGTACAAACCTACATCAAAACAATGTACTGGAAAACTGTAGGTCTTCAAAATCCCTACAGAAAAGTCTACAATATCATATGTTTATCTCCTAAGGTACATTCGCAATAACTATTCATACTTATTTAAAACGTATCAAGGGACGTACCCGAGCGAACCGAGGGTTGGGACTTATTATTATTTATTAGGACTTACTTAGGAGAGGTAGGACTCTGTTAAGCCTGAGAAGTCCGACAGGATGGGTACCACCCCCTTATCTATTTCTCCCAATGATTTCATTGTTGCGTTCCGGTTTGAAGGATAAGGTAGCCAGCGCAATTACAGGCAAGAGGCATAAATCATCTTAGTCCTCACAGTGATAATGCGCCTGCGGCTCTGCAGTTTTATTACGTAAAATCTAAGTGCATGAACCGTAGGTGTTATGGGCGACAGGTTGACACGCTTTCCATCAGGTGAGCTGTCTGCTTGTTTATCACTAAGTACCATAAAAAAAATAGTAGGGGAGCCCACGCACGCACGCATGCACAAGCCGAAGAGGCAAAAATCGATTTCAAGTATTTCTATCTCTATATATCTATATATAGCCCTTATGTAGAGGACTTATATTATGGTGGAGGTACTGAACAGAGTATATTATGTTAATCTGACGCGTTTGAGTCGCTTGAGTAAATGCCAAAATCTCCTCTTGGGCTCCCCTACCATTTTTACTTTTTACAAGAAAGTACAGTTCAGTTACAAAAAGAAGTCACTAGCTAAGATTATCGACTTCTTTTTGTTAATTAAATATTTATTTCCTGAGATGAGAAGGTCGTGTACAATGTACATAGACCTAAAGGTTACGGAAGCGAAGATAATTATTTCCTTAGAGCAACTACAGTAATATTATCTAAGAGGTTTTTATTATTCAACTAAAACTTTCTCTAATGTTTCTTTCGACGTGAAAGAAAGACAAACAAACAAACACACTTTCACATTTATAATATTAGTATAGACTAGCGATACACCCTCGCTTCGCTCGGGTTCGTCCCTAGCTTGATTTCCCATGCAAACTTTCGGACCCATTCTCACCCCCTTAAGGGATGATATCCGGGATAAAAACCTATTTCACTCACTCACTTTTTCTTTTTCTATAAAAAGCTTGTCCTGACAATAACAAATACAAAATAAAATTATCCAGTTTGGTGCAGTCAGAATTCATTTCCATGATACAGTTTTATTTATATAGATAAAATCTCTATATTTATACATGAAGTGTTCTGTTGCCGAAAATGTAAAACTGGTAAGCAGAAGTTTTTTTTTAAATAAAAGCATTGAACTATTATAATATTCTTATCAATTATATTCGTATGCTGTACAGGTAAGAAAAGAAAACATCTATACATATAATAAAATTCTAAGCCGAATCTGTACATTAAATATTTTTTGGAAAATCTAATTGAAATAGAAATTATTATCGATACAGAGTCCGAATCTATAGCTTTTCGAATTTTTGTATGTCTGTCTGTCTGTTTGTTACCGCATCACAGAAAAACCACTGGAGGGATTTTGATGAAATTTGGTATGATGATAGCTGGTTATCTGGGTCAACATATAGGATACTTTTTACCGCGGGAAAATGTCTCACTTCTGAGAAAAAATACAAAAACTGCAATATAAGAGTATACTACTAATATGTAAAGCCTAAGAATTAGGTTTTTGGTCATCTGAACGCGGGCGGAGCCGCCGGCAATGCTAGTTATTAATAAAAAAGAATTTCTTGTACAAGTAAAGTTTTTTATATTTGTATAATATTGCAATGAAAATCGTATATTATTTAGTGAGGACAATCTAAATAAGCTCATATTTATGTCGCGAATGTCGAATTGTAAGGTCGATTCTCTCACTTGCATGGCAGCTAACGTATAGAACTCAGAAGTAACAATTATCATTAACCGATCGGTACTGGATCCAGATAGACGTTCGTTTATTTATTGTGGGGTGTAACAGTGCCTTTGATCTAACATGAAACTAAAAACTTTTTTGTGTTTAACTTTCTTACTATATGTAGGCATTAATGCATTCAATTCAAAAACTCCACTCATAAAAAATGTAAGTAGAATTTATATTTCATTATAACTTTTTTTATTACTATTATTATTATTTTATCATATTTAAAAATATACATATTTCATTTAATGTGATACTTTGTTAACTTTCTTGATATAACAAACATTGTTAATATATTTAGACAAGTTCATGTTTTGCAACAACATTTAAATGGGTTTATTTCTTTATAAATCTATGTTAAGGCTATCTTAACTAGACCATTGAAATTGTCGCAAATCGCAGCAATCGATGATGTAAAATTATGTGCATTAGAAAACTAAAAAAAATATACAATTAATATAAACAAATTATCTATTTAAATTTCCTCGGGTTAAAAAGTTGAGTAGAGATCATTTGGAGAAGATAAGATCCTCTTAGTGACTTTGAAAGTAACGATTCAATCGTTTATCACTTTATCTGCGATTAGTCGGTCGGGAATCTTCAATAGAGTTCAATATTCATAGCATCTTTACCAACAAGTATAGTATAAAATATGTATATTTAGTGGCTTACCCTAGCTTCGTTCGGGTTCGCCTCTAGAAAAACAAAAACAAATCTATCCCTCGGGAACCTTATATTTTTCGGGATAAAAAGTAGCCTATGTGTTATTTCAGACTATAATCTATCTCTGTGCCAATTTTCATCCAGATCCGTTCAGCCGTTCTGGCGTGAAAGAGTAACAAACATACATCCATACATTCATACTCACAAACTTTCACATTTATAATATTAGTATATTATATACAGATTAGTTATTGCCTACCGCTTAGCTCGCGTGGAAATGAACTATCTATTCTGAATTACACTTCAAGTCGTAGAGGTTACATTATAGATGTAACCACTTATCACTATAAAAACATCAATGCCATGACCAGTTTTATTCAAAAGTCAGTAAGTCAGATGTTGAAACACAGCAGCGCATTTAATATATCCAATTACAGATAAAAGGTACCTATAGTTCATAATCTATACTTCTATAGGTACTATTATTATAAAGAAGCAGAGTTTGTTTGTTTGTTTGTTTGAACGCGCTAATCTCAGGAACTGTTAATCCGATTTGAAAAATTCTTTTTGCATTAGATAGTCCGTTTATTAAGGAAAGCTATAGGCTATATTTCATTCCGGACAAAATGTACGGTTTCCGTGAGATAGATTTGTTTTTGTATAGCATCTCGGGGTTAAATTCTAAGAAATTAAATGTTAACAGAGCCACCTGTAGCTCCGCGTGCTTTGAAAAGACGAACCCGAAGCGAAGCGAGAGTGAGTCACTAGTGTTTCATATCTTTTATACGGCTGTTGTCAATATGATACATGTAATTCCCAAAGTATTTTATTTACTTATAATACCGGAATTCTACTACAAATATTTAAAAAGCGGTAAAATATATACATTTGGCTCAGTTTGTAGTGACCCTACTTTCTGTGCCAGCGCTCGCGGGTTCGAGTCCCGCTGGGGGCATTAATTTGTGTGCTGACGAAGGTTTGTACTCCAGTCATGGGTGTTTATATTTATATATGTATGTATTTAAAGTTATATATGTGTAGTGTGTTAACTATCTGGTATCCATAACACAGGCCTCGTAGCTTACCAGGGAACTAGATGGTGCTGTGTGTTAATGTCCCAACTTATTTATTTATTATTTATTTTTAGGTATATCGCAGTGGGGTACACTATGAAGGACCACACTTCGCAAAAGACGAAAGTGCATTGTACTGGGTAGATATTGTACAACAGAAAATTTTGAGGCTCGACATTGACACGGGCAATGTTACCAGCAGATACATAGGTAATGCGAAGAACAGGTATTCTATAACAAATAAAATAAAAAAAAAGAAAACCTCTACTTCGTAAAAAGTTGTCAACGTATATTTTAGTATAAACGATTTCAAAGTCATACTGTAAAAAAAAAAATGGTGTCAAGTAACAGAGGGAATACAATACTCTTATATTTTTATTATTTAATTCAATAGTTGCTAAGTTACATTTTTTTTAGATGTTTACAATTCTGATAAACATTTTAAAGTGACTTTTTGATGAATAAATATTTTATTTTACTTTTAGCATAACAAATTATTATGTCAAAAAAATTCATATGGCATACATACATATCGTCGAACAATTTTATTCTCCTTTTGGGAGCCTTCGATATACCTAATTGTGTACTTCTTTTATAATTTCGCAAATATATTGTTTCAGGGTACGGCCCGATCAGTCTAGTTGTAAGAGTAAAAGATTATCCCAAGTTAGTGTTAGTAAGCGTTAGATCGGAACTGTATCTTTTGTCTTGGGACGCACAGGAAGACGACGGCGCATTGAGATTATTTAGTTCAGTAGACATCGGTCTACCCGATAATAGGTGTAACGATGGCAAAGTTGATGCTAAAGGAAGACTGTGGTTTGGTAAGCAAAATAGACACAATAAAATTTTAAATGCCCAATATCCTTTGATGTACAGAAATTTATTTAGATCGCCTTTAAATCTACTTAAGACTTAAAATTAGAGTCGGGGGTTCGATTAGAAGTCATCGAAGGACGGCAAAAAAGATATTTCTTCCTGTGCCTTTACGCTACTATCCATTAAATTACTGGGTACTGTGATAATATTATACAGAAAAAAAGATTGCAGCACACTTAAGCATTACTGTACGTGCTGTCTTACATTTTGTGATAAATTCTACCCATTCCATAAACTATAAAGGAATGTGTATTGTGTAGAGTAAAATTTTTCTTTATGCAGAATTTGAAACATGATAAAATAAATGTTAAGAAATTGTAGCAAATTTTAACTTAAATTGCCTTTTCTTTTAAAATAATTCCTTAATTATATTAAAGGAACAATGGGTTATGAGACTGAAGCTGGAGTAGATAAAGATCAAGCTACGCTTTACATGGTAACTGAGACGAACCATAAAAATCCTGAAGTAAAAGTCCGTCCCGTCTCCATTTCCAATGGCATCGCTTGGACATCCGACAACAAGTTCATGTTTTACATCGACACCCCTACCCGAAATATCGACGTATTCGACTTTGACTTGGAAAATGGTAGTATAAGTGAGTATGCGTTGTTTTAATACATTACAATAATATATCAAAAACAAAATTTTCAGTTAAAATCAGAAAAAAATACTAAGTACTTTATATTTTTATATGACTGCGGCAAAGCCCAAAGGAGGGTTGCGTTTGACGTATGTTATATGTATATTGTATGTATGTCCAATCCTATATTGCCTCGTAATTACTAAAGGTCTTAACCGATTTTAATGATACTACGTCGTTAGATTTGTCTTGATTACGCGAGTGTCATAGGCTATATAGAAATAATATGTAGTTAAAAATCAAAATGGTTGATTTCAGGTGCCAATTTGTATTTTTTTTTAAATCTTTTAAACCTATCAAGTGGGATATCCTAATAAAGGTTTTTAAGGGACGATCACAAAAATGTATATATACATAACTTATATCTTTAAAAGTGATTTGGGATAAGAAATAGCTAAATCAAAACTTCAAATGTGTAACTCACCAAAATTAAGAAGCTGTTAATTAAAAAAATTATACATGCATTATGCATGTTATCAATTTCATAATTCATTTTTTGAGAATAGGTTATAAGTAATAATTATTAATTATTACCATTGTAACGTAATATTATTCAGTGTAATATGTATGTGATGTAATATTATTCAATGTATAAATTATTTTTTTTCTTTAATTCTATCATTATTATGCACTTATTACAACTAATCGAAAATTTTAGAAAACAGAAGAACACTATTCAGTTTTCAAGCAAATAATGTAACTGGATATCCTGATGGTATGACAATAGATAGAGATGGTAATCTATGGGTTGCATGTTTTGGAGGTGGAAAGGTAAATATATCTATCTGCATATATATAAACTTAAGGTTTAGATTTAATCTTACCTCCATATATATATATATATATATATATATATATATATAATATATATATATATATATATATATATATATATATAATATATATATATTTTAAATTAAGGTCTGTAAGAGGCTTCAGACAAAGTACCAAACAAAGCCACAGTAGTAAAATATAGATAAATATTTTTATAGATTTTTATTTGCTAACTTAATTAAAGACATTTCATTCTAAGTACTTTAGTGAATCAAAAATAGGGATTCGAGAGAGATCGAGATAATGAGGATTTAACTTAAGATGTAAATTATAAAAATATAACTTAACTTTTCCATTTGCTCTGCTCTTATATTAGGCACATCTATAAAGTATAGCAGCCTATGTTAATCTAGGACATAAGCTCAATTCTCATTATCAATCTCAATTTCATTCAAATCCGTTCAGTTGATAATTAAATTAAATATTACTTAACAGGTTATAAAAATTGATTCAAGAGCTGGCAAGCTGATGGAACAACACAAAATTCCAGCAAGTCAGGTTACTTCTGTAATGTGGGGTGGATATGACTACTCAACACTCTATGTTACAACTAGCAACCGTGGGCTTAATGAAGCACAGAAAGCCAAAGAGCCAGAAGCTGGTTCATTATTTGCTATAGATTACACAGGTTCTTCAGGATACCCTGAAAATCAGTTCATATTTGCTAATGCGGATATGTATTAATGTAATCTATACATATAATAGAATTCTGAGTCAAATCTGTACATTAAATATTTTTTGGAAAATCTTATTGAAATAGACATTATTATCGATACAGAGGCCGAATCTATAGTTTTTTTTATTTTTGTCTGTCTGTCTGTCTGTTACCGCATCACAGAAAAACTACTAAACGGATTTTGATAAAATTTGGTATGGTCATAGCTGATTATTCGGGTCAACATATAGGATACTTTTTACCGCAGAAAAATATCTCATTTCTGAGAAAAAAATACTTGAACACAAAAACTGCATTGTAAGAGTATACTAATATGTATAACCTAAGAATTAGGTTTTTGGTCATCTGAACGCGGGCGGAACCGCGGGCAATGCTAGTTTAAATTAAAATACAATCAACAAGATGATTGTCAAAATCTTAGTTAAGTATGAACTTTTCTGTAAAATAGTGGCTGTTTAATAAATTACTTGCTATGCCTCAGTGTTTTCTTTTAACCTAAAATATATTGTTATGAGTACACATAATGACCAATAAATTCATTACAATTTACTAAGTTATGATAGCTCAGTGGGTTCGGCTACAGTTTAAATGTTACGTACTATGCGACACGAGTTCAAATCCCACGCGCGGTTTAATTTTCTTGATTTTGTTAATTTTTAGCTATCGTATCGGTTAGTGTCTTTTTATTAAAGGAATGACATGAGGTGGGGGATTGCGGTACAAGGAGCGAGCCGTGATGAACGTGTGCTCGGCGTCCACATCCTTAAGATTAAGTTTATGCAATTTGTGATCGTTTTGAAGATCGCAGTAAGACATATTTATTTCGTTAAATTAAGTCAATGCCGTAACGAAATACGAAGTATATAAGTAAAATACCTTGGGAATAATTGTGCACAAAAGGGGTAAGTGTATCATATAAGTTCATTTGACCGTTAGGCACAACATGATGTAATATTATCATATTATGTCTCAATATGTGTATTTTCTATTTGTAGCCTAACGTAACGCCCTTAAGGTGCTGGAATACAATCCCAATAAGAATCCCTGTGAACTGGGATAGCCGTGGCTAGGTTTTGGCAGAGTTCCACGCAAAGGCTGTGATCAGCTGTGCAGCCCCAAAAAACTCTCCTGGAGCCCTTCATACTCATTAGATTAAAGTAGCATTATTATAATTTGTAAATAGCTAGGTTAAGTATAACTTGTAGTTAGTTTTATTAGTACCTATTAGTAGATTGTGATTTGTGTAGCCTTAGAATTTAATATAGCGTTGTAAATTTGTACATTCTTTTATTTTAATAAGTGGACCCATAACAATATCTTACTATTTAAATTATTTTTCCTTATAAGCAGCAGGTATCTTAAGTAAGAATTTTTGGCGATTCAAACAATAAAGAGATAAAAAAGAGGTCAATGTCAGAGATCCCCCTGAAATCTGTCATTTTTGAAGTTAGATCATATTTGCAATTAGGTACTCTACCTGGTTAAAAATGATTACTATTCTAGTTCAAAGTTTAAGGCAACACATCATCTTGTGATGAAATTTAGGGGATGGATAAAATATTGAGATTTTGATATTAATAAAGCTTATTTGCCACTGGCACATTGATTTATGTATTTAAAACTGGAGAAGTCGCAGGAAAATAGTTGTTTTAAAGTGTATGAATAAAAATTATATATATGTACCTAAATACTAAACATTTTTTTAAATGAAGAATCAAATAAAATACTTAGGACTTAAAATGAGTAAAAAGATACCAGAATATTAAAAAAAAAAGAATAATTGTTAAATGTTAAATTACCATAATACAAAAAAAAGATAAAGGATATCTTTTAACAAACATCAACTCTATAACACTTTATGTCTTAGATTAAATTTATAATTTATATACTCACTGGAAGCCTCATGAATGGGGGATCTGTTGCATTTTTCCCCAGTTTGTTTTCTTGATACTGAATAAGTTGAACGACAAGTTGAGCCAATCCTTCTTTAGTTGGTGGATCAGTTTGAACATGCTAAAACAATTAATTCAAACCATAATATTGCTACCAAGGAAATAAAATTAATACATCCGTGATTCCTATATTGCTCTAATCAAGGGGAGTGTTAAAGTCCTTATTGGATTGTAACCTCTCTAACACAAAAATACATATGGCATTTCAATAATTATCAAGATTGTTTATACCTTTTTACAGTTTTTCTGTAGCCAAACGCGAATTTGATCGAATTGTGCCAAAGATTCCGGCGACTGGAAGAACTCAATGTTTGGGCCCCCGTCCTTCTTAGGACCGAGAGTAGTCATTTTTGTAGCGTAAGAGATTCACAATAAATTAATCACAAAATATAAATAGAATATATACAATTCACTTAAAAGTTGAAATGTAACTCAAAGGCCAAAACAAAAAACTTATCCCACGAAGCGTCGCTTCAACACATCGACTTTGTTTTTGACATTACAGTCAGTGTTGTCAACTTACAAAACAAACACGTTATGTACTGTACATTGTACTGTTACATGTACACAATAAATAAAATAATAATTTGTAAGTTTTGTTACGTAAATTATAAAATATTTATTTTACTACAACAGTAAGCGCGAAAATTTATATTGGATATTACATTAATAATAAAAATTACAGAAAAAATATATTAGGTTTTTCTACTAACTCATGTTTTGAAAAAATACGTTTCTCAATAAATAATAAAGCTAAGGAATTTTTGAAATTGATATTTTAACATAAAGAAGAGATATCTAATTTTTTTTTAATTTATTACGTATATTATCAACAGACACATTTAATAAATTCTGTATTAAAATAATATTTTTCATTTTATATACTTATTCTTTTTTGATCCTCATAGGTACTGCAAAATAATTTAATATGTTACTTCATTAATATTATCAAGAACTAACTGCCTCGGTGGCTAGCATGTACGGCTGCACACCCGGAGGTCCTGGGTTCGAGTCCCGGGTCGGGCCAAGTTTAGTTATTGAGTCTTTCACCCCCGTGCCTCGGAGAACACGTAAAGCCGTCGGTCCTGCGCCTTAACTCTCACCGGTCGTGTCGAGCAGTCGTCCCACCAGAGTATGAGTGACAGGAACAGTGAGTGCACCTGTCTGTGCGCGTACACTTGTGCACTATAATACCTCCTGCGCAGTTAGTTGGCTAGTCTCAATGAGATTGGCCGCCGTGGCCGGAATCGGTCAGGAGAACATCATTATCAAGATATACCTATTTCGAATAATAATTAACAATTCTATCCCACATCTGTTTTAGTGCAGTTTGCGTGTAATGTTAAAGCTCACACATTCCTTTACCGAATAGCCTTTGCATATTTTATGTAAATTGGAAAAAATAAAACATTGTAAACTTTGTAATAATTTATTGAACATCTACATACCTAAAACATTCGTAATTTCGATAATAGAAGCTTTGAAGAAGCTATAATAATATTATCATGATTTGTTTACATCTACATATGCTGAAAACATAAGATTTTAAGTATATATTTTTTTTTAATAATTTTTAAACTTATTAAGAATTCAATTAAATTTATTTTATTTACTGATAACTATAAAACGGTAATTATGAAGCATTTAAAAAAAGCGAATACCAAACCAATATTATTATACAATATAATGTTTTACATTGAAGAGAACATTCCGACATTAGAAAATTACAAAACACTATTTTATTCTAACATTATGAATAAAATAAATATATGAAGTTTGCTTATGTGGTGACTAGGTCTCCTTTTTTAAGCTGGTGATTTTATTTTATAGCACTACTAAATTCAACACATTCTAATTGTAACTTTTCATCAATATTAAATATCAATGTAATGAACTTAAAATAATCCATCTGAAACTAGTAATTAACTAAAAATGATTGAGATATTTAGACACACAATGATATACATATATAACTACTGTATAGTTACTAAACACAACATTATTTCCAAACATTGTCATAGTGGCTTTTACACTATAATAATTTTAGCTGTTGTATTACTGTTCAAATTGTAAAATTATAGAATTGCTTGTATCATACACTTATCTATTGACAACATTGGATGGACACATACTAATCGACTTTCACCTTAGACAATTCAATTGACACTGGTTAGTGGTTACTCTAGGAGAACTAAAACTGGGCCACAAATAACACTTACAATACTTACAACGATTACACTTCATAATATTATTGTCAAATCGATAATTGAACGTTTTATTCGAGTTTAATACATCGATATTACGTTTAAATGGTTAATATATATATATGTTTAGTGACATAACAATTAGAATGATAATTATAGATATAAATACGTATATTTCAAAGATCAGTTGGAAAAAATATTACAGATATACAATAACGTACCCAGCTTTCGCATATATTTAATGATTTATGTGAATAAAATTGACAATAACAAATAGATTTATTAAAAAAAAAACCTTTATTTGTAAAAATGAATAGTTACGCCACTGTTTATATAACAGATACAATGTTACTTACAAAAAGATAACAGATGCGATAGTGTGGATCGCAATACTAATCCGGAAGCACCATACTGAATTTTTAATTTTTTCATCCACTTTTTATACATGTTGCCCTGTGGGTAAGCTCATTTCAACATATATTGAGTAGATATTTATGATTTCATAACACTTTTAATTTAATTATAGCAATTCACTATAGATTTTAAACATATGTATATGTCTCCAAGATATTTTTCAAATGGCAGTATAATTTAATTATGCCCAAGGCAATTCTATCTACAGTACGAATTTAAAATTAAATGCACCCTGAAAAAGCTAGCTGGAAACTAAACTGGAGATATTTAGAGTACATACTAAAAAGCTATATTGAGTATATACCCAATAATATCAACAAAGACCAGCACGAAACTTGGTAACATTTCAGATTACAATAATGGATCATATATTGTCAACACTAACATATTGTCATTTTTATCATGATATGGATCAAGAAACTTATAGAAAAAACTATTACAAATTATTTCTATACTTTTACTTGAATATATGAATACATTAATGTAATCTCATTTAAAATAAAATTTAATATCACTTTCAATTTTTCCTAATATTCTATTAATGCATATAAAAATAAATTAAGCTAAAATATGTTTATAACAAGCCTTCACACAATACATCTATTGATGGATACCAACAACATTTCCTATTCTTACAATAATTTCCCCAAAAAAAAGGTATAGTACTTTAATTTTTGGTTTAACATTTATGAAAATATATTCAGAATTTTAGAAAACATTTTGATGTCTTTTTTTATATAAATTATTAATAAATATAACATAACAAATTACATAAATAAATAAAATAAATAGTGATTACTAATAAGTTAATTAAAATAAATAAAAGTGATAAATCAATATGTAGTATCATACACATTATTTACCTATATTTCATAAATTTAAGCATAAAAAAATTGATATACCACACACACATTAAGTAACTGTAAAATAATTATAATAACACTTAGATATTGTAGAGTGTCACACATCAACATTTTTCACAGATATTTCCAGACTATGGCAAAGTTGCAACAATAGAGAAACAAATATATATACAATATTTGAGCCAATATCGAGATAGAACCTTGTCTAATTTGACATAGTTTTTTTTAATAAACAAACAGTTCTAATGCCTTTCGATGGTCCTAATTATGGAAATACGTCTAATGTTACGTGATACTTGAATACACATAGTCTTTTTATACAATATTTTTTAAAGAACATTCTATTCTACCATCGCCAGTTGTCTTTTATAAACGCGTAACGCCACAATGAGGTATATGTGCGTCTTTTTATTGTTTAGTGTAGAAAAATTAAAAATAAATAAATTATAGGTAAGGGAGCGTTCAAGTATTACGTAACGCAATTTGGGGGGGCGGGGGGGTCTCGTAAAACGTTACGATGCGTTACACGGGCGGGAGGGGGTCCTTCTTACAACACGTTACGTAACATTATTTCTTTTTTTATATAAAAAAATAGGGAAATAAAACTCCCAAATTGGCAACCCTTTTCGTTTACGTTTTACGGGGAATCTCTCGATTGTATTAGTCTGGTCGCCATTTTTAATTTGTTCTCGCATGTTGGTAAACCTTTTCGTTTATATTTCACGGGGAATCCCTAGATTGTATTGTACGTCATTTAATGTTGTTTTTGTTGTCAGTATTCGTTAGTGTTTATGCAGAAGCAAATTGCTGTAGTCGCTGTTATTAAAGTGAGTTCATAGTGTTCATACTGTAATATCCTCAAAAGAAGGAGATTTGTATCATCAGCTGTTCTTGGCCTATAAAGGCTCTCATGCTGACTTGCCAGCGCAAGTATGTCAAAAAAATGCCAATGAAATTTGGAAAACGGCTAAAGAAAAACTAAAAAACAAAGAAAAGTTTATAGAACATATAAATGATGTTATACGAGAGTTGAAGGTGAAGGCCACGAAGAAAGAAAGCAATGCTTAGTTATTTTACACAAGTAAGTTTACTACTAAAATGCATGGACGAATTAGAGACTGGACCTGACATAAAATACAAATGTATGAAAACTAGTTCAACCAAGTGACGCATAACGCACACAAAGATTTTATTACATTATTATAAACACTAATACACAATACAATATTTCTAGTGCTTGAACGTAATCGATAAAATACATATATCGATGAACTAATGAATGACATTTTAGACATTTGTAAGCATAGTCATCATATTTTACTACTTTTAATTTAAAATATCTGTAATTATATAATAAATTAAAATAATGAATTAATGAGGCAATAATAATGTGTCAAATAATAATTAAATAATAAATAAATAAATATGTTGGGACATTAACACACAGCGCCATCTAGTTCCATGGTAAGCTACGAGGCTTGTGTTTTGGATACTAGATAGTTGATACACTACACATATATAACTTTAAATACATACATATTATAAATATAAACACCCATGACTGGAGTACAAACATTTGTCATCACACAAATGAATGCCCCCAGCGGGACTCGAACCCGCGACCGCTGGCACAGCAAGTAGGGTCACTACAAACTGAGCCAAACATGTCATCAAACATATTTTTTTTAATTTGATTTATATAAATACGATGGCATTGATGGCTACATTCTGTTGGCCTATAATAATGTTAATGAACAAATGAATATCGGGTGTATATTCCATTAATATATAATAAATATTATTTTGTAAAGATTAAAAAAATATTAAGCTAATTTAATTAAATAAAGTGATTTTGTTGATTCTGTTATTGAACTATTTTAATTGGCAATTGATTGTCTCGGGTAGTTATAAAAATATGATACTTTCCTAATATTGCTCAGTTCTTAATAAACATTTGTGAAATTAGGAAAAAGAAAAAATGATCGCAAATTGTGAAAAAGTGAGTGTTGGATCGTGAAAGTAAAATAATTAGTGCAAGTGGTAAAGTGTTTTATTACAAATCGCCAACCCAGAAGTTAATAGTGCTATAACATTATTGTTTGATTTTGTGTAATTTATGTGTTGAAATAAAATGATCTTTATTATTATTACAATGGAATAATATTCCAGTGTATAAATGTGGTATAAAAAAAAAGTACACATACTAATTATAATTTTTGCATTTATATTTTTATTTGATTCAGAAAATATTATAAATTTATTGTCATCAGATTGTAGGATACTGTGATAAAATATTTTATGTTATTGTACTGTACAAATAACACAATTCGTTCAGTTATTTCGTCAAATATCGATATATTTTTCGACATTGTCAAGCACAAGTCGCTGTCAGATGGACTCACTCGACAGTTTTGTCATTTGTTCTGAATGGTATAATCCTGCCCGTTTATGATGGTTGTCAGATGTCAACAATACATAGAAATATCGACTATATTTAACATAGTTGGATAATATGACATTTTATTTTAAATTAAATTGAATTTTGTGATAAATAACAATAAATGTAATAAAATAATGTATTTACAAGTGAAAAGAAATAGTGTTGCTTCCGCCGTTATAGTTTTCACACCATTTAACAGAACATTTAGTCATTTTTGGGAGATGTTTTGTTGACAAGTGCTTGAGACTGACACAAAAAACAAACGACCTAGGCTAAAATTACCCTGGTCACTAACATGACCGGTGAAGGTACGTCCGCTTATATGTCTGGTCCAGTGGTTAATTCGTTCATGCTAAAATGTAATAATGACATAAGTATTATATTTAGTCCAAACCTTGATTTTTCATAAAAGAACTGGTCATAAGTATTTTATATTTCTAGCTACCTATGCAAACATCAAGCACGCCAGCAACACTATGGCCCAATGCTCCCTCGACTTCGCGTGCTCCTCAACAAAAACAGGTGCATCTGCTTATATGTGTTGTATATTATGTTCTTTTTTATCGCATGTGTCAATAATACCTATTCTTAATTAATTTTCTCTTGGTCTATAGGATTCGAATGTTGTAGCTTCATCCACGTGTTCATCTCTCATGGAATCGATTGTCGCAGTCGCTGGACATGAAAGCACTGCCGTCAAACGAAAGATGAGCGATATCCACGAGGAGCAAAGTCAGAATACTGATGGGGAAACTGTGGAGACATCGTCTACGGAACCAGACAAGACTTTGGTTGATTCGGTCATCACTAAAAATGTTCCAAGCAAACCGGCTCAAGAAACTCTTATGAAGAAAATTGGTCTACTGCAACAAAAAATAAATGTTCTCACTGAAGCAAGGGACACTGGTATAGCCAAAGATGATGTTCATGACGAAATAAAAAAGCTACGCAAAGAGTTGAAAGAAGAAGAGAAATGTTTGAAGAAAAAAAGAGACTCTGCTAAGCGTGCAAAAAAATTTCGAGCCAAAGAAAAACTGGAGAAAACTGAACGTCAGAGAAACAATCCTGCTGCAGCACAACCTCGAACTGGCCCTGGACAGCCCTCTTTAGTTGACTCGCAACCTGCTCTCCTAGAGACCATAATTAATATTGCCATTCATGGCAGCGCTGCTGATGAACGCCGCCGAACAGAGATGATTAGGAGTTGTCTCACTCTGTCCGACCTGCATGAAAGGCTGTTGTTAATGGGATTCCAAATTTCTCGAAGCGGCACATATCTTCATTTACTCCCACGCGTTTCTAACACACAAGAGGGAAGAAGACACGTACGTACTGTACCCGTAAAGTTAGCAAGACCACAGACCGAGATGCACAAAAAACACGAGGACGGGGAATTTTGCACTGCTACAATCAGGTCATTGGAATCTCTCGCTTCGCTTCTGGGACCGCAGCAAGTATTCGTTCTCTCACAAGACGATAAGGCACGTGTACCGATAGGTTTACCGGCAGTAAAAAGTCAGAGCCCTCTTTTAATGCATATGGAATACAGAATACTTTTACCTGATCATGACTGGGTCGTGGCAGAGCGGCACAAACTTATTCCTCCTGTATACGCCGGCGTCAACGTAGAACCTAACAATTTCGGTAGGGAAGAAGCTGTTGGGTACAGCGGGCCGACACACATCCATAAGGAGCGGGAAACACTCATCCTCCACAGCGAACACCCACGCTTATGATTTCGAATCACTTTTATCAATACCTTCATTCAAATCCTTAATGATGACAGAATCGAACACCGTGAAGCCAGTAATCATCATCTTTGTAGATGGTGGGCCGGACGAAAACCCGCGTTATCGCAAAGTCAAGAACTTTGCGATTGAACACTTTAAAAAATACAACCTGGACGCCCTGTTTATAGCGACTAATGCTCCTGGGCGGAGCGCATATAACCGAGTTGAGCGTCGCATGGCTCCCCTCAGCAAACGACTGGCAGGCGTCATTTTGCCTCATAAACATTTTGGTTCTCATCTCGACGACAAAGGAATGACTACGGATGATGATTTGGAAAAACGCAATTTTCAGCACGCTGGGGAAACACTTGCAGAAGTGTGGAGAGAAATGAAAATTGATAATTATGACGTTTCGGCGGAGTATAGACAGCCCGAAGATAGCATGCAGGATCCAGCAGAACCAAATCTGGCGTGGTATAGCGTTCACGTCCGTGAATCGCAATATTTCTTACAGGTTATAAAATGCGCAGATGAATCCTGCTGTTCACCACCGAGAAGTGCATTGAAATCTGTGTTTACGGATACTTTCATGCCGCCACCTTGCCCAATACTTCAAACCCCAAGCAAGCTCGTAGTACCCAGTTTGTTAGACAAAGGAAAATCCAAGTTTTCGCCACTTCTTGTAAGGTTGTCCGTTAATCTGTCACCTCCTCTAGAAGGGTTTAAGCAGATGCCTTACGATTTCTTTTGTCCATCTGTACAATCCGACCTAAAGAAAAAAGTATGTCCAACCTGTGGGATCTATTTCACATCTCACAGGAGTGTTCAAATGCACTGTCGTACGTGCATGGCAAGACTGTCCAAGACCATTGTGAAACTAGAGTACGGCCACAGCGCCTTGCTGCCAGAAGGGCAAATGAGCTTCTCTGCATTGTGCGTCGTTATGAAACATCGTCTGAGGATGCTGACTGGCTCGACGAAGACGAAGTTGATGCAAGTGGCTTAACAATTCCAGAACCGTCTTCGTCTGCACTCCAGGTGCCAGTGATGAAAGAATCTGAGTGGCTAGCAAACCCGTGGACAGAGGAGCAGTAATTTCAATCGATTTGTTTTTATAGACCTACTTAGATACTTGGTTAATAGTTGATTATTTTTTAATTTTGTTAAGAATACGATTTTATTTCGAGTAAAATGTTTAATTTCAGTTGGGTTTCTGTTTATAATTGCATTGCCAAAGGTTAAAATAAATATGTTATTTTATTTGAAGAATTTATTAGTAAAAAACCTAAAATACTTAGGAGAATGAAGGAGAAAAACAATTGTGTTTTGTAAAGCCAAAAATTTATAAAAAAATAAACAAAATACGCAGGTGTTGCGAATTAAAAATCTCTTGTTTTATTATAAGGCAATTAAAACTATACGAAGGATAAAAACTATAACAACTTTTTGCGACTTCAGGGTAAAAATGATGACTTGAGTGTTACGTAACCTTTAGAGAGGGGGGTGGGGGGGGGGGGGGGGGTGGGGGGGTACAGAAAAGTTACGGAGCGTTACAGTGGGGGGAGGGGGGTCAACAATCTTCAAAAATTGCGTTACGTAATACTTGAACGCTCCCTAAATAAATTTAAGCTATTATTATGGAGACGGCGAATTATGTCGGTACTGTGTAGATTGTTTATTTTATTCCTAGATAGTTTTCTGCAAGGCCTATATAATAAATACTTTGAGCAATGCCGAACAGTGGCGCGATGACAATCATTCGGCAGGCGCCACCCTTGAAGAACGCCGTTGGACCTTCTTGGGTCAAAGTTTTTCTAAAAAAATGTTAAAATCACATGATTAATTTAGAGTTAAATCTGGTGATTTTTTTTAGTATACAGCATATTACTACAATGAAAAAAGTAAGTTATTTAGAAATCAAGAAATAATACATTAATGATTAAAGCAACAGACTTCTTAAATCAAAAGTTATACATCAACCCCGCATTGTCTAAAATGCCGGAGGTCACTGAGTTGATTTTAGTAGAAAAACCATCGCATTATCTATATAACCACGTATTCCAGTTGGGGATAAGTACAATTTTAGTCAGTGTCACCTAAAACACAATACTTCAGTATAGTGTTGCACAGACAATAGTATTTTATTATACTCAATATGTGTACTTTATGGAAAAATCGATAAGTTTAACATATATAAAATTATAAAATAAAAGAGTCCTACGAGAGAGTAACTAATCGGGTAGATGACACCAATGAAATATAATTTTTACGCACAATTAAAAAAAAATATACTTTATTTTAGCCCTGAAATCTGACGGTATCAACTGTCAACTACTAAATAAAACTAGCTTTTCGCGAATTTATTTTGATTTTTGGTTCCCGACGTTTCGAATGCTTTAAATTTTTTTTGCTAATTTGGGGTTGGCTGTCTGTAACAACTATATAATGCTTTTGAGACATCTTAAACCTTAGTCTCTCCCATGACAATGATTGCTGTAAAGCATTCGAAACGTCGGAACCCAAAAATCAAAATAAATTCGCGAAAAAATCCGAAAATATAGTTTTATTTAAAATGTCAAATATTCGCGTAAATCTTAGAAAGTATTATGTCAACTACCGAATTGTATGACCACCCATAGTACACATACCCTCCAATATTATTAATGAAGTTACAAATGAACCTACACACATATTTGTAAATGTAGTCAACACTCACGTGATACAATCAAAGATCGATGAGTACTGCCTCTCGTTGGTGCCTTTGGTGATGGTCTGCATGCGCGTCTTCACCACGTCCATAGGGTTGACGGCCAGCGCCGCCGTGGAGCCCGCCGCGCACCCCGACAGGAACGACCACCTGTCATATTGTTCCAATTGTGATAAACATAGGCACTATTGATAATATTTCCACTAAATGATAATTTAGTAGATTTACGCGTTTTTTTTTCAGATTTTAGATCGGAAAGAGCAAAATAGTCCCTCCCGTGACGATGTCTACAAAGCATTGGAAACGTCGCGACTGCTCCCAAAAAACTGCGACAAAATCCGAAAATATAAGTTTAATTATTAACAACAGAATAGAGACGTGTTTTACCAGAAACCAATAAATGACCTTGAGTTCATTAGAGAAGAAGAAGACCTTCAGTTTTTTATGACAGGCATAAATCCCGACTACGGCTTTCATGAAAATCGCGCAGAAATAAAATTTACAAACTGTCGATTTGACTCCCATTTTAACGCAAACAATTAATAAAATATAACAAAATATTATTACTTAGTTACTAGCACAACTAGTGACCTGACAGAACTCGTTCTGTAAAATCAAGTGTGTGTGTTTTTTTATGTTTTTCCGAGCATTTTTTTCCAATTTTTCTCTTCATAAGAACCTTCCTCGGACTTCAACGAATATTTGAAAAAAATAATTACCCGAATTGGTCCAGCTGTTCTCGATTTATGCGCTTAGCAACACATTTAGCCATTCATTTTCTTTTATAAGAAGATATATTGAATCATTTAAGAGTATGAAAAATAGTTTTCTGATAATTTTATCATTACTGCTCTTGGATGAAAAAAACGAAATTTTTTTAACATTTCCAAAAATATTAAAAGTCGTGGAGATTTTATTTAAACTGACGATAAGTAATTACCAGAATGGTGGTGCATCATTGGGATTTTCCCTCGGCCCAAGGTCATTAAGGGTAGCAAATAACGGGAAATACACGATACTGAAGGAAACGTCTCTTGCCGCGGTCGCCGTTATGCCCTTGTATAAACCAAATATACCACGTTCCCTTAAAAGTTTACGTGTTAATTGCATCGCTGTGATACGCTCGAACTTTCTGCCCTCTGTAATCATAATTTAAAAAAAATATATATATTTGGCAGCGAGTTCTGAAAAGTTTAGAAATGTTGAGGCGAAGGTTTCCAGAGCTTTTTTCATAGAGTTCGAACAAATCTGAGTAATAATATTCTATAGAACGGTCATAACTACCTTTACGATTAAATAGTATATATAAAAAAAGTGTGTGTGTGTGTGTGTTTATGAACGCACGTAAGAAGTTATACTTTTTTGGCGTAACAGAACAAAAATAGCTAAACATTTTATCCCGTATGTAAAATCCTCTCTGTTTCTCTGTTTGTAAAAGGAATGCAGCTAACTTCATCATGTCACTTTTTGGCTGTCGGTGGCGCATCGTAAAAATTTTACTCTCATATGTTTTTCCAAACGTGCCAAAAAAAGTATAACTTGAGTAATACATCGGCGTATTTCGATTGATATTATAAAAAAATCATTCTTCAATCACGAATACCTATCACGATAACCGGAACCAATCGCCTCACGTATTAGTAGCAAATATAGCTAAAACTTAGTGTCATGCCCCATATACCTTAAGCGATATACATACATATGATGTACATGGCAAAGATTTTACTTTATAAAGCCAATTGCAATATACTAACAGTAATATTAATTCAATTATTATTAATTTGCTTACAACATTTACACATACACACATTTAAGCTAAAAGAACATCTATACACGTTATTTATAACTGTCACCGTCACTGAAATACCACAATAATTAACATAATATATAGACAATTAAATATTATGATACATTAATATTACATACATTAAAACACAACAATTTATTAATCAAAAAAGCCCAAAAATTTCACCAAAATTAAAACATGAAAATAAAAATTGAATGTTACCATATCACAGTACAGCTATACAAATACATACATAAAGCAATGCACACCTACTTTGTTAGTGTTGCCAGATACAAGTTGATTATTCTCACCAGCTTTCGCTTGTGCCGCTATTCTGCCCGCGTCCTGCATTTGGATCTTCAATAACTCCATAGGAGTGGTTATTACTATTTGACAAGCGCCCGCCATCGCGCCCGCGCACATTTGTCGCACTATTGGTAAAGACCTAAGATATTGAATTCGATTATATTTTATGATTTTCAATTAATTGAGATTTTAAATATTATTAATATTAATAATAACTCTTTATTGCACACAAAAAGAAGGCAAAAACTTTAAAAGATTAACTATACATACTAACATATCATACCTTGTGAATTATGTAATCGCATCTAAGCTGTTCCACATTTTAATAAAAAATGTAATGTTACCAAAGGGTCAAACTAATATGTAAATACATAATAATATTTATAATAACTGCCTCGGTGGCGTAGTGGCTAGCATGTACGGCTGCACACTCGGAGGTCCTGGGTTCGAGTCCCGGGTCGGGCCAAGTTTAGTTATTGAGTCTTTCTGTGTAGTAAGTCTCAGTAACAGCCCGAAGTTGGGAAGTTGGCGGTGTTTCACCCCCGTGCCTCGGAGAGCACGTAAAGCCGTCGGTCCTGCGCCGACACTCTCACCGGTCGTGTCGAGCAGTCGTCCCACCGGAGTATGAGAGTGACAGGAATAGAGAGTGCCCTTGTGTCTGCGCGTACACTTGTGCACTATAATATCTCCTGCGCAGTTGGCTAGTCTCAATGAGATTGGCTGCCGTGGCCGGAATCGGTCAGGAGAACATCATCAATAGTTATAGATTTAAAAAATAAAATGGAAAACACTTGACCACCTGTATTGTAAAATAACTCGTCAAAAAGGTTCTAACAAAAATTCAAATAAATATATACGACAATGAGAAGTACTTTAAAATCGTTTTTCTCGATTCGATTACATAGTTTGATAGTTGCAAGTGAAGCTACATTGAAGCAATCAAAGTTTGTTAAAAGATCAATAGAACCCATTAGGTTTTTTATCACTTATCGTCATACTGAGGCTTTTTGTCAAAATTTCACATATTTACAGCAGCTGTAGTTTGAATTGAAGTCTTTCTATCGACTTTCATAGTAACACGGTATTGGGTAAAGCGGTTTTGGCTTGCGTAAATTTTATCTTTGATTGAAGACCCATTTACAGTTACATAACAAAGATGTTTAAAACGGATTATTTATTTTCTAAATATAGACAGAGCGGCAGTACTATGGATGGCTAGAATGTCGCGACACTTGCGGTTATCATTTATACAAGTTGATGGGTGTGACTATATGATAATACTCTCAACAAGACCTGATAGGTAAAATATTATTTTTCGTTGCCTTATTCTATATCTATTCTTAATCAATCAATAATAATAATTAAGTAGTATTTCCTTAATATTAAAACTAAGAATTACATATATGTATATATATATATATATATATATATATATATATATATATATATATATATATATATTTATATATATATATATTTATATATATTAATTTTTAAAATATATCTAAGCAACATACCCGTCTGGTAGAGTAAGATGATAACGAAACAGATCATTGGCGGCAAGCTTGATTGCCTTCTCCGGCGTAATCAATATAATGTTCACCGCGGACCCTCGGTACATACCGAAGTAGCCCTCCGCTCTGTACGTCTGTTTGAAACAGTCCAACCTAGAAAAATAGTACGATGAACACAATTTGTATATAGTAATAATTTATATTTGCTCTATTTACGAATTTGCTCTATTATTTCATCATAATTGAAAAACCTTATCTATGATGTAATCTTGTTAACATTTTGGTGAGACTCAATAATATTAATAGCTAGTTTTCAACCCCCGACACGACGAGCTATCACAACGAAGAAACGCACTTACTCCACTCAGACTTTCATATTTACAATATTATTGTGATTTTATATTTTTTGAATAATTTATAATAACCCAATTTCATGTATGAAAACACATTACCTGCATTCTGAAGCAATCTGGTAATCGACCGGTCCTTTGAAATTTACATTTGCACACCTATATGTGTGCCAATCTTTTATCAATATCTAACTGAACGATACAATTATAGAGGTCTTACAAGTGTAAGACCTAGTTACTGCATAATAGAAATCCTTACTAAAAACATCTATACCTAATTACCCGATGTGATCCCGTGAATCCTGTAATAATTTTTTATTAATTTACACTAGCAATTTACTCTCACTTCGCTCGTGTGCGTCCCAAAATGTCTAATTGTATTCTCTCCAAATCCGTCCAGCTGTTTCAGAGAGAAGGAGTAACAAACAGACACACAAAAACTTACGCATTTATAATAGTAGACCGAATCATATAAATAGATGTTAGCTTCAAAAAATCGATTGTCATGCTTGGTAAGGTAAGCTCGTTTCACAATTATGAATATTAATATTAGTTATTACTAACATGTTCTTATACTGTCGTTCTCCTTTGGGCCCGACGGTCTGGTTCTGCAGCCTTGTTTTGACCAAGTCCAATGGGAATACTACAGACACGCCAATAATTCCGGCAATGCCGCCGTTTATAATTTTTGGCAAAAGACTGAAAATAAGTGTTGTTATGTTAAAGACAATCGATATTATGCTAGTCTTTGATAATAGCGACATAATAACGTCGAGACTAGTTTCGTGTTGGTTTATAAGACCGTCTTGAAAAGCTCAGTTTACTCTTCAATGAAATATTTGTATTTGGTTCGAGTCCCGCTGGGGGCATTCATTTGTGTGATAAGTATGTTCTTACTCCAGTCATGGGAGCATATATTTATAATATGTATGTATTTAAAGTTATATGTGTGCAGTGTATCAACTATCTGGTATCCATAACACAAGCCTCGTAGCTTGCCATGGTACTAGATGGTGCTGTGTTAATTTCCCAACATATTTATTTAATACAGGTAGTAACTGATATGTATTAATACTTATAGTTTTAATGCACATTACTTATTATATTTTAATGGTGTCAAATGAACAAAAAAAAATATTTAAATACAGAAAAATATACTTTAGAAAAAAATAGACTATATCCATCATAAGTAGTTGCAATTATGTTAATTTAGAATGACCTTACAATAATTAACTACAGGCTTCATGTCTATTGAATAGTCAATGGAAATAAACAATTGAATTTTATAACCACATGAAATTTTTAGTCTTACTTATTTCAATTTTGTCACATCAACTATAATAGAAATAAATAACATACTAAAAATAAATATAGTACATTAGAACACGCACTATCTATCAGTAATGAGATAATCTAATATCAAAAACAATTTTTTCATATTTTTCAGATTCATAATTGCTGTAATATAGTTTTGTTTTATAGTCCATGTATGATTGTTGCATTATAATGATGAAAAATACACAGTATGTATGCATAAGTAAAAAAACATAAGTACTATGTTTTAAAGAACAAGAACCATTACTAAATCTTTTATTTGAGAATAATTCATTTAATAAAACAAAGTAGACAATATCCTCAACTGTTAGCATGCTCTTAACAAAACTAATAAATTGTACCATTATTTTGTAGTACTTGCTTTTATTTTATATGTTATGTCGAAGCATAAAGATATTAAGATTTTAAATATGTTTAATACATATTCCATATATATTACATAAGCTTTATGTATATATTTTGAACTTATTATTTTTTGATTATTAGTAGACAATTGTTACTAAGGAAGAATAAATTTTGTTCAAGTAAATCAAGGATATATTTCTCTCCTAAATGATGGGAATTTCAGAAAGAAAATTTTTAAGGAACAGAAATTTTAAGAGCTCTGCATGATAAGAAAATACTTACTTAAATTGTTGAGGGGGTGGTGGTGGGTTTCCTTTAGATCCACTCATTTTGAGTGTTTAACCTGAATATATAAAAAAATAATTATGAACAAAAACAAATAGGTACCTACTACTATGTATTTACATTTTACATTGCACTTGACATTAGCAATATACTTTGATGGTATTTTTCGTAATAATTTATTTTTAATAAACCTATTTATTTTTATTTTTTTATTTAACTTATTTTTATTAACATATGATTCTTTTAATAAATATAATAAAATTTGACTTAATAAAAAAAAACAGATTTATAATTTTAACAAATTTTTTTTTTAATTTGCCGGAGATTTGATCACTTAATATGATACTCTTCGTAAGTAATCTAAAGTTAGTATTACTTTTATACTACTGAATATTTCTATAAAATAATAAAACTGAAGAAAGATTAAAAGAAAATTTGAAAAGAAATATTTAAAACATATTTATCAATTTTACGTAACCAAACCAGCAAATATAAGTGCACTTACCTATTTTCTTTTATTTTACACACAATTTCACTAACATTAATTTTGTTTATTTTAGAAAATTAGCATGGCAAATTTTGACTTAAAATTCTAAATATTGAACAACCTCAATCGATCGCACGGCAACCGGAAGAGGTTTTGCTATAATTCCAATTGACAAGTGAACGTCATCGTAGAATAAGTATTGCCAGTGTAATATTTTTACTCACCAAATAATATAAAACATAGTTTAATCTAAAATATTCCTATACAATTTCGGAGGAATTGAAAGTATTTTGTTTGAAAAAAATAATTAAGTGAATTATAGGAATCCGCACGGAAGAGTGAAAACAAGGGAAGTGAGCTTTTTTATCTGAACCTGTGAATAATCATAATATATTGTATAGAAGAAAAAAGCAATTATATTTTTCGTATATATTCCCGTTTACGTTCAGTTTTGCCTTTTTCTTCCGCAAGATGTCGCGATCACTATAGCTCTAAGTATATTGTACAGCTTTGTAGCGTGGATGGTTTTTTTTTATTTTTGATGACAAATTTTGCAGTGCCAGGATGCAAAGAAAATGGATATCATTTTTTTTAAAGACAAAAACTGAAGAAATTTTGGACTAAAGCAATAAGACGACTAAAATTGACGAAATCACAATCTTTATATTTAAGGCACATAGCCTTGACATTCTGAAAAACTTAGTACTTTTTACTTACGAAAGTGATTTTAAAACTCTTACATCGTCTACAGGTGAATATTGTTTTTTATTTTTTGTATTTTTACTTATTAATTACAGAGTTTCATACAAACTTTTATCTCCTTATTTTAACCGCTTAGGGAATTGAATTTCGAAAAATGCTAAGACACGTATTTATTTAATTGTATTGAATTAATACCAAGTTTCAAGTAATTGGGATCATAAATAAGTCTTTGCCCATACATACTCTATTACCCCCTTTTACCACTTTAAGGAATGAATTTCAAAAATAAATAAATATATTTCTTATTTTTTATCTTAATGTTAATCACCAATTTCTATGTATTTAACATTAAGAATGTCAGAGTTTCATACAATCTTTAATCCCCTATTTTACCCATTTAGAGGATTAATTTCGAAAAATCCTTTCTTATCGGATGCCTACATCATGATATAAGGAATACGACCTCCAAATTTCCCGTTTCTGCAATCAGCAATTTAGGTTGTATATTGATCCATCAGTCAGTAAGGACCACCGCAGGACGCACCTCTCCTTCTCAATTCTTCCTTCAGCTGGTCTAACCTTCAGGTATAATACATTGCACAGGTAATATGGGGTATATGATCACAATAGAAGCCAAAAACTAGGTATGAAGAGATACCACAATAAATTGCTTAACCTCTAGACCAGCTATACTTAACCTTTTTTTTTTTTTTTTATTGTCGGGAAATGCATTTACGCATACCACCTGATCTCCACAGTCAACTCTGCTACGCCAGAGAGGTCCGGAGCAGTATACTTAACCTGCGGCAGCATCAAAAATCGCATTATAACATAGCTTTGTTAAAAAAGTAATTACATCGTTAACTAGGAGTTACGTTTTCATTAAAACCTAAATAATTTTTGCTTGCGGCCCTCGACACCATGACTGAAATGTTTTTTGTGGCTCTTATAAAAAAAAGGTTGAGTATGGCTGCTTTAGACTGTATGTAAATAGGCGATACGTGTGGCGCCCTCCTTTCAGGAAATCTTCTCCATTGATAAAAATAAGTTTTATTTTTTAAATGTTTAAATAAATAAATATGTTGGGACATTAACACACAGCGCCATCTAGTTCCAAGGTAAGCTACGAGGCTTGTGTTATGGATACCAGATAGTTGATACACTACACATATATAACTTTAAATACATACATACATATTATAAATATAAACACCCATGACTGGAGTACAAACATTCGTGCTCATCACACAAATGAATGCCCCCAGCGGGACTCAAACCCGCGACCGCTAGCACAGCAAGTGGGGTCACTACAAACTGAGCCAATCATGTCGTCGAAACTTATAACTTGCTTTTAAAAGGTTATCAAACTTTTTTTAAGAATTTGCGATGGATTAGAAATTGGCTATTTCAAATATTGTGCTAATTGCTGAATGTTTTATTAACAAAAACAAATCTACCCCATGGGAATCGTACATTTTTACGGGATAAAAAGTAGCCTATGTGTTATTCCAGACTATAATCTATCTCTGTGCCAGATTTCATCTGTGGCGTGAAAGCTAACAAACATCCATACTCACACACTTTCACATTTAAAATATTTATATAAATATTTATACAGATATACAGATGTACTTCAAAATATTAATAGAAATTTATTTTCGGATACATGAACTTCAAAGCAACACAACATTGTACACGTACGACAAAGTAATAGGTATTATTATTGACACACTTACTAATTATTTTTTTAATTCTAATAATAGTGGGCAATATTTGCTGAAGAAACATATTTTAAGTATTAGTGCGCTTAAATTGCGCTATAGAAGCAGAACTTAGTTCCTTAGAGATCCGTTTCTTATTAATAAGGATAGGGAATTAGGGAAGATAGGAAAGAGGGGCGCATTAAGAATCACGATAATCAATTTGTTGTTTGATAATCAATTCAGCCCGGGACTATCGACGGAAAGTGCAATACTGTGTCTTAAGCATGCTGTCAATTACTACTTTATTTATTATTTATTTTTGGCTGTGGTGCCGAGGTCGGCCCTAGCTACGTCGACCAGTTATGGTCCATTGTAGCTCAATTACTACCTTACTACTACTACTTTTTGACCTGGTTTCCAACGATGTTCTATGGCAAAATATGTATAATGCTCAATTGCCAATATTAATTATTAACCTTTTAAAATATTGGTATGGGAATCAGATCAACAGTGTGAGATGGGCAGGGACGCTATTACGTCTGTATGACTATGGATTAAATGCGGGGTGAGACAGAGGGTTTGACGTTACTTGCGATTTTTAACCTAGAACCTACATAAACTTCTATACATAAATCCTGACTGATTGTCGAGCTCAGCAGCATAGACCAAGAACAACAAGATAGCACTGTTGAATGCTTCACCTTGTGGCCTGCGTAAACTTTTGGCCATGTGTGAGAGATATGCGTTATGTCATGGGCTTGTTTCAATGTTAAGAAGTTTAGAGTAAGATTATACGGTGCTTGAGTCCAGGAGGGATAAGAGTCAAAACACAATACTGTCTATTTTTCTATATGGAACTAAATTGAAACGGGCATGCACTTTTAAATATCTAGGTCATTATTTGATTGCCAGCCTTAAAGACGATGATTTGGACAGGGAGCGAAGAGCGTTGTCCGTTAGAGCGAACATGCTGGCTCGCAGGTTTGCACGTTGTACGAGAGAAGTTTAAAATCACTCTCTTTAAAACCTACTGCTGCGCTTTTCATACGTGCAGCTTGTGGGCTAGCTGTAGCACAAGATATACTAGCTAGCTAGCTAGCTAGTATATCTTGTATTTGAGTATTCAAAAATGTTACAACACTCTTCGTATCCAGTATAACAATGCGTTTAGAGTGTTGTTGGGACTGCTCCGTTTTTGTAGCGCATCAGGTATGTTCGCCGAGTCCAGAGTGGACTGTTTTTATACCACAACTAGCGGCTCACCCTCGTTTCGCTCGGGTTCTTCCCTAGGTACGTTTTAAATATATATAAATATGTAGTTATTATCTTTTATTTTCTGTTTTAATAGTTATTCTGCTATTCGGGGCAGAGATAAATCCAACAAATCATCAAAATCGGTCGAGTACTTCTCGTGTTAAATAGTGTTAACTAGTGACTCATCCTCGCTTCGCTGGGTTCGTCCCTAGCTTGATTCCCCATACAAATTTTCATCCCCATTTTCACCCCCTTAAGGGATGATTTCCGAGATAAAAAGTATCCTATGTCCTTCCCAGAGTCTCAAATTATCTTACTAAATTTCACCTAAATAGGTTTAATAGATTCAGAGATTACCCCCTACAACGTCATAAACTCACAAATAACAAACTTTACCTCTTTATAATATTAGTATAGATGTGCAAGCGGTGTGCGTCTCTGGTGCGCAGGATTCGGGCTAGTTCGAACTTATTCTAGCCATGATCGCGGAGAGATTTGACTCTATGTACCTTCATGAGCCACTGTTGCGCTATTTCCCACGGGAAGCCTCTGTGACTCATGTATGTATTAATAAATCATAATAAAATAATAATATAAATCATAGTTAAAATTATAATATATACTAACATAGAATAAATCTTTTTTATGTATACTAACAAAATGAGTCACTGTTACTTGAATAAATGAATTTATTTATTTTTATAAATATTTATTTTAAAAAATCAAAATGTCGGTTTTTGATATTTTTTTTCCAAATATATCAAGTGGATCATCAAAATAAAGGTTTTTAAATAGCTATCACAAAATATATGCAACTTATATCCTGATAAGTAATTTAGGATATGAAATCTATACATATTATAAGATTCTGAGTCGAATTTTACAATATTTTTTTTGGAAAATCTTATTGAAATAATAATTATTATCGATACAGAGGCCGAATCTATAGTTTTGTGAATTTTTGTCTGTCTTAGTCTTAAAAACCGGTAAATGATGGATGGACGGTAAATGAATAAAGATATTATTTCTCCAATAATTATAAGCGATTTTCTTATTTTTTAAATAAATTGCTAATTTGTATGAATTTTATCTATAACGCGTAACACTAACTATTCGTGTCTGGAAGATCTTTCTGTTTAACTTAAAGTTAGAAGCTATTGAGAAAATAAATATTTTGAAAAAATAATACGAAAAATATGGTAGGTATATTGTATGTAATTATATTATAACTAGCATTGCCCGCGGCTCCGCCCGCGTTCAGATGACCAAAAACCTAATTCTTAGGTTTTACATAATATTAGTATACTCTTACAATGCAGTTTTTGTGTTTTTGTATTTTTTCTCAGAAATGAGATATTTTCTCGCGGTAAAAAGTATCCTATATGTTGACCCGGATAATCCGCTATGACCATACCAAATTTCGTGATGCGGTATCAGATAGACAGACAGACGGACAAAAATTCTAAAAACTATAGATTTGGACTCTGTATCGATAATAATGTCTATTTCAATTAGATTTCCCGAAAAATATTTAATGTACAGATTTGACTTAGAATTTTATTATATGTATCGATATTTTTACTCGGTATTACGTCCTGCTAGATAAAGTTTCTGGAACTTATTTCTTTTTTGGTTTAAAATGCGCTAAGTAGGTAGTGAGATATTACTCTTTCTTTGAACATTAAACCACGGTTTTTATTCATTTACTTACTAGCTAGAAAATCCCATACTTATTACTTATCTTCCTATATACGTGTTTTTACCACGTGGGTACTCATATCCAAGTATTTAGTTATTTATTTGTATATAAATAAAAAATTAGACTGTCAATAAATTAAACTTTTCTCTTTTGTATTTATTAAATATCCCTAACCTATGCAGATGACCTACATTAAGATACTAAATGCTAATTATTAGAAACATATTGATTGGGATGAGAAAAAACTATGATACAATATTTTATATAATATACTATAGAAGGTGTATTTAAAAAAATACCTATAATAATAAATTTCATAGAAAGTAAAAGTATCTTTAGATCCAGATTTATGATTGCTTACAGATACTACATACCTTAGCTCAATTATAATCCATCTCTTATGTGGACCCTTTCTTTAACAAGATAGCTTCCGCCTACAATAGTATAAAATGTTTGTCTAGCAGTCTACTAATATCATAAGCTCGTGGTATCGTAAAATCGACTGTCGGTAGCAAAAATGTCTCCAAAAAGTTTGGTTCGTTTAAAACATCATAAATCTGGTAACATTTTCCGAACGTTTAACATTTCTTTGTTTTGTAACCGAATGTATGTTTCAGATATTATTCGTAACAATATTAAGTGCTTGCAATGCACAAACGCAGCATGAGAAGAGAAGTGCTTCTGGATGGAATGGTTTTTTACCGGGACTAGTTCAGGTCTCCGGGGTGCCATCGATGAACACTGGTATTTTAAAAATATAAATACTTACTTATTTTTATTATTCAATCGTTTGAGTTTTGTACATAGAAAATGTAATAAAAATCAAAATTACCTAATTAACCTACATTTTTATTAACATTTTATGAACAATATTTTTTATTTATGAACCGATTGAATTAAAACAAATACTAAATATTAAATGAAGCTTACCACAATATATTAGTGAAAACCGCACCCAAATCGGTTAAACCGTTTCTGAGATTAGCGCGCACAATCGCACAGACAAACAGACAATAAATCTAAAAATCATTGTTTTGGGTTCTATTGCGTTAATGAAAACCCCCAATAATAGTTTTTTTTTCAAATATCTCCCATGTACAGACAGCGATCAGTGACACTCTTATTATATGTGTAGATAGATATCTAAAGTAGACAAAACAAAGGATTGATTTATTTTAAATTATCCAAACACTAAATTGTGATTTGCACAAGGCTCTAAGATAAAAATATGCCCAAATGACCCCGGTAGTCTGATTTATTTTATATATGCCACACGTATGTGATTAATAATGATATCTTTTTAATAATTTTACATATATCATAATACATTTATTCCTTGCTTATTCCGATCAAAAGTGTTTCGTTTTTCATCAACACACCTTGATTTGTTAAAAAACTAATTTATAGATAACTTGATTGGTTAAAAATAATTAATTGGCGATTTCTTTCTATTTCTTTATAAACGTAGGCTGGTCGTCGGACTCTAGTTCAGATGTAGCTGGTGCTATAGCGGCTGCAAAAGCAGCTTCTGCAGCAGTGATGGCAGCACAGAAACAAGTCGCCGCTGCTAAGCATGCAGCATTAGAACAGCAAAGTGCGGCAAGTGCTAAGGAGGCGGAAGCTGCACAAGCCGCTCATAAGAGGTATATCATACCTATTAATTATACAGTATCTTAATTGATTTTTATAATGGCCCTGAGCTAAGAGTGGAATTACTATTACTCTAAATTGTAATATTAAATTTATTGACCTATAAGCAAAGGCACACGCAAATACTAGATGTGCAAATAGATAAAATTTCATTTCATATTTCTTTTCTAGCGAGGAAGCCGCTAGAGCAGCTCGAGCTTTAGCTTTAGAGTCCGCACAAGCCGCAGTCCACGCGCAAGCACAGCTTGCAGCAGCTAAAGCGCGTGCCGCCGCCGCACAGAAAATAGCGGCAGCTCGTGAAGCCGCCGCGGCCATGGCTATACAACGTGCCGCGCAAAATCAAGCTGCTAAGTTGCAGAATGCTGGTAAAATAAAATTTATCATTTATGGTTCAATACATAATACGTAAATATTTCTGTTTCTTTATAGGAAAAATATATCGGAAATCTTTAAACAAAATTTTTATTTTATTGTTAATAAGTAATTAGGTATAATGGAATGAAAACATATCTATATAGCTGTTTAATAACTTTTTTATTTTTTATCATTGGAGTGAAATTAATTTTAATTAGTCCCACTGGCGTAACAATAATACGGAAATCAAATTCAGAATTTGTTTCATCGATTGAAAGTTTCAAAACTTTAATTTTCACAGATCTGGAAGCACTAAAGCTCTCAGTGATCCAGAGTTCAGGCGCGGCTGGCGCGGCCGGCGCGGCGCAGCACGCGGCCACCGCCGCGGCGGCCGCCCTCCGCCCCGGCTGGACGCGCACATGGAAAGCATGGACTTGGTCGTGAAATACGAACGAATATGGCTTGATTAGAATGATGTTTTGTATGTTGTTGATAATTAATTAATTTGTAATAAATAAATATTTTGATTATATGAAAGCGCTATTGGTTTATTATTTTTATATTTAACTAGCGACTCACCATCGCTCCGTTTTAACGCTTAGTATAGATTTCTCAGGAATGAGATATTTTCCGGCAGTAAAAGTATCCTATATGTTGACCCGGATAACCAGCTATCATCATTCATCATACCAAATTTCATCAAAATCCCTCCAGTGGTTTCTCCGTGATGCGGTTACAGACAGACTGACCAAAATTCTAAAAACTATAGATTCGGCCTCTGTATCGATAATAACGTCTATTTCAATAAGATTTTTCGAAAAATATTTTATGTACAGATTCGACTGAGAATTTTATTATATGTATAGATGCCTATACGCATATTGCATACTAGCATTGCCCGCGGCTCCGCCCACGTTCAGATTACCAAAAACCAAATTCTTAGGTTTAACATATTAGTATACTCATACATTGCAGTTTTTGTAAATTTCTCAAAAGGTGAGATATTTTCCCGTAGTAAAAAGTATCCTATATGTTGACCCAGATAACCAGCTATCACCATATCAAATTTCATTAAAATCCCTCCAGTGGTTTTTCTGTGATGCGGTAACAGACGGATTGACAAAACTTCTAAAAACTATAGATTCGGCCTCTGTATCGATAATGTCTATTTCAATAAGACTTTTCAAAAAATATCTAATGTGCAGATTCGGTTTAGTTACAATTTTATTATATGTATAGATTTACATTATGTCGTCGAAACTTTTCTTCTGATAAAATGGACAATTGATCGGTGCTCAATACGACTGCGCCGTTTCCTAGGCAACCCGAGATGAAACTCCACCTGTCGGAAGTTGCAGCCTCCGACTATTTTTATTACGTAACACATTTTTGTTCTTAGAAGAGAAGTTATTTTTGTAAAAATGTGAATAAAGATAAATTTTGTAGGACTAAAAGTCATTATTATTCGGTAAGTTAACTCTATGTTAAACGTTACCTATACTACATACAAGAGTGACTTTAATAAAAACAAAAACTTAATGAACAGTGTAGTAGTATACATTAATATAGTATAAAAAGTGTATTAAATATATAATGTATAAATAAAATTAAATTAAGGCTACTCAAGGATCAGTGTTATATACCTACCTACTAAGTAGATAGGGTTCTAATATTATTCTAGCAAAATTCTAAGCCAACACAAAAAATATTAAAACATAGATTTATTTCAGGAGCCATGGTTTTTGTAAGCCTATTCTTAGCAGCACTTTGCGGCAGTTCCGTTATATCCGCTGAATCAGATCGAAGACGTGTGGCTAATCCTACCTATTATAATGTTGGCGGAGTTCTATCCAGTAATGAGTCCATCGCGTTCTTCAAAGATACGATTTCGGTACATATACAAGATATTTTTTGACATTTCACAATAAGTTTTCCATTTAAAATGTTAATTCTATTTATATCTTAAATGCTTAATTTATATTACAGAAACTTAATTTCAAAGATACATACGTGCCCCGTGGAGTCACTTACCATGATTACTCGATTCTCATGGACCCAAACCCAATAAAGACTGCACTCAATGTCTGTAAAGACCTCATTGCTCACCGAGTAAGTTAGATATGGAAAAAATATACAACACTAATATACTAATCTATACATATAATAAAATTCTAAGTTAAATCTGTACATTAAATATTTTTTGGGAAATCTAATTGAAGTAGACATTATTATCGATATAGAGTCCGAATCTATAGTTTTTAGAACTTTTGTCTGTCTGTCTGTCTTTCTGTCTGTCTGTCTGCTACCGCATCACGAGAAAACCACTGGGCAGATGTTGATGAAATTTGGTATGATGATAGCTGGTTATCCGGGTCAACATATAGGCTACTTTTTACCGCGGAAAAATATCTCATTTCTGAGAAAAAATACAAAAACACAAAAACTGCATTGTAAGTAGCTGAGTATACTAATATGTAAAACCTAAGAATTTGGTTTTTGGTCATCTGAACGCGGGCGGAGCCGCGGGTGTTGCTAGTATATAATAATATACAAATGTAACAATTTATAAATATACATTGTTATGTTTTAGATCTATGCAGTCATCGTTTCCCATCCCTTAACAGGAGATTTGTCCCCTGCGGCCGTCTCATACACTTGTGGCTTCTATCTCATACCAGTTATAGGCATATCATCAAGAGATTCTGCTTTTTCCGATAAGAACATTCACGTATCATTTCTAAGAACGGTACCACCATATTCACACCAGGCTGATGTGTGGGTCGATGTTTTAAAACATTTCAACTACATGAAAGTAATTGTTATACATAGCTCTGATACGGACGGTAGAGCTATTTTAGGAAGGTAAGTTTTTTTTTAAATTAAAGATTTTATATACAAATGCTTTCTTTACTTATTTTTTTATGAACAGATTCCAAACTACGTCTCAAAGTATCGATGAAGATGTAGATAGAAAAGTTGTGGTGGAACAGGTGATTGAATTTGAACCAGGATTAGATTCTTTTAGTGAAAAACTAATCGAAGTAAAGAGTGCACAAGCAAGAGTATTTCTTATGTATGCTAGGTATGTATAATATTACGCATACAGTATATATTACAATTTGTATTATAATGTAATAATAACATACCAATGTCCATATTATGAAAATCATGTTTAAATAAATCTAATTTTTTTAAAGAATTCCACTGTTAAATAGTATATTTATTGTCTATATATTGTTCAAAAATAATTTCAGTAAAACTGATGCTGAAATAATATTTCGTGACGCCACATATCTAAATATGACGACAACGGGCTACGTGTGGATGGTTACAGAGCAAGCATTAGATGCAGCGAACGCACCTGAAGGTCTCCTTGGTCTACGACTGGTGAATGCTACTAACGAGCATGCTCACATTCAGGACTCCATGTACGATAGCTTTCTGATAATTAACGTAGCTGCTAGCTAGCAGTTATGACATTGCTTAAAAGATATTTAGCAACAATAGTTTACAACAACATTTTTTTTAAATAATACAATTTAAAAAAAACAATAGACGTATTAAGTAATCGTTTTTCTTTTACAGATATGTCCTTGCATCCGCCATTCGTGATATGAACACATCAGAAGAAATCAGCACACCACCCTCTGATTGTGATAGCACTCGGTCTATATGGACAACAGGACGCCTATTATTCGACTATGTAAGAAGGCAGAGGTTGGACAATGGTGCAACAGGGCACGTAGCATTTGATGACCATGGTGATAGAGTTCATGCTGAATATGATATGGTCAATGTTAGAGCGCAAGGTGAACACGTGGCTGTCGGGAAGTATTTTTACTCCAAAGTAAGATATAAGTAGACTAATGATATAATTACTTGATTGAAAATAAAAGAATGTTTAATAATATATATTTTTTAATTTGTAGGAAACTCAAAAAATGCGCCTAGAGCTTAAAGAATACGAAATTATATGGATGGGTCGTAGTCCATCGAAACCAGAAGGTTTTATGATACCGACGCATTTAAAGGTAACATAGGGGTTTACTTAAATATAGATTTGCTAACTCTACATTAAATAAATCTGTTTTTAAGGTACTAACTATCGAAGAAAAACCATTTGTTTACGCTCGTCGAGTTTATGATGAAACTGATTGTACATCAGAGGAAATATTTTGCCCTCATTACAACTCCAGTGATGACTCGGGTAAATTGTTATTCTTGTTTGGTTGAATTGTAGTAAATTTAATTTTCACTTCAATTAATAAATAATAATAATAATAAATAAAAGTTTATTAGCAATAAGTTTTGACACTAAATTTACACTAAGCGCAAAATAAAGCTTATTACAATTTATGTTACTTACATCGGTTTGTCACTGCCGATTGTACTAGGCCGAGCCTGTATTACAGACGACAGTTCCTTCCTCTATGACATAAAAGAATTATCACTAAATTATCATTAAACATTATCACTCATATTTTTAACTAAAAAGCCACACAATAATAAAATGACATTACAAGGTCAGTTATACTTTACACATTGATATTCAACATTATTAATATTTTTTACAAGTAACGCCATAAAAAATTGCATAAGATGAATCATGAAATCTATATTTTTACGAATATATCCTTTGTAACGAATTAAAACTACTCGTAATTCACGTTAGACGTTCACTTTCTATGATGTAAGATAAATAAAGATTGTTTTAGGTGTTATTACATACTTTCAATAATTCTAGATCGACTGTATTGCTGCAAAGGCTTTTGTATGGACCTTCTACAAGAATTATCGAGATCGATCAATTTTACCTTCTCACTGGCCCTCTCACCTGACGGTCAGTTTGGAGATTATATAATTCGCAACTTTTCACAACCTGGAGCCAAAAAAGAATGGACGGGATTAATTGGTAGGTTTAAAAAAATACTACAAAAAAAAACAGTACATATTGAAAAAAAAATAACATAAATAAATCAGTATATATTGACACGTACCTTTTTTGTAGGTGAATTAGTATATGAAAGAGCAGACATGATTGTAGCTCCTTTAACAATTAACCCAGAAAGGGCTGAATTTATTGAATTTAGCAAACCTTTTAAATATCAAGGCATTACTATTTTGGAGAAAAAGGTTGGTTATTATTATAAATTACAATAATTTCTTATGAATTAGAAAATTCATTAATTCTAATTTGTACTCTTTTTATTTACAGCCATCACGTTCATCAACTCTTGTATCGTTCTTGCAACCATTTTCAAATACGCTGTGGATATTAGTCATGGTTTCAGTACACGTGGTAGCTTTAGTACTATACCTACTAGATAGATTCTCTCCTTTCGGAAGATTTAAGCTTGCTAATATTGATGGCACTGAAGAGGATGCTTTGAATCTATCTAGTGCGATTTGGTTTGCTTGGGGAGTATTGTTGAATAGTGGAATTGGAGAAGGTTATTAAAATTTTGTTACATATTGAATGATTTAAATTAGCTAGTTTGTTGTTATAAATGGTTGAAGAATAATTTAAATTTATTATTTTTTAATATTTAGGTACTCCTCGTAGTTTCTCGGCTCGTGTTCTTGGCATGGTTTGGGCTGGCTTTGCAATGATAATTGTTGCTTCTTATACTGCCAACCTCGCTGCTTTCCTCGTGCTCGAGAGACCTAAAACAAAACTGACTGGAATAAATGATGCAAGGGTAATTTATTAAGATTCAAATAAAAATATTATTTGTATTTAATGGAAACTATATATTATGATCTAAATTTTTAAATTTTCAGCTTCGTAATACAATGGAAAATCTAACTTGTGCCACGGTAAAGGGGTCTGCAGTAGACATGTACTTCCGTAGACAAGTAGAGTTATCAAACATGTACCGTACGATGGAGGCCAATAATTATGATAATGCTGAACAGGCGATTCAAGATGTTAAAAATGGGTAAGTATTTTTAAGAAAAATTTAGTTAATGTGTTTTTATGCACCCTTTTATAAGCAAGATAATTGGCGTAATTGTGGTACGATTACTAGATGAATAACAGTTTTACTTCTTTGGTCAAAAAGGAAACAAACCTCGGGTCAGCGGTAGAGGCATAAATTAAAATATAGTTTTTAGCATTTTAGGTAATAAAATTGATGTTACTTTTAAGGAAATTGATGGCTTTTATCTGGGATTCCTCGCGGCTTGAGTTTGAAGCAGCACAGGATTGTGAATTAGTAACTGCTGGAGAATTGTTTGGTCGATCTGGTTACGGCGTCGGTTTACAAAAAGGCTCTCCGTGGGCAGATTTAGTTACACTAGCTATATTGGACTTTCATGAAAGTAAGTAATAAATAAAATTATTTTAACTAAAATATATTTGCAAATTGTGATTATTGTAAATTACTAACTATGTATGTAAACTTTATCACAGGTGGCGTTATGGAATCATTTGACAATAAATGGATTTTAGGAAACAATATGCTCAACTGTGAAGAAAACGAGAAGACTCCAAACACTTTAGGCTTGAAAAATATGGCGGGAGTGTTCATACTGGTCCTAGCAGGCATTATAGGTGGCATAGTTCTCATCGTGATAGAGGTGGTGTACAAACGACATCAAATTCGCAAACAGAAGAGGATGGAGCTGGCGCGTCACGCAGCCGACAGGTGGCGCGGCGCCGTTGAGGTAAACCGAGCCAAGACTATGGACCACATCGACATCAAACGAAAAATCGAAACCAAAATGTAAACAACTCGCGTCTTCCCCCTTGATAACGATTTACTTACGAATATTGTTAATAATCAATGCTTAAATAAATATGCCATATCATGTTCATTTAGATGCTTAATTTGGTAAGCCCCCACCGGATTGTCTTCATGGTTGTAAGTAAACATGTGTTATTGTAATACTAAATGATTGGTATGTTTTTAAAAATAACGAATTTTACAGAAACGGAAATCCATGCGAGCTTCTATTCTTCCGTCACAGCGTCGTGCGAAGTCTAATGGCGTGAAAGAAACTGGGAGCATCAGTTTGGCTGTGGATAGAGGAGTAAGAAGACGTGATGAGCCACGTATACCGCGCTACATGCCAGCTTATACTCCTGACGTCTCCCACCTTGTAGTTTAGGATTAATACTCTTTTTGAGACATTCTTCACATCTCATTATTATTATCGCCATTCAGTGCAATATTCTCAATTCTGAGATGTACTGCGCCGACCCCAAGTGATTGGGAAATGGGCAGGGAGAAGAAGAAGAAGCGCAATATTCTCAATTCTAAGACAATTTTAAGGATATTCATTGTTTTCAGCAAATGACTTACATATGCGAGTTGCGACTAGTTAAAATTAATAAAACTAATTTAAACGACTGAGACCCCGATATAAAATAAATAAACGAATTGAAATGAATTGAAAAGTAATACTTAATGGAATTCGTAGGTACATATATAGATATTTGAAATGTTTTATTTTAATATTATGTAATTTTTAATTGTTATTTTTTATTTTTAGTCAAATTGACAAACTACAAGACATTTACCTACCCGCAAATCGCTTATTTAATGTCATTAGTCTTTATCAGGTTTTTTGGCAATAATATTAACTATCATTATTGACATTATTTATAGAGCATCCTTGTTCAACACACGTATTTTGATTGCGAATATAATGTGCGTAAATGTTAACAATTCTTCGTAATTAAATATTAAAATATATTGGACGATAACTTTAGCCCAATGTTACTAGCATAGTATTAAACGATCTGTGCCATTATGAATTTAAATTTTAAAGTATTAACCTAAAGTTTTAATAGACTATTTTATCTTAGGATAAATAAATATTAAGTTAATAATAAAACAGCTCATATAAGTTATTGGAATTGACTAATAATGCTCATTTAAACTTCTGTTATGTAGTTGTTATATAACAATAATGAAGAAGAAGGTCCTAATTTAAGATTAATCTAAAAATTATCTATACATATAATAAAATTGTAACTAAGTCGAATCTGTACATTTAATATTTTTTGGAAAATCTTATTGAAATAGACATTATTATCGATACAGAGGCCGAATCTATAGTTTTTAGACTTTTTGTCTGTCTGTCTGTCTGTTACCGCATCACAGAAAAACCACTGGATGGATTTTGATGAAATTTGATATGATGATAGCTGGTTATCCGGGTCAACATATAGGATACTTTTTACCGCGGGAAAATATCTCATTTCTGAGAAAAAATACAAAAATGCAATGTAAGAGTATAATAATATGTAAAACCTAAGAATTTGGTTTTTGGTCATGTGAACGCGGGCGGAGCCGCGGGCAATGCTAGTTTAAAATAAATATGTTGTACAACTTGTTTATATTTCATGTTACAAAAGTGGTACCTTTGTGTAAAATATTTCTTAAAAACATAAATGTATATTAAAAAAACACTAGATAGGTACTAAATATAGAAAACTAGTGCTGCGGTTTTATCAGAGATTGGTCGAAATTAATGAAGAATTTGTATGTTATTATGATTTAAGTACTTACTTAAATAAATTCTTAAATATGAATATTGTTTAGTACATAGTATTTTTTGTCTTAATAATGCTTTTTATACAGATATATTACTTATTTTATTACACTGTTGGAACGCCAAATAAACAACGATTATAGTAATGTAATGTGTTTAGGAATTATTAATTATAATTATTATTTAATAGTACATATAATATTCACGTATATAAAACGAAAATTACACTTATATAAAAATAAGAAGTAAATAAAATCGTAATAATTGTACTTACCTAAAATAACTTCAGTACACAAAATCATAAGGCATTTTTATTAACATAAAGATATGAATGAATGACATACATAAGAATCGAACATAAATATAGGAAGTTCTGTGTTATTTGGTCGATTCTCAACTTCGGCTATCAACTTCTACAGTAATATCAGTTAAACCTTTGGGTTTTAGTTTGAAATTACAGTAAGCTTTTAATGTGGGCTTGCATTAGTGAGGGTGATCCAATTTTTCTCCACATTTTAGTATTAATGATGGAATATACGGAACCTGGATCCCAATCCATTGTATACTTAATACCGTTAATTTTAATATCTATTTTTTACACCTGCTTGTTTTTTTATTATGTATTTTGTAGGTATTGCTTTCTTCCTCACTTTCTTCGCTACCTGAAAATGATGAAGTTGGTGTTTGTGATACTCTGTTAATTATATTTGCTCTTTCTGTAATTCTCTATAAATGCCTATTTTTCTGAAACTTAGTTGATTTTTTAAGCGGTTTATATTTGTCAAGGTACGCTCGGCCAGTTTTAATGCAGCAACTTTCAAAATTACCTATAACTCCACATTCTGTACATTCATGATTTCTGGCTTCACATTTGTTAAAGCTGTGTCTATTGTGCTTGCCGCATCTGCGACATTGGTCTAGGCGTAATTTGCGTGTTGGTTTCCGTATGTTTTCTTCTTTTCTGTTTCCAGTTTTGTTAGATATTCTGTTAATGTTACACTCTGTATTAATATCTGCTTCAGCTAGTTCCCTAGACTGAGCAATAGCAAATAACTGTAAAAATGTGACTTCTGTTTTTATTCCGTTTTGAGTATCTATAAGATCAGGCCATTTTTGTCTTAGTTCAATTTGTAATTGTTGATGATTTAGCCCTGTAGCGAAGCGATCTCGTAACTGTCTTTCTAATATAGTGTCATCATAACCGCAATCTTTGCTGAGTTCTACTTACTAATTATATATATTATTATGATAATTACTATTTGATGGAAAATTTACGTCAACATAAAAATATTATCCTTAATATTAGGTAACTGGGGCTCACCTTTTAGGGCTTATTTATCTTGAAAATATGAACTCAATATTCATTCCCTGTGAAACTTGAACCTTTAATGCATTAAAGAAAATGATTTATTAAAATTAGTATAGGTACCTACCACCTACTATAATTAATATGCAGTTGGGAAGTATCTTTTCATGTAAGTATGAGACTAAACATGTATGTTAGTATTATATAATACTAGCGATTTACCCACGCATCGCTCGGGTTCGTCCCTAGTTGCTTTCAATACAAATTTTCATCCCAATTTTTACCCCCTTAAGGGGTGATTTTCGGAATAAAACGAATTCTATGTCCTTCCAAAGGTCTCAAACTATCTTCTTACCAAATTTCATCTAAATCGGTTCAGCAGATCCACATATTACCCTACAACGACACAAACTCACAAACTTTACCTCTTTATAATATTAGTGTAGATGTGCTAAGGGTTAGTCGCTAGTCTTACTAATATATTTTTTTTTGTTGGGACATTAACACAACGCCATCTAGTTCCATGGTAAGCTACGAGGCCTGTGTTATGGATACCAGATAGTTGATACACTACACATATATAAGTTTAAATATATACATATTATAAATATAAACACCCATGACTGAGTACAAACATTCGTGCTCATCACACAAATGAATGCCCCCAGCGGGACTCGAACCCGCGACCGCTGGCACAGCATGTAAGGTCACTACAGACTGAGCCAAACGTGTCGTCGATATTATAAACACAGACCAAAGAGAACAACAAATTATAAATGTGAAAGGTTAAATGGATGTTTGGATGTTTGTTACTCAATTACGCCAAAACGGCTGAATAGATCTGGATGAAATTTGGCACAGAGATAGATTATAGTCTGAAATAGCATATAGGCTACTTTTTCGAACCGAACCGAAAAAAAATTAGCCGAGTTTTAACTGTTATTAGGGTGCGCCGGCGTTAGACAGAAGCGCGCCCAGTTTATGCTAAACGCTGTTTAATATCTGACTTGACTTACATTGGCAGCGTCTTTTCTGAAATTATCAATTTGTGACTTTGCTGTGTCCATATAAACTTTCAATCATCATCGTTCTACAAACTATATTTAATATAATTAACCAACGTTTCAAGCAAATCAACTGAACAGTATTTTATATTTTTCTTTTGGCGCGTTATGAAAAATGGATGATGAGAGTGGTTTTTATACCATGCGACAGATTTAGACTACAGTATGAAGTTAGTGCTTATTGACTACAGTGTGAAGTTAGTTGTTAAATCTCCCTTATGTATAGTGAGATGTCTACATTCAAGATAATATATTCCGGTATTTCTATATAAACAATACGTGTACATCGATAAATATAAAAATTAATACAAGTTTTTATTCAAATCTGTCTGTTTGTAATCAAATCTAACAAGTTAAATTTGACTCACTTCCATAAGAATTGGATGTTTTCGCTACAGATTATTTTAGCTACATCGTTAGACAAGTCAATCTGACAGCTGCCAAAGTGTTTTCTTTAGATTTGAATAATGAATTTTGATTTTTGTTGAACAGTTGGACTATTTAGGTCAGGAATATTTGTGCTAATATCTAATCTTAGTTTTTTTATAATACCTATACGCTATTACACGATACGCCAATTGCAACAACTTTTAATATTATTAATACTATAAAAATACGTCTTGGCTATTCTCTTATGTGACAGATCACAGCTGTTTGATGTTTCAAAATACATTGTACACAAAATACCTAAATCTTTCTTTAAAAACACAAACCGAAATTTATTTAATATGATTAACCCAATAAGTCATGTTTTATTTGATATGGATGGCTTAATTTTAAGTAAGTTTTTTTTATTTATTTTAGGTATAATTTTTTAATTTATTTCTTATCATATTATAAATATAACAATTAACAACATTAACCTTTATTGCAGACACAGAGGACTTGTATACTATAGCATTTCAAAATATAGTTTCACAGTATGGCAAAAATTATACATTTGATTTAAAGTTAAAATTGATGGGTACACAAACTCATGAGACTGCAGAAAGGATTGTATCTGAGCTTGAACTACCAATGACACAAGCTGAATTCATAGCCGAAAGCAAAAAACAATTTGAGGTATTATTTCCAGATACCGAAGTTATGCCAGGTAGGACTTTCCAAATATATACTAGTTACCAGATATTTTTCAAAAAAATGTAAGTAATTTAGGTACTGACTACACTACACTTTTTTTTGGCTTCATTTCAGGTGCTAAAAAGCTTATCAGACATTTGCATAATAAGGGAATTCCTATAGGATTGGCTACAAGTTCTAGTGAAGAAAGCTACCATTTGAAAACAGATAAGCATCATAAAGAGTTATTTGCCTTGTTTAAATATAAAACATTTGGTTCATCAGACCCCAATGTTAAAAGAGGAAAGCCATACCCAGACATATTTTTAGTGGCTGCATCAAAATTTCCTGATCAACCAAATCCTAGACACGTAATGTATAATTTTATATACTCTTATTAATGCATATAATATATACTTGGAACTTTCTAAATATAAATATAGAATTTAAAAAAAATGTTATGTACATTATCTTCTTTTTTATTTTAGTGCTTAGTTTTTGAAGATGCTGTGAATGGTGTAAGAGCAGCAAAGGCAGCTGGTATGCAAGTTGTTATGGTACCTGATTCTCGAATTGATAAAAGTTTAACTGACGAAGCAACTATTGTACTGAAAAGTTTAGAGGATTTCAGACCTGAACTATTTGGTTTACCTCCATTTGATAGTTAAAGTGTGATATTTCATTTCGCTACATGTTTGTTATTAAAATTCAATTGAGCGACAAACTTGATGTCTTTGCCTGTAAGTTTGTTTATTTAACATCCACAATGTGGGAAATATCATCTCTTTATTAGATCTACTCCATCATCTTGAGATAATTTTGTTTCTTTTTTATTCAAATCTATTCTCCATTGAACAGGGAGACAAACGGAAACTCATAAATATTTTTATAATTTTGCTTCTATTTCATCAGAAATCCATCAAACATTATTTTTTATTCTATTGATATATTCGTGTTTTTTTTATATTTTTTATACAATGGGCTGGGATCATTGTTATATAATTATAAAAAAATATCCAACTCTAAAAAACTAAAATTCAGTATATTTTTTTTCTAATTATCATACCGATACTTATACTTTAATGTTTAAACGCTAGCCATTTCTCGCATTATATATTTATATCTCGCACTATATATTTCACGTAAAAACCAATAAACATTTATTGGTTTCTATGTGGCTTTTGATGGGATTCTATTGGAGTTTTTCAACAGGGACATAGCACCTGAGATATAAGTCATTGCTTGTTATAAAAGTGAATGTGAGTGAAATATAGAAATTGTATTCAATGTTATGAATTTGATATGTCCTAAAATTTTAACTTAGTTGACTATTATAGTTTTAAGCAAGTTTTAACTCAATGTTTAATAAAAAAATAGCTAATATAATTTGTTTTTATTTGAAAATTATTTTTCCTAAATTTTATATTATAGTTCTCGCTCAATCTTTCAGGGGTAAGTAAGTTCTAAATAGTCAAACGGTTGTTTGTCACATGATACTAAAAAAAAGTAGATAGAAACCTTGGTCCAATTTATTTTCCGTGTTATTTACAAGATTAACCGAAAGGTCTTTGCAAATGTAGATTGAATGTAATAGATTTCTATCACGTGATTTTAGATTTAGTTATCACATGAGTAACGAGTGCCGTTGAGACTTGAGTCAATATATGGCATTATTAAAGCAAATCTATATCCAGGTGTCCCAGAAAGTAGTGTCAAGCAGAAGTCAGAGATAGAACTCCCCTTGGGGTACCCGAGTCACCCCCATGTATGATACGACTGTCGATAGTTTTTAAGTTATGATTTTTTTTCGTAACTTTTGAGAATTTTCAAACTGAACAACTTATAAAATTTCTAAAAAAAGTAGAAGTTTCGAGATTTTTTTTTGCAACTGAATCTTCATAAGTTTTACTTTTATGCTTAAAATAATCAGCTTCGTAACTATGATGGAAATTATGAAAAACAAACAAAAATGATGAACAATCGTAACATACATGGGGGTGATTCGGGTACCCCAAGGAGTGTTCTATTTTTAGACTTCCGCTTGACGCTACTTTCTGGGGCACCTGTATATTTGCTTTTGGGTCCGCCATTACGTGTTAAACGTTAGTGTTTCTCTGTTAATACTATTGCTACATAATAATAAAAAATCAGTACCTGTTAATATTATTAACTTAAGAAATGTAAAATAAATTACAGCAACTTTTTAACATTTCTTATGTTAACTTAGTGGACTAATAAAAACTTTATATGGTCGTAAATTATTGTGTTATTTTGCTTAAAAATACAAGAGTTAGAGGTTTGTAATAAATAAAACCGAATTCAACACATCTATATATTATTTACATAATAATTTTAACAGTGCCATAATGGGAAACATACATACGAAATTTTTAGAGCAATACCCTATTCAAAAGCAAGTCAAACTCAACTGCCAGGACGAAAACGGTAAAAATGTAGGAATGTGTTGTTCAACTGCAAGATTTTAATGTGACACTACACTGCAGTCAGTCAAATCTTATAGATTTGAGTAAACACAGCATAGGATGCTGCCGTCAAATCAAAATCTTACAGCTATCAATAATTCCTAACTCTATTTTAAAAATAATGAATCATTGAACTTAAAATTTCATTATGTAATAATATGTATATAATAGAAATGAATAATGCTATAAACTTGATGTTTGTTGTGCTGTTATAATACTGAATGGAACCTGACTTCGATTTATAGAATTAGGTAAGAGTATATAGATTACGTAGGTATATAATGGTAATTCTTAATACGTTTTCAAATCCTATAAACTACATCTAAATACACAGATATTGGATTACACGAATGAATTGTAACAATAAAATATTTTTAAATCAAATATATATGGTTTAGTTGGCGAAACTAATGTACAGTCACAATTATTTAGACCCAGGTATTAGCAAAATGACATGACCACAAGTGTAACATTCTGTCGACTTAACTTTTCCATTAAATATTCTAAACAGCGATGAAATTGTACGCATTATTATAATATATAATTAATTAGGCAAAAGGAAAACACTTAGTGTAACATTATAATAGTTCTAAGGAAATTTAAATAAATTGTTAGTAGTAACAAATTCAATGACCGATGTTGTTTAATCGGTGAATCTGCGGTTAGGATTGCGTCCAAACAGAGCAGTACGAATCTCTGGCAGCAGCTGCTGAGCGATGAGCTCCAAGCGGGACTCCAGGGTGTTGCAGATCTGCAAATATACAATAAACTTAGCTATTTTCTACTGATACTTTTGATTTATGTAGTAATATTCAAATAAAACATTTAAATGTAACAAATAATTATCATGAAAAGAAAAAAATTGATTTTGAGTTAATTATAAGTAATTTATTTACCTTAATGCGTCCCTTAGCAGCAATTAGCTCAATTCCACCACAGGTTTCAGCAGGCAGGTAATTTTCAGAGTCAAGCTTTAACTGAACATCCTTCTTAATCTTAGCCTTGTAGTCTTGTTGGGCTTTGCCAAGTAGAGACTCTACTAATGACTTGTCAACCTGTCGCACACGGAGTGTTACTACGGGCTCCATCAACTGGAAGACAGATTAATTTATTTATTTTTAGACAGATTTATAGGTGACTAGAATTGCTCGCGGCTCCGCCCGCGTTTAGATGACCAAAAACCAAATTCATAGGTTTTACATATTAGTGTACTCTTATATATTGCAGTTTTTGTATTTTTTCTCAGAAATGAGACATTTTCCCGCGTTTAAAAAGTACCCTATATGTTGACCCGGATAACGGGCTATCTCCATACCAAATTTCATCAAAATCCCTCCAAGTGGTTTTTCTGTGATGCGGTAACAGACAGACAAAAAATATCTAAAAACTATGGATTCGGCCTCTGTATCAATAATGTTGTTTATTTCAATAAGATTTTCCAAAAAATATTTAATGCACAGATTCGACTGAGTTAGAATTTTATTATATGTATAGATTTTTAGATAAAATTATATAATTGAAGCAATTTTCAATTGCTGTTAAATTAAATTAATGCCCAAGTGCATAGTTTGTATTATTTGTGTAGTATTTTTATAAGTTATGTAATATATCTAAACATCATATTTTACTTTTTTATATTTTATGGGTGTTGTTACCGAGGAAAAGTGAGTGTGAAATGCCTAAAAAAACACAATGCAAAAAATGATAAGGAGTATCAAATCTAATAATACCTGGAAGAGAGCCTGTACAATAAGTGTGACAAGAAGGTCAGAGTACAGCTTGGTGTCGCTAGGCACTTCAGCCAGGCGCTTGCGGGCCTCGTCAAGTACATTACGTACATGGTCTTCACGTACTTTGAGTACCCTGAGACGGGCTTGGTTCAGCATGTTCGAGGATTGGCTATAAAGAGATAAAAATTATTAATATTAATCTATTTCATATTTTATAAAAGTATATATTGTTATTGTGAGAAAACCTGCATATCTGAGAGAATCTAGCAAGTTTCGAAAGACATGTGAAGTCTGCCAACTCACACTTGGCCAGCGCGGTGGACTAGGGCCTGATTTTGAAGGAGGCCCAGCAGTCGGACATAAAAAAGGGCTGAATACAAGTAGTAAATATATTGTTATAAAACTTATAACTATATTAGTCAATATAATTTTATCTCTTATCATGATGCTGTTAATTTATTAAACTTCCAATTTTGGTCGTTTTTCATTTTGTAGAATTAAAACTTAGAGTAGTGTAAAAAGTGTGCTGTAATATATGAGATAAATAAGCTTTATTAACATAATAATGCAAATAAAGAAGCTACTCTTAGGACAATAGCAACTTTCTTGGAATATTAACACTTTGTTTAAGTTAGGTATTTAGTTCTAAAGGTGCCATTTATATAAATGAACAAATTTTTATTGAAATTAATTTATAAAACATCATCTCATCATCATCATTTAAATCGAAGACAGACAAGTACTAGAACAATGTATATTAATATTTGTGGTTATTTTTCATATTTAAATAAAAATGAAATTAGTGATAATTCAATATTTATAAAATACACCAAAAATATCCTTTTAAAATTTGACTCTCAGCATTTTAGAAGCAAAAAAAAATGAAATTAGTCTTAAATATTATACACTTCATCATGATCATGCAAGATACTTGTTATATAAACAGTCTTATTTTTGCATGAATGCCCTAATTTATTAAATATATCATAACATATCATTGTAATAAAATTAGGAATAATTTGTAACTTGGCTGTCCTCATGAAACAACCTGTCCTTGCCATATTTCATCAAAATTTATTGAGCAGGTGCACATCATTAAATTGTAAAATTTTCCATAGAAAATTTAATGAATCTTGTTCTAAAATCCTGGCAAATTATATTGACTATTTTAGCAATTTCATAAGTAAGACATTAATTGAGTAAAGAATTTTACTTTTAAGTGCTCTCGGAATATTTTTTTAAATACTGAAAAGGAACATTTGATTCTTTTTGTGTATACTATGGATACAGGTACCACAGATATTTTAAGGCTTAACTTATCCTACAATATTATGGGTTTTCAGTCAAAAAGTTCTAATAGGAGTAATTATTTAGTTTAATAATTACTGAAGTTTTACACCTAGTTTTTCGTCAATGTTATAAAATGTTATAAAGAGTAGACTGAATTAACTATCAGAAAGGTAAGTTGTTAATTAATTTGGTCTATATTTGTGGAAATAGTGATTGTAAGACCACCTCAGAAGTATTTAGTTAAACATACATCTTTTTCTGGAGTTCAACTTGTTTTTCTTTCTTTTCATAGTATTCCATGATCTTTAGGCGCTGTTGTTGAACAAGACGCCCCTTTTCAATATTGAATTCCTCCTCGGCCTTTGCATCGATTTCTTCAGCCTTTTCGTTGGCTTCTTGTTCGATGAAGGCCATCATGTGCTTGATCTATAGGAAAAATAAATAATTTACATAAAAACATAATCATTTTGGCTGATTTACTAGGGAGCATTAAAGTTATTCTCAACAAAATACAAGCCTATAAAACATTGGAACCCGTGGATCAATCATTCTGATAAAAGTAATGTCCATTACGACGTGTAAAATTTATTGAATATAATTCGTATTATTCAAATAATTACCTGTTTTTGAACATCTGCGTCGCTGAGCGCCATGGCTGATAGTTATTTTTTTACACCACTAACACGTAAAACGGCCGATATTGAGCCAGAAACCAAAAAACTGGCTACAAGAAGTAAGTCGACGCCTATCAGACGTGCTTCTTCATTGAACAATCATATGATCATTAATGTTGCCATGTCCCTCGTACTTTTACCATTAAAATCCATAGAGAAAATGAATTATTTCCATTTCTATATTATGTGAATTTTTATTTTAAATTTTTAATAAACTGAAAAATGTCATTTAAAATAGACTATAGGTATTATTACCAAAATTGCAAGGTTCAGTGTGAAAAAATATTACCCTTGTTATTACTCAAATTTTAATTAAGTTTGAACATTATTACAAATTAGAACATTACAATACAAATATTTTTATTTAAGAATTACTATGAATTAAAAATTAAATTTATATGTTATTGTTATAAATTATAGAATAGGCTACTTTTTATAATTAATCTTAAAAATGCAGGTACTTAAAAAAAAATGTGAAACAACAAAGAACTGAGATTAATTATTTTAGTAAACTTCAAAACAATCTGTAGAAGAAGTTAAATTACAATATTTAATGTATTATAGACTTATGATAATTAATTTTCAACACATGCGACGTTTATAGCAAGTAAAGCGGTATGAAAAAGCGATACAGCAAGGATGACACTCTTCCTAAGGTTTGTAATAAATGTATTTTCTTACATAGAATATATTTTGTCATACTGACTGATTTATACATTTTAAATGCACCTATTTAAAATATTAAAGACAATAAATGCAATTTGATTTTTTTCCCTTGTATAAAAATATTTTCATAATGCGGTAACTCTGATGTCATGATTATTACTACAAAGTCAACATAGTTTCTCAATATTATGTATATTTTTTTTATTTTAAAACAAAACAGTCATATACAATAATTGTTATCATTATAAAATCTTTTTTATTAAAATGTTATACTCCATGTACATGAAATAGACGAGACGGCAATTAATAAGTGGGTAGTGCAAGTGATTACACTAACTGGTTCCGCTTTTAACAATATGGCCGCCAGTTGTTTAGGGTAATGTGGCGTACGACAAATCTGAGTGAAATTGTTTTAATTTATTTTAGCAACATAAAGATGTATAAAGTTTTAAGATTTTTATAGCAGTGTTTCATGGAAAGGCTGTAATAAAAATATTTTTAATTTGTGAGTAAAATTCTGAATGCAGAGAAATTGCCTTAAAAATTGAACAGTCAACAAACTTTTGTTTGTATCGTCAAGTGGATATTTTTGATTCTGCTAGAAAAACTCTATTATGATACAACTATAAGGTTATTAAAATAGTGAAACAAGGACTGACTTAACACATTAGGTAAATATTATTTATTTTATGTATAGTTGAAATGGGAACGTCTTCCAGTCGCCATTGTTTGACAGTCGAATAAATAACCATCTTGATCTATGTATACCTACTAATGTGTTATTATTGACTGTCCTTATCAAAATTATCTTTATAAATATGTATATGTACGTATTTCATATTTTATTGATTATAACTGCTAATTTTTATCCTTAACATTATATAGAATCCAGCTGCTCAAGACGCAAACTAAGATTGCTAAATTGAATACATCCACATAAACATTTTACGTTACAAGTTAATTTACTCAAAGAACATTGACACTAATTTTTAAAAAATATGTAAATGTATGCTCTCATAATAAATAACGATTGTGGTTTTAGTAAATAATATTAAGAAAATTAAAGAGGTTCAACTTAATTGAGTCACTTTTTTAAAAGTATTATAAATACAATCTATGAAATTTGTATGAGGAGAAGTTTAAATCAAGTTATATTGGGAACAAACTGATGAACCAGTATGAAATGTTAGTATACAAATGATATGTTAGTATAGTTATTTTCAAGTATTATTGTAACATTGATTTATTGGCATTGAGATAACTGACAAATAACCTTTGTTTATTATCAAACCATATTAATAATAATTGGTTCTGTTATAGAATATAGTTTTATGTCTTCCTATATAAGCAGTATCTATTTTAATAATAACTTTTTTGTCATTATTTTACAGGGTATGGCAAACTTGAATTTCCAGCAAGCGCCTAGAAGCCTAGCAAGTGGTGGAGTTGGCGGTAGAGTTGGGTCAGGATTGGTTGGAGGAGTTTCAGGGCATGTGACACCAACATTTGGTGGTGCCCTGTCGCCAGGACGGGGTTCCACGGTAATGCCAGGAGGGGCTCCACCCTCCATGGCATCTAGATCAACACTATTCGGACAAAGAACATTTGCAGATCGTAGAGTTCCAATGGCCACTCCATTATCACAAGCAAACTCAAATTCAATGGTGAGTATTGAACAATATTAATTTCAAAGTATATATGTTCCCATGTAAGTATAGGATGTATAATAGATCTACTATATGAAACGAAAATATTGAAACATTAAATTTTGCAACAAGTTTGGCTCAGTTTGTAGTAACCCTACTTGCTGTGCCAGCTGTTGTGGGTTTGTGTTCCGCTAGAGGCATTCATTTGTGTCATGAGCATGAATGTTTGTACTCCAGTCATGGGTGTTTATAATATGTATGTATTTAAAAATATATTTGTGTAGTGTATCAATTATCTGGTATCCATAACACAAGCCTTGTAGCTTACCATCTCTATCTCTAGACTGAAACAAATCTATCCCTGGGAACTTTTCTGGATGTGGCAAATGTCATCTAGATCCACATTCAGCCTTTCTGGCATGAAAGAGTAACAACATCCATCCATCCTTACTCATAAACTTTCACATTTATAATGTTAGTTGGATATTTGTTTAATTGTCACTGATAATTCTGCAATCTATAATCAGGTGCAAAATAATGTTTCTATATTAAACTATTCAGTGAAATTGCAACAACTATGAGACAGTTATGAGTAATAATGTATTCAATTCAATTCTCTTGTTAATGGCTTCATAGCATGCCAGTAGAGCACAGATTGATGTTTTAAACTATTGCACTGATTTGACAGTATATCACATAATGTGACAATATTAAGGCATGAATACATATCAGTGGCGAAGGGTGAAATTTTAACAGAGGTAAGCCATCCCAAAAATATACAGTTTTATTATATGTATTATGTATTAATGCAGAAAGAAATTAAGCTATTATATATATATATATATATATATATATATATATATATATATATATATATATATATATATATATATATATATATCCAAAAGAACATTTATACATTTAAAAAATTAAATGTATGTAAAATTATAGCAAAATAATTTTAAGGTAAGACGTCTTGTATGGACCCTTTGCCACTGATACCTACATATAGTACATAATAAAACCCAAATCGCCAATTGACATATAAGTAAACTACAATAGTGACACGGTCGGTGTGGTATGTATAGTCGAGTATGGCGAATCTGTCGAGGTTCAACGCGGGTAACTACCACTCGGTGTTCGGTGAGGGCGGGGACACGTCGACGCCGCCGCTGCTGGACCTGAGCGAGTTCCCGTCGCTGACGGCGCGGGGCGCTGGCGACCAGGCCCCCGCGGCCGCGCCTCCGCCCCCCGGCTCTAAACCTTACGGTGAGTTAAAGAGAATTGGAACGATAGTGTCTTGTGATTGTATTGGACTAGTGATACACTCTATGGGGGACACATAGTAGTATAAGTAGTCATAGTCTATCTGTATAGTATTTCATGGTAATCCGACTTGCTGTTTTAGCGCGAAGGTGTAAAAACTTATCGTCGCTTCGCTCGGGTTCGTCCCTGGTGAAAAACAAAAACAAATCTATCCCACGAGAACTGTACATTTTTGCCGATATAAAAAGTAACCTATGTGCTATTCCAGACTAATCTATCTCTGTGCCAAATTTCATCCAGATCCGTTCAGCCGTTCTGGCGTGATTGAGTTATCCGTCCATCTAAACTGTAGTATTTATAATATGATATGATAATATGATACTAGTATTATATTTTTGTAAAATGATTATAAATTAATTCCTCTTTCTATTGGTGGAAACCATATAAAAATCCGTTAAGTACATAGTTTCTCAGCGCGGCGATTTTAATTTAAATATGTATTGATGACTACTTTTTACCTGCGGTTCGATTCAAAGTAGCCTGTGTAGTATTCAGAATATAATCTGTTTCCATTAAAAAATCTGAATATTCCTAAAAACCTATGACAGGGTGAGGTAGTAACAAATACATTAAGTCATTCACAAAATTTGGCTTTTATATTATTATTTATTAGTTGATTGATTTCGATCATAGCGGTCTATATAATTGTGTCTATTGCGCATATATATATATATATATATATATATATATATATATATATATATATATATATATATATACATATATCATCTTTCACTCTCATAGTAGGGTGAGACTACGACACTTGCGGTGAGAGACCCAGTGTAGTACGTAAAACCATATAAAAGCGATGCTATTGTGTAACGATAATATCATACTAAAATTTTATTACATATAATGATTTTAGAAGAAAGCCTCATCAAAAACAAAAAATTAGCTTACAATCAGACCAAAAATGCAACTTTGTTTTATATTTAGGTACATAATATTAAAATCTTTACTCTCGATCTGATGACCTACATTTATATATACGTACATGCTTTTTGCACGCGCTATGTGAAAGTTATTATTAAAATTTGATAAGCTTGAAGCCTAATGCTAAGGTCGATAATTGTTATGTCTGTTTTTTCTCGTTGATGCATTTGTACAAATTTTACAATTAAATCTAGGCTGTATTAAATACGGCAATCATTATATACCTTCTAAGTTCTAGCGACTCACCCTCGCTTCGCTCGGTTTCGTCCTCGTCCCTAGATTGATTCCCCATACAAAATTTTATCCCCATTTTCATCTCCTTAAAGGATGATTTCCGGGATAAAAAGTATCCTATGTCTCAAACTATCTTACCAAATTTCATCTAAACCGGTTCAGTAGATCCACAGATTACCCCCTACAACCTCACAAACTCACAAACTCACAACTTTACCTCTTTATAATATTAATATAGATATGTATATTAGAAATACCAAAGGGACTTTTTTTTAATTTTTCACATGAACATAGTTTATTGATACAATAACATAGTTTATGGGACGGGGAGTAGATACTTCTTGTTGTTTTTATTTTACTTTTCATGCATGAAGTAGTAGAGTGGGATGTTATACAAATACATATTAATCTATCGCTGTCCAATTCTGAAGAAAAATCCTCAATTAAATACCAACCATCTCTTACGGTTATGTGGCACTAAAACCCCACCCGAATCTCCCCCGTTTTAAAGGGGCCTCGCAGGATCTAACCACGACGTCCCGTCGGTAGGCCTTTTTTTCTACCTTGGGAAATGCATTTAGGTACGAAGTGTGGGACTCACAGGCAAAACCAGTACTAACTACTAAAACCCAACGGAACCTCCTCCGTTTTAATGGGGCGTCTCAGGATCGCTTACGCATTTAACTACGACGCCTAGACGGCAGGTCCGCCGAAGTAGACCACAACAACCATGGGGTTGCTTCACTGTCCACTCTGCTATCAAAGAAGTATCAGGAACAACCTGCATGGTATACTGCCTACCGAGGTGGACCGGCCTTCCTGTGCGTTTCTTGGCTTGGCGCCATACGATAAAGTGGACGCACGTTTGGGAGAACCATCTCGGTCCTGGAAAACTATTTCGCTCGCTCGCTTATACTTAAGCTTATAAGCCATCTTTTCTAACCTTTCACGATGTTAATTTGCTACTAAAATTTGTACACGAGTACTATAAAATCCTCTTTGAAAAATGATAAAAATACCTACAATGGCGCTTAAATAATATTTTATACCATACATCATGCATGTCACGTATGAGTATTGATTTTAAACGTATTTCTATAATTATATTAATTTATACATAAAAGATATTTTAACGAGTGTGCTTAAAATACATGTTTGTAACGATATAAAACGCACGCACGTGCTTTTGCCCAAATACGGTCGTAATCAGCTATCGAAACACGACGTTAGTTGTGCTATAAAATCTCATTAAATTCATAACAGAATTTCAATATTTATGTAAAATGCCTTACTCGAAATTACATTTTTTTACCAATGGAATGGTTATGGGGTCCATCGATACGAGTAAGTGAAAAACTTTGATTATATCTTTGGCACGCAACTCGTGTACCTATGATCTTTGTTAATTTACGCCAACATGACGTTAGATAGATCTTTAAATATATTGAATATCAACGTTTAATCTAAAAAGTACTTTCTCCATGTCCCATATCTCGAGAATTTATCTGAAGGTGGTCATGTAAAATTCTTTAAAACGTATAGGTCTAAAAACGACACACCTGGGATTTGCCTAAAAATATGACATATATGCTATATTATATAGCGGCCAAATACTCATTTGAATCGATCAAAGCCGCGGGTAAGAGTTAGCTGTCTATATAAACAATCACCTGTCCCAGTGGGTATGGTGAAGCAGCCAACATCCGAGCAATCAGAGTTCACGATGTCATCAGAGGACTTCCCCGCGCTGCCCGGCACGTCGGCCGGCGCGCACGCGCCAGCGCCGCCCGACTACGTGCACGCGCCCGACAAGCCTCGCAAGGGGATACAGACCTCGCCGGACGGTGAGTGTGAGTGTTCTGCTTTTTTTTCGTCTGTTGTTTTCTTTATATGCGCTTATGCGTGTTGGTTGGGATGTATTGTTTTTTTTTATTTCATCCGATTTATTGCGCTAAGGTTGCGATTTTGTGAGTTTTAAGGATGCGGTTTTATTAATTTTTTTTTATTTAATTTGGTTTTGGGAAATAAGTTTAGTATGTTTTCTTAATAAGGAACACCATTTGACTTTTCTAAATTGCTTTAAATATTAATTATTTTATTAATATAATAAGACTATCAATTACTCAAGGAGTGAAGGCTTACAACATGAAAGGATAAAATCGATTTTTTTCCTTTGTAGAATTGATAAAAAATGTATCCTTATCCTTGTAGTAATATTCATCCCTTTCTGCTATCATTTATAATATATCCTATTTTTTTTTATTAAATGCTAACTTTGAACGTTATGGTTTTGGTCTATTACAAACCAGTAACACTAGTGCATGCTAGAGGTCCTAAATCCTAAGCGTAATGTAGTTAACGTTAGTAACATTTATAATAACAACCTATTTCTTTTTGTCCTCAAAGTTGTCAGTCAAGGAGCACATACGGAATATTACGGTGTGTATAATTATTTGTTGGAGTAACAAATTATATACTAACTAACGTATTTATTAACCTATTAATATAGATATTCGTATAGTCGTACCCTGATATATATATATATATCAGGGTACATATATATATATATATAGGAGGATATATATATATATATATATATATATATATATATATATATATATATATATATATATTACTGGTTGGTTATCTTTTAATGTGTTTTTTTTGTGTGTAAAAATAATCTATTTTTATATTCGCTATTTGTAACGCCAGTTATTGGTGCTCATTTTTCATGATCATCTGTCTTGTCTTATCTAATTAATTTTAGTGTATATCTTAAAATATATAAATATTAAGCATATGATGAAAATAATTTTTGCGATTACTACAAAGTATTATAAACTTTTTGTGATTATCTTTGTTTTAGAACAAAATAGACTTTAGATAGTAGATTTTCTTAAAAAAAAACAATGTTTATTCAATTTAAATTAAAAATGTATTTCTTTTACTTTAAAAAATAGAAACTTTACATCTTCTATCCTTTACCATAATAATGATTATCTCTCCATTCTGAACAGGCAAAGTGACAAACATACCAGAAACAATGATACCTAACCAGTTCGGAATAGTGGGTCTGTTAACTTTCATCAGAGCGGCCGAATCTGACCCGAGCCTGGTGTCGTTGGCTTTAGGACAAGATTTGACAGCTTTAGGCCTTAATTTGAATTCACCAGACAATTTGTACCTCACCTTCGCTGGCCCGTGGGCGGATACGCCCTGCAGGTGAAACATTTTATATACTTAACAGCGATTTACCCTCATTTGCCTAGGTACTTTTTAATTTTCTGACTGGAATTCTAATTTCTTTTTCTAAAATAAAAAATGCCAAGTTACTCCTTATGTCATGGGCTATCTGCCAGTAAATTTTCCGTCAAAATCTGTCGAACCGTTTCGGAGATTAACTAGAACGAACATACAGACAAAAAAATTAATATTTTCATTAATACTGTATGTAATTTCATATGCGTTTAGGAAAAAGCTGTTATTTTGACATTACAATTCTTTTTTTTTTAATTTATTTTTCTTGAATCTCGATTTAAGAAAAAAAAGGTGTAGTCTGAGTGTTCATATACATCTGTACTACATTATAATATTAAATAATATTATCATATTTGTGTTATATATTTATCAAAAATTAGTCTTACATGGGATAGTAGTTTAATATTGAGTTTAATATTGTAAAAAGATTAAAAGTGAGGAAATAAAATTAATTATTTATTGTTTAGCTGATTGTAAAATATTAATGAATAAGGGTATCATGAGAAAGACGAAAAGTTCAAATTAATGTTAATAGATGGCGTGGATTTTATGGATTTGCTATTAAACTAAGTATTGATATTTATGTAAAAATAATAAAAAAATAATAGGTTCTAAAAACTATTTTAATTAAAAACGCCCCTTAGGTGGTAAAGGAAACTGAAAAAAACAGATTCTTGAATCAAATTTGCATAATATTACATAGAATTAGGTGAAAAGGTTTTACAGTATAATAATAGACAGTTTATTGTATTTAAAAAGTGGAAAACACATGTAAAAATATATATGATGGTTATAGTCTTTTTTTTGCCTTTTGTTACATTTTATATATATATACTGTTTTTAGGCAAAAAAAATAGCCTAGCCAGAGCCGTCATTTTTCTCTTTGTAACAGATAAGGTATCTGAGAATTTTATATCTAGCAAATAAATAATATTATTAAACTTAATTCCAGGCCACAAGACATGGACTATCACGTTCCCCCCGAGTATCTCATCAACGGCTCCATAAGAGAGAAGCTAGCTCCACTACGACTCAGTCGGTACAAGGAGGATCTACTCTTCTACCTGTTCTACTGCTTCGTGGGCGATGTACTGCAGATTGCTGCGGCGGCAGAGTTGTTAGTGCTCATTTTCTATACTAATATTATAAAGAGGAAAGATTTGTGTTTGTCTGTCTGCTTGTTTATTTGTTGGTACTGAATAGGGTCCGAAACTACTGAACCTATTTAGATGAAATTTGGTTAGAAGATAGTTTGAGGCCTAGGCAATGGCTTAGGATGGTTTTTATCCCGGAAATCACCCCTTAAGGGAGTAAAAATGAGGATGAAAGTTTTTATGAGGAACCAACCGAGGAACGAACCCGAGCAAAGCGAGGGTGAGTCGCTAGTATTTCATAATTGTCTATAGTATAAAAATCCAAACAGTAGTAAGCCCATCGAGTTGCCAAAATACCAATTTTCATGGTAAATAGTTATACCTGCACGTCTCATACGATTGTCCTGTCTAGACGCTTTCGTTGACGATTATATGTATTAATTAATATACTGATAGCAACAATACTGAATTGCTATTGAATATTGATATAGTAGCAATTCTGTTGGTAATAAATCTTTCCAAAAATAGCGTAAAGATGGAATAGACTGGTGTAGTTGTTTTATTTGGAGAAATGTTACCATTGGGATATAATATCCTGTGTTCAGAATTTCGAATGGAGTTCTGATATTTAATATGGAAGTAAACATTTTTATTGCCAAATGATATACTAAATTATAAAATATATTTATAATATGTATGTATTTAAAGTTAAATATGTGTAGTGTATCAACTATCTGGTATCCATAATACAAGCCTCGTAGCTTATCATGGAACTAGATGGTGCTGTGTGTTGATGTCCCAACATATTTATTTATTTATAAATAATTTCGGATTACGGGTTAACCCATTTATTCTAATATAAAATTATTGTTTATATTTAGATACAACCGCGAATGGCGGTATCACATGGAAGAGAAAGTGTGGATCTCGCAAGCGCCCGGCATGCCTATGGTGGAGAAGACTTCCACGTACGAGCGCGGCACTTACTACTTCTTTGATGCGCACAATTGGCGCAAGGTTATTATTTTATATTTTATTGTAGTGTATATATAAGTGTAGTTTATTAGTATGTATATATGCATCCGTTTTTAACGTTCCACTGTCGGGCACGGGCCTCCCTTCAATATAAGGGGGCAGTCTATAGTCCACATACGTCATACATACATATATTGTCTTGAAAACGTTGTAGGTTCTTTAGACATGTAGCTTTTCTCATGATGTTTTTCTTCACCGTAAGACAAACCGAAAAAAAGGTAGTGGTAGATCAGTGGTAATGCGCTCGCTTGGTAAGTCAAGTCGAGTATCGCACTTCTGATATTTTCATTTTCGAACCATTTTGTTAGAATATAAGTAGTAGTGTTGAAGTATATAAAAAATAATGCATAGTAAGAGCATATACTCGTAAGTATGTAAGCATTGTTAGTCGAGAGTTTGGACATTAGACAGTATGGATGTGTTTCATTACACCTTTTGCTGCTAAACATTAGTTGTACACTTATATTGTATTTAACCTACTTTATTATTCATTTAGGATTAGTACTTTTAGAATAGAACACTTACACAAGTTAGAAATAAAACACCGGCCTGGTGTCGCTTGTTTGAATTCATATTTTATCAAACTGAGATAAAGCGTCGTGTTAAGGAGGTTTATCTAATCTTTCTGAAATTAGAGCGTGACCTTGGCGATAAGGTCCTTTTTCCCATGATAGTTCCCTTAGGAGGATGGTGGTCTTTGTTACAAATATGTAGAATGTAATGTTTATAAATCTTTTCCTTTATTAATCACACTACTACTACTACTGAAGTAACACAGAGGCGTTGCCTGAATATATATTAATAGTATCTGGGCTTACCTTTTTTGTTTTCTTTTTCATAAAAAATATAAAAATTGCGTTTTTCAGAAAAGTCTAATTAAATAAATAGTAGTTTAGCTAATAGATACAATTTAAAAAAGTAATAACTTATCTAAATACAAAATGGTCGAAATCGTTAGTCGATATCGAGATACACAAAATAAATTTATATACATACATATGTTTAATATTATAAGATAATAAGCACCTGGTTAATAATTATTGAACGAAACGTGTTTATTTTGCAGGTGGCGAAAGAATTCCACTTAGACTACAGCAAGCTCGAGGGCCGGCCGCAGCTGCCGCCGCACGTGCTCACGTAGCGCGCACGACTCTCACCTAATGTAGTTTTGTTATATAAAAGTACAAGTTAATGTCATGTATTTTTATTTATTATCCCGCTATTTATATCAATAATGAGGTTTCATTCAAATCTGTTTGGAATTATTAGTATTAACAAGTGCGTCCGTCCGTCCCGCGTTGTTTTTTTGAGTGAAATCCTAATTCTTTTTCTAAAATAAAAGTAAATTATACCTTATAACATCAGCTATCTGCCAGTGAAAGTCCCGTCAAAATCGATCCAGCCATTTCGGAGATTAGCCGGAACAAACGGATTATTTTTTTTAATTCTGTTTTTTATTAGTACCATATATACTTTAATATTATGCATTTACTAAAAACCTGTCATTTTGACATAACAAACAGACAGTTCAATTTTATTTATTAGTATAGATTATAGGGATAAAAATATCTTTAAAATAATCTTGTCCATTTTTATTTTTCCGTCATTATGCATTTACCAGCCATGTCATTTTCGTATATAATAGCTGATAACTTCTTTTGTATTTTAAGTCTAATGTAACTACTTTTTTTGTAGATGGCAAGTTTTATTTGCGAAGTTTATTGATATTGTGAAGTAGTTTTGGAGTAAGTTAAGGAATTCTATGTCAAGACTACGTCTGAAATCTGATAAAGGTTTTACTAATAGAAGCAAGCTCATTAGTAAAAGTGACATCATGGGTATAAACGTATTTTATACAATACTAGTGGTACCCGCGGCTTTACCAGCGTTCAGACTTCAGATCGCTACCAAACTTCACAGAATCATCTGCTGGGCTAATCTGAAAATTTCATCAAAATTGCTCCAGCTGTTCAAAGAGCCCTTACGGAACATATTATGTACAATTTACATACATATGTCGATTTTTATATGTTGATATGATGATGTTTGGGCCTAGTATCGACCCGTGTTGCTCCAGCTAGAATAGGGTGAAATGGAAACATGCATTCATCTCCACTTGAAAAGATCTTGTAATATAGAGTGATCAGGTGCTGGGTTTAATTTAATCATCGACCTTCTCTGCAATATATTCTATCAATAGCTCTATAAGCATACAGGAGTGCAGGAGAGTTGTATTTTAGAGTTAATTTCATTTTAAACTAAACTACAATATATAAGTATTAGCATGAATTTGGATTATATGGTAAATATTTCGAAGTCTTTTAAAAGCAATTATTTTTTTTTTATTTAAAAAGTTAAGTTTTTTTTAAAAAAAGCACTGCATTGTTGGGACAAGATAATGGAATTTTGAGAAAAAAATATGTCAGGATAATATATTCTTTATAATTAATTCACTTACAGCATTGTTATATACATAATAATAAAACGAGTTCAGTGTTCATTCACAATCAAATCTCAAAGTAATGCTAGCTTGTAAAACTACTAACTAAATATGAATTGTTATATCTAGTTTTTTTCAAAGACGGCGATATAAATATTATCCTATTATTTATTCATTACTTAAATATATGGTTAGTGCAATCTTTACACATAAACACGACATGAAATTTTAATTTTAAATTATTCTAAGACAAGTTAATTGTTTAATGGCTATTAATTCATTATTTTCTAAATATAACTTTTGTTTTAAAAATATTTCCATTTAACTAGGTGTTAAAGACAAATTATGCTCACCCTTATTTTTTTAGAAATTTTTATATATAATTTACACAATTTAACTTACATTTCATAGAAAGCTATATTAATGTGACGTTGGAATAAAAAAATTTAACAATTTATCAGAGTAAACTATGGATAAAAGTTATCAAATTAATATGATGTATACAAAATATAGTTTTGAAAATACATAATTTTAGTTTTAGGACTTCTTCACTTGTTCAAGAACACAAGTTTTTGTAAACTAAACACATTCTCTTGTATTCATATACAAATTTTCTACATATTGAAAGGTGAATTATAAAACAAAAAAATCTTTTAAGAAGAAAGTAAGTATCTTATAGATACAAAATAATAAGAATGAATAAAGAAAAGTAAATTTTAATCAGTCTACTTCTCCAGTGCTAACAGATGGAGTATCATTAGAATTGTCTTTCATTGTAGGTTCCTCATCTTTCTTCCCAGGAACCCAAAGTCCTGCATCGACACATCTCTTCATGTAGTATACAGCTTCTTCATCTGGCATTTTGGCTATAGTCGCTTGGAGCATGGGAACATCTTGAGAGTCAAAACATTTCTTTAATTCCTGCAATTATCATAAGTTTAAAATTTATTTTACATATATTGTACAATAATATTGTGTATTAGGTCTGCATTACATGGCTGATCGTTTAGCAACTCTGGACAAGTGGTAATTGGAATATTACTCTTTTTTTTCTCTTAGCTAAGTACAGTGAAATAGATGCATAGGGTCTAGAATATTTGTATAGATAAGTTGAATAAATATTTTTTTATTTTATACAGAAATTTTAACAAAAAACCCTTTAGACAGAAATTTTGTGTTTCTATAGTGTTATCTTACATGGTTACTAGACACTAAAATTAGTATGTAAACAGATTAATCCAATAAGATAAATAAGAAAACCATTATTCATCATATTAGTTATCATATGATTCATGTATATTATAGTAATGAATATATTATATTCTTTATTGCACTTAAAATATGATACAGAAAAAAATAACATAAATTAACATAGTTCACAAAGGTGGACTTATCTCTAAAAGAATCTCTTCCAGTCAACCCCTGGATGTGGAAGATGTCAGCGGGCAATATAGTGCAAAAAAATATACTAAATATATACTAGAAATAAAGGTAATAATAATCACATATATATATATATATATATATTATATATATATATATAATGTATTGATACCACTAAATGTTCTCACAATACAAAATCTTCATAATATAGGGAGATATCACTTAGGTATGCTCATATAATACAAAGGAAAATATGACTATCGGACAATGAGTTGAAGTTAGAGAAAAATATATCTATCAATTTTCTTTCTACTTACTTCAGGTAGTTCTTCATACACTTCCACAGGATCCAAGCCACCTGGTCCTAGTCTAGCTTTCCTTTCTTCTTCTTCTTGTTCACGGAGAGCTTCTTGAATTTTTTCTGCTGCACGCTTTTTAATCCTTGCTTTGAATTGTTCTAATTCATCATCAAATGAATCCTTGTAAGTCTTTTCTGCCACTTGAATTCTGTTTTTATAATAAAATAGATATTGTAATGACAGGAAAATATCTTTATATATATAATTCTTCTGTGAGTGTGTATGTCACTGAACTTCTCTCAAACGACTGGACCGATTTTGATGAAAATTTTTGTGTGTGTTCAAGGGGATCTGGGAATGGTTTAGATTCACAATTTTGTCCAAAAAGTTTGAAATTTTCGAATTAAAGACGTGTAGACAGGACAACGTCTGTCGGGTCCGCTAGTATTTAATAAATTATTATTTTTTTATATTATATACTTTTTATCACATAGTGATCAAAACTATTTTGGAGGATTTTACTTTACAGAATCAGAAAAAATATAATACATGGGTTCACAACTTAAGGTGAACTTAATGCAGCCATACTCAACCTTTTTTTTATAGGAGCCACAAACACTTTTCAGTCATGGTGTCAAGGGCCGCAAGTAAAAATTATTTAGGTCTTAATAAAAATGTAATTCCAAGTTAACAATGTAGGTAACTAGATTACTTTTTTAACACAGATATGTTATAATGCAATTTTTGATGCTGCCGACTGTGGCCCACAGGCCACAGGTTAAGTATAGCTGACTTAATGAGTTACCTAATTTTTAATAATAGCTAAATATATAATACCTGGAGAAGAAAGAACCAACACAAGCTCTTGGATCCACATCTAACTGCTTAGAGAGCTCAAGCATATACTGCATACAAATTGTCTGATGTGCTACATGTGCCATTAAATCATGTTTCTGAAAAAGATATACAAATAACTAAAGCTATTCTATATATCCAATAAGAATAAAATAATTTATTTAATTTTCAGATTGCCATATGTAAATAAGTTGCTCTATATTAATGAAAAACCTTAAAATTCCATTTAAAGACCATAGATAGAGAATAACACATTTTAGCAAAACTATTATTACAATTATTTATATTTATGATTATTGTAATTACCTCCTCCATTTCTAAGTTTATACACCAAATAACAAGGTAATTGGCAGTCTCCTCACAAACTAATTGACTATGCTCCAGAAGAAACTGCTTAGAATCATCATAACGGCGAAGCATACCAAATTGTTTTAACAACTTTTCATTTTCTGTTATAAACTTCTTCATTCTTGCTTCCTTTTCTTCTTCTGTTAAGTTTTCATCTTTTGGCCTTACAGGCTTTGTATTGATTATAGTTTTTGTGAATCCTGGCTCACTTATAGTATCAACATTCCATGGTGTTTTCTTTTCTTTCTTTTTCAATTCATCTTCCTTCGTTTTTATTGCTCTTTCTTCTTTTTCAAGTTCTGCAAGAGCTTTCTTTAATGATTCTAGGTCAGCACTGTCAGGGCCTACTTCGGCAATTTTCTTTTTGGTTTCGGCAAGTTTCCGGATATTTTCAGCTTTTCGTTGTTCATGATCTTCTTTTTCACGTTTCCGTTCTTCCATGCGTTCTACACGGGCTTGGTGTCTCCAGCGAAACAGCGATGGTGTGTCGATGTTTGGATGAGTCTCATCTTCGTCATCTGAGATCTAAAAATTTTTTAGCAAACAATGCTTTCAACAGGTCATAATTGAAAATAAATATATTATTTATCTAACAGTTTATATTATGTTGTTCAACTATATGATGAACTCATTTGATGTTATTACGGATGCAAGGGTAAAAATAAATACTTACCTCGATGTCTTTCCATTTGCTGTAGTCCACCATGTTTAATATTCCTCAGTATAAGTTAGATTAACTAAATTACAACAAATTACAAGTAAAAGCGGTACCTCTAGGCGTTTTCTAGATCTCTCAGTTTCAAGAATGCGATACTGTTTGACATTTGATAATCCGGAATATTCGGTGGTTAGCAAATGTTCTGAAAGCCAACGTATCAAATCAATTCATGTAACGGAACGTTAAACTTAATTATGATTGTTAGCTATCTGTGAAGATGAAGTATACTCTGTATTATCGAGTACAGATTATTAATATTTAAAAGAAAAGATTTTTTCACAGCAACAGCTTTAAGTTTACTTATACTTTCTTAGATTTAAGAACCACTGTTTAGTTTTATTTTTTTCCAGTTTTTTGGAAGTGTATAAATTAGGCTTTATTCATCTTTAAAAATACCAACATGTATTAACTATGTAAGAGGCTATTATAAATACATATTTAGTATGACAGTTATGTGTTAGCACTTATGATATAAATAAGCGGCCAGTACGAGTATTACTACTACAATAGTGAATTTTTTACGATGCAACAGATTTGGACTACAGTATGAAGTGAATGAAGCCGTAATTGGCTACAGTGTGAAGTTAGTCGTTAAATCTCCCTGTATAATTTATAGTTGTGAATTGTGATGTCTGTATTCCAGATTTCGGTGTTTTTATACATACATAATTTGATGAGCGAATCACTGTAAGCAAAGTGACGTCATTATAAATCCTATATGGCGGACTCCCAAAGATGGCGGACTGTTTTTTGAAGTGAAACTTCTTTAGAATCGTTGTGATTTGTAACTCGATGAAACGAAAATGCGACACTAAAAAGAGTCAAACATATAAATATATATAGGATTAAGCCGGCGAGAGAATGATATAGAATGCATTGCCATGTTGCCATGTTGCCATAGTAACCGTTGTTATTGTTTGACAAATATATAATTATACTCTTTCTGTATATGATATTCTATAAATATATGATTTTAATATATTATGCTTTATTTAATTATTGTTTTGTTTTAATTTAATTGCGATATTTGACAAAGAAGTTTTACTTCAACCGCGCATAAAGGTTACACACACCCATTTTTTTATACACCCCCATGATACGGATATCAAATGAAAGGGCTTGATGAGCGAAACACAGTAAGCAAAGTGACGTCATTGTAAATCCAATACGGCGGACTCTCAAAGATGGCGGACTGTTTTTCTATGCACCCACATTATATTATGTAGGTATAGCAACTGAAAGGCCTTAATAAGCGAAACACAATAAGCAAAATGACGTCATTGTAAATCTAATATGGCGGACTCAAAAAGATGCCAGACTGTTTTTTTTTATGCACCCCTGTGATATGGATATCAAATGAAAAAGTTTAAGCATTTAAAACACAAGTTTTTATTCAAATGGTATAAAAAAACAAACAAGTGTAACTTTTTACGTTCATACATATGTACACACACACATTTTTTTATATTGAATTAAATTTGTAACGTTTGTAACATTTGTATCGAATAAAAGGAAAAGCGGAAGTAGATTTATTAAACAGGATCATGCTTAAAATTATACGCATCTGACATTATTTTTATTTCATACACTATTACCACTTTTTCGTAAATACTTCTGCAAAAGTAGTAGTATTTAGTCAAAGTGTAAGAAATTAATACAAACTATAGAAACTACATATTTTAAATTTTGACTAAATTACAAATCTTAAAAGTTGTGCTGTAGTTTCCTTATGCTGTTATAATTAACGGGTTCGGGGTATATGAACATTATCATTATTAAAAATGAAGATTATTATTTTCCTTCTAGTAATAACGATTTATAGCTCAAACAAAATTGTTAAAATAAAAAAAAATCATCATCAAATGAATCATCAATTGAATCAATAACCTACATATATCCGTGTCCAGTACATGTGATGATGATGTTCTCCTAGCCGATTCCGGCCACGGCGGCCAATCTCATTGAGACTAGCCAACTGCGCAGGAGATATTATAGTGCACAAGTGTACGCGCAGACACAACGTGCACTCTCTATTCCTGTCACTCTCATACTCCGGTGGGACGACTGCTCGACACGACCAGTGAGAGTTAAGGCGCAGGAACGACGGCTTTACGTGCTCTCCGAGGCATGGGGGTGAAACACCGCCAACTTCCCAACTCCGGGCTGTTGTTGTGGGTTCTGTTGTTGTTGAGACTTACTATACAAAAAGACTCAATAATTAAACTTGGCCCGACCCGGGACTCGAACCCAGGACCTCCGAGTGTGCAGCCGTACATGCTAGCCATTACACCACCGAAGCAGTTGATGTCCAGTACATGTATGACGTATTTGTCACCAGTGCCTGTGGTCGAGTTCCATAATTTGATGCCTTACAAATGTAATGAACGCAAAATAAAAGGGAATTGACCAAAGTCGGTAAATTACCGACAACATTGACACCCAAAAAAAATAGCCTAAATTAAAAACAAACATCACATAATTTGTTTTTGAGAACTTATTTATAGTAAACTAGCAGAACTCGCGGCTTCGCTCGCGCTGAAACTACAACAAATCTCTAAAAGGGTAGTTTCATACAAACTCACTCCCTGTTTTACCTCCTTATAGGATGAATTTCGAAAAATGCTAAAACACGTATTTATTTAATTTTATTGAAGAGCATTAATACCAAGTTTCAAGTAATTCTGATCATAAATATTTTTTTGGATTGTATTATAACGTGTTTTCCCGTGGGAATTAGATAATCTCCCGCGGTAAAAAGTAGCCTATGTCACTCTCCAGCCCTTCAACTATCTCCACACAAAAAATCACGCTAATCCGTCACTCCGTTTCGACGTGAAAGAAAGACAGACAAACAAACACACTTTCACATTTATAATATTAGTATGGATGAAAAATTCTGAGAAGTACGAGAAATTTTCTCATGGATCTGAAAGCTTAAAATAAATTCTATCGATTCACGGGTCAGCTACGGAAAGCTTCCCGTAGACCCGTTGATCGGGCGAATTGTCGCGTCTTATTTATGTCGTATTTTATTAGATTAAAAAATAAACACAAATATGTAGATACATTACAAATAATACAGCATAAATAACTTGATATTAATTTTGCTGTCGCTAAACAAATTAACAAAGCTTGGGAGCGAAAATATCCCAAATATTAAGATTAACTTAAAAAAATACTCAACAATCTTCCCCCAAACAATTTTCGTAGAAAGTATTTAGGAATCTCTATTACTCTGAAATTTTTGTAAAATACCTACCCAAGAATTTTATGTGCGTACCTATTATATGCGTATTTCTTTCTATCATTGAGTTTTCTTTTCATACTAACTCGTATTATATGATCTCTGATAGTTATCTTAATTTAGTAATTTGTTAAAAAACATTTAATTACAATTTTTGATCATGAGAAAATGATTTTATTAATTTAACTTAAAAAAATTGAAATTACAATTCTCAAGCTTGTTTTATTTAATTTTTCTGTTTTCTTTTAGCTAGAGTTGTCAAGAATGTAGTCGCTATAGTGGTAGCCATTTTGGAAGTTTGAACTACTGTTTCATTGATGGAAACTTGATTTCCTTCAGTGTCCATTTCATTTCTTTGATTATCATCAGGAATGCTGATTTGGAATTGCAACAACACAACAAGGTACGTCACCATAGTAGCGAGGAGCTGGAACATAAGTTTTTAATAATTATTGGGCTTAATTTTCAGATATGAACAGTAATTTAAAATAGGTTTATATTTTGGTAACTGCTTACATTGAAAGGTTTTTATTTGAAATGTTAATATAAAATTATTATTGTGATAAAAAAAAGAAAAAAAAAATTAAAATATTACTGATTTAAATAGATTTCGGTTCACGTCAAAGAAACCTCCTAAGCTTATTTGAGATGGGTTCATTTCAGTAGCACGTAAAAACATATTGACTTCAGTTTGCGCATCTGTGTTCATCCACGATAATTCCACCATGAGTAACTTCTTTTGGAAATTTGTTCTAACCTGTAAAAAATAAATATTTTTATGGAAACAAAACATAGTAGCGGCAATATTGATAAAAAGCATATATTTGCGTAGTTTAAAATTAAATAGCGACTCACCCTCGCTCCGCTCGGGTTCGTCCCTACTTACGTTTTAATGTTTAGTATAAATTTCTCAGAGATGAGATGTTTTCCGGCAGTAAAAAGTATCCTATATGTTGACCCGGATAGCCAGCTATCATCATACCAAAAATACAACAATATCCCTCCAGTGGATTTTCCGAGATGTGGTAATAGACAGACAGACAAAAATTCTAAAAACTATAGATTCAACCTCTGTAGCCATAATAACGACTATTTCAATAAGATTTTCCAAAAAATATTTAATGTACAGTTCGACTCAGAATTTTATTATATGTATAGATAGATGAGTGTATGAGAAAATCCATTCATTGAATATTTTACACGAAAATAGTTATGAGCCCGTAGTACCATGGGCTGGTTTTCTTACCTATCAAGTATTTTCCGTGGATTATAATACCTACACAAGTATGAAACCACTTTTTTTTATAAATACGGAAATACATTTTTATATGAAAAAACTGATAAGCAAAATAATAAATATATGATATTATACTTACATTATGAGATGCATAATGTGCTTCGTCGCAAATAAAAAACAATAGGAAAATGCTGCAGCAAGCCGTTACCGCAAGTCCAATATCCTTGATACCAAAACCTTCAGAGATTTGACTAAGAAGACCGTATATAGATAAAGTTATTATAAGAAAAAGGTATAAATTAACGAAAGTAAAGGTGTAACAATTAGCAACACCAGTGTTTCGAGTCAACTTGCTTAATCGGAGCCAGAGAGCACGATATTCAGCTACTTTTCCTGCTGGTCCCACATGTCGGAGAGCCTAAAATAATTGCCTTTAATTAGTTTAAAAAATACCTAAGTTTAAAAATAATGAGGATACTCTATTATAATATTACATGATGAGCTTTTTTAATTTAAATAATTATATAGTTTTATTTATTACTTAATTAACACCTTACATTAATGACTATACTTACCTGTTGAAAATCTTCAGCAAGAACACTTGCACATACGCTCAAAGTTTCACATAGAAGATACCAATATCCACCTAAGATGTACGTGAGGATTTCTAAGAAAATGTAAGGTAAAATCTGCATTAACTTAAAATGGACCATAGTCACATGTGTGATGACTACCGAACTTGTGGAGAGTATTGGAATAATAACAGCAATTGCTAGAGCTTTCTTGTACAATTTAACGGGTAAAATTCTCCCAGATAATTTTTTATAGCATATCTGCGAAAAAAATTAACGTTAACAAACCAAACAACATTTATATTAGTTTATTTGACAACAAGAAGTATAAGTGAATTCTTACAAACTTACTTCAAAGTCGACCCATCCGTTTAGAATACCAGCAATTTTAGGCGTTTCGTACCATAATATTGGAACCAACATCATGGGAAATAGGTAAACCGTAAAAAGATATTCAATGACTGCCTCTTCGAATTTACCCTCAGCAGTGCGTAATATCTGAACTTTATTCAAAGACAGGTATAATATGTAACTAATAAGGCAAACGTAGCAAATAATAGAGTATAGCATAGAAGGAGATGCGATTTGGAACTGATTCAGTCCTGGCGAAGGTCGCGTCAAAGGCAAAACACCCATAACTCGTAATAATGTGAAAACTGGTTTAATATTCTCATAAACAATATCTTTATTTATTTGAGGAGCAATTAGATTATCATGTAAAGGAACTATAGCAATGCTGGACGGAGGCTTCATATATGGTGTGCGAGCCGGCGCGACATCCAGGTAAATTATCTTGTTTTTCGATTTATCCGCCATTTGCGTTGCAAAGCCATTAGGTATAGAGCTAGTCTTCGGGTAAAGAGTGTTGGTCGTGAATAAAGACATTTGGAGGAATTTATCTAATTTGTTTCTTTTTGTAAGCTGATTACAGGCACTAGAAACGGCACGAGTGAATTCAATTCAAAAGAAAGAATGGTCATAATAGCCGTCATTTGGAAAGATCTAACGGTAATATATCATGCTTGACAAGATGATTGTTTTACGTAAGCACTTTAATGGTTGTGTTAAACTTTCAGTGCGTTCTTCACCTTCAGTGTAACCTTGTAAAAAACTTGAAGGTAAAATACTAAACACTATTTGCTCGTGTAACTTTTGAATTTTAATGTAACTGAAAATTATTAAATACATAATCACTTATGTAGATGTTTTATTTAATCGCTTTATGCTACATCTTTTCTATTACTATAATAAAACAGTAGAGGTCGAATGTTTGTACATAGCAAAAAAATGCTAAAAACCGAGTCAGGGGGACGTAAGAAGACAAATAGAACTAATCCAGATTTTTTTAATTTTTTTGTTTCTCTGTCTGTTTGTCTGTTTGTACGGGCTAATCTCCGAAACTATTGGACCGATTTAAATAAAATTTTGCATGGTCGTACCTTATATCCCCGGTCAACAAGTAAGACACTTCATTTCGGAAAATTAAAGAGTTCCCGTGGGATAGTTAAAAATCTATAGTAACTTATGCAGCTTAGTACACAACATCTAATTCAGTAAAATTTGGCATGCTGATACCTTATATTGCCGGTCAAACAATAGGTTACTTTTCATCCCGGAAAAATGAACGGTTTCCGTGGGATAGATATGTTTTTGTTTGTTTGTAACGTATTATGTACACAATATAGACCCCAAAACAATAGTTATTAAAAATTTTGTCTGTTTGTCTGTTTGCCTGTATATCTGTTTGTCAGTTTGTATGTTTGTACGGATTAATCTCCAAAACTGTTGGACCGATTTAAATGAAAATTTGCATGGTGGTACCTTATATCCCCGGTCAATATCTTAGATACTTTTCATCCCAGAAAATTAAATAGTTCCCGTGGATAGTTAAAAAACTAAAGTATCTTATACAGCTTAGTACACAACAACTTATGCACCTAATTTAGTAAAATTTAACATTCTGATACCTTATATTGCCGGTCAAACAACAGGTTACTTTTCATCCCGGAATAATGAACGGTTCCCGTGGGAACTAATAGATCTCTATTAGTGTTTTTCTAGAGGTGAACTCGAGCGAAACGAGGGTGAGCCGCTAGTCTATACTAATATTACCTGTGAAGAGGTAAAGTTTGTGAGTTTATGAAGTTGTAGGGGGTAAACTCTGGATTTACTGAACCGATTTAGATGAAATTTGGTAAGCAGATAGGGACTCAACCCTGGGAAGGACATAGGATACTTTTTATCCTGGAAATCATCCCTTACGCGGGTGAAAATGGGGATGATAATTTGGTAACTCTATGGTAAATTCATCCATTTCACAATTTGACGGTTTCACTTTGATAGATAATAAATTATAATCAACCCAAAAATAAAGCGTTAAATTATAAGTAGTATGTTACGATTCACAATCATTCGACAGTTTACAATCTCGCTAGATAGATTATAATTTAACGGTATTTACGATCATACATACGGTGATAAATATAATACTGATTAGTAGGTATACAATCCTTGTATATAAAATATTTTTATATTATTAGTTTCGTTCATATTATCTTATTAAGAGCCGGTTGTTTCTCAGACGCAATAACGAGAATAAGCGGCCACAATTCAAACTAAAGAGAAGAAATAACCGAAACAATAATAAAAAAGGTTTATCGTGGCTGAAGCTATAAAATATGACGTTTCATAGGACACCTGGTTGACAATATATTATAATGGTGTTAGATACTTCTAACAAATGAACGTCAAGTTTATAGACCATAAAGATGAGGGTGGCAATAATAAAACAGTTCTGGAGTAGATCCGATTAGGTTGTAAATAAACATGGCCTCTTGTAAGTTAAAGGAAATTTTATAATTAGTTATTTTCATAGAAAATTATATTTCTAGCTTAATCGCTGGTTTATTTAAACACATTCACATATACTAGTGCCTAATCAAAGAATTTACATATGTAGTATGTGTGTAATAGTGTTGCTTAGTAAATTTTTTATATCACACATAGAACAATTATGTGGCTTAATTAATATTATATTTTATGATTTTTCTTTATGGTTATAAATATGATAATGGCAACACTAAATATAGATTACTAATTAATATTTTTAAAATTGTAATAATTATAATGACAACAGCAAAAATTAAATAAATAATATTCCATGTTAAATTATAAAACTAATTTAAATTATAAAAATGTTTAAAGTTATAAAATAATGTAAGGTACTTGGTGCAATTTTTCATTTTGTTATTTGTGGGTAGGCTGTCTGTAACAACTATACCTTCGAGACATCTAACACCTCAGTCTCTCCCGTGACCATGATTGCTGTAAAGCATTCGAAACGTCGGGAACCAAAAATCCAAATAAATCCACGAAAAAATCCGAAAAGATAGTTTTATTTAAAATATCAAATATTCGCGTAAATCTAAGAAAGTATTATGTCTACTTATTATAAGAAACCTAACAATTAATTAGAAGTGTTAATTCAAACAAAAGAACTTTACCAAAGCCCTTTAACTGTGTAATTATTTTAAAAATACGATATTTATTATTACCTCGTCTGTCGATCGACCTTTTAAAGGTCGATGTCAAAAAGACCCCTGTCTGTCAAGCGACCTTTTAAAGGTCGATTGGTCCCGATGTCATTTAATGTGTGATTTCTCGCATTTAAACTATATTTATTTTTATCTAACTTTTGTAACGTGTAAAGGAAAATACAAGCAATAATATCATACTACATTTCAAAGAAGTAATAACTCCAATAACATAATTTTTTGTAATTTGTGCAGACAATTTATTTAAATTTTGGCGGTCTTCGAACTCAATACTTGTGAGTAAAAAATTAATAAAATAGTGTAAAATTATTAGTATAAGGATTGGAATATGATGGAAGGGTAAGTAATTAACAGTTTGTATTTCATAGGATGTGTATTGAATAAAGATTTTATACAGAAATTGTTATATTTGTCAAACATCGTAAGCATTCACGCGCGCTAAGTCCTTATATTTTCACTTTTTCTGAATAAAAAATACACTAGCGAAAGCATTATATTTTTATTAACATGATTTAAATTTATAACTAAATAACTACGCATAATTGAATTTGTAAATTTTCTATTGGATTTTAAGTAATTATTAATATAATAACACGTAACCCAAATTCGAGCCGCCATTTTTGACGGCTGTTGGATAGTATGGGGAAGGCTTTTTTAATATTGATTAGAATATTCAGATTGATGTTTTTTTAGCATTATTTGAAATTTAGTATTGTATAAAATTATTTTAACTGTTTTCCTACAAAAATAAAAATTGTTTTTTTTTAACAGAACGATTTTTATTTTACAGATATAATTTCAACTTACAGATTACTTTGAAACATTATAAAAATAAAAAAACCTAACTGCATAAAAGCTAACTAAAAAGATGAAAACAAGTTGACGAAGGAATAAAGTATTATGCAGTTGGTGACATACATATGTACATCTCGCGACAAGAATGAAACGTATTTTTTTATTTACAGCTTTTTAATTTTATTAGACATTTGAAGTTATAATAGGTCTTTTGAAATTGCCGTTCTACAATACTTACTGGCTATTGGAAACGTAATTTATGAATGGCCGGCAATAAATTCTATATTCAAATTATTTTATTTTAAAAGTATGGAGTTCTATTTTTGAATTCAGTCGTTTGTTTATTAATTAGTGTTTTGTTTTCACTACATTTGTTTGTTTTTCATCAATATGAACGCAATAAAAATACGAGTAATTATGAAATACGAGTTCCATCGCGGTAGCAATCCCGCACAAACGGCTCGCAATATTAATGACGTGTACGGAGTGCCGAGTGAACATTACAAACGAACGCACGACTCGTTATTGGTCTGAACGCTTCCAACATCGAAATTTTGATCTTAAAAAATTAACCCCGTGGTCGCCCGAAAACTAAAATCAGTAACGACGCATTAAAGGCGATAGTGGAAGCTGACGATACTCAATCTGTGGATGAGATAGCAGCAGCTTTTAACGTTAGCATCAAAACAATATTGGTACATTTGCATCAAATTGCATCAATAGCATGGGTGCATATTTTGATTAATAGAAATGAAAAATATTTATAAAAAAAAATACTTTAACTTTCTGTATATTAAACGACAATTTCATAGGTATAACCTAATATGTATTTAGCAATTTCTTATCCCAAATTACCTCTAACATGTAAGTTGTGTTCTTTTAAATTTTTCTGTGATCACCAAAAATATTTATTTTGAGATCCCATTCGATTGATTTGGAAGATTTTTTTACAGAGACACAAATTGGCGCCTGATATCCGCCATTTTAATTTTCAACTATTTTTAATTTTTAACTATAATGCGAGTATCGTAGGCTATATATAGCTTATAGCACTCGCGTAAATACGACACTAACGACATATGAATCATCAAAATCGGCCCACGCGTTTGGTTTCTAGAGTGCCACAAAGGAAAAACATACCTATGTACATACATACATAGACTGATAAACACATTACCCTCCTTTGCGTCGCGTTGTCGGGTAAAAAATATGTTTATTTGCATCTCTTACACTAGTATCATGTTGTATTTTATGTTTATTGTAGCTGCACCAAAATTGCTTAAAACATGCCTTATTAGATTACAATATTATGATCGGTGGGGTGAACAAGAAAGACCAATTGTAGGCAATGTAGAGCGGAAGCAAACAAGGGTGTAGTATAAAAAACTCTATAAAAACTTAAAAAAAAATATAAACCGACTTCCAGGCTCTAAAATGTAAAAAATAACTAAACGGAGGTTTTCATTTAGAATAGATACCTAATCAGATATTTTCGAAGTCGGTGCCAGCCGACAATATTGAAAGATATAAATATCTAATAAGTAAATATATGTTTTACGTATCGAAATACATATATTAGATGTGCTTTGCATCGGCTGGCACCGACTTCGAAAATATCTGATTTATATATTATACCACGCCTTTGTTCGTTTCGACGACGTGACTGAACATCGAAGACGTGCTGAACTTTATATGGGAGGAGGTTAGTATAGCTACGTTTGTATCTTTACTTAGTGATAATTAGTATTTGTTGCTTTTAGGGTAGATGCTCATCTTTTTTTTTTCAATTAAAACAAAATGTATAAAAGCTTCTACCTGCCAGCAATATTCATTAAAAAGTGTCCTTTACTTAACAAAAGGCATCCAAAATTTTCAAGTTCAGATTTAAAACATCTGTGAGTACTAATTACAAAATTTTTATACTCTACTATAATTTTTTTTACTACTATAACTACGGAGTCCATTAAATACTCAATACAGTAACTGGCACAATACTTCAATCTTATAAAATTTTATTAAAAATTTAAAAGTAACCCCGACATGTAATTCGCCATTTTGTGGCGGCGGCCATCTTGGATTTGAAATTTATCGTAGTGTGTATTATACTAGTCAACCCTAATTCATTTGATACCCATATTGAGGGAGTTGTGAAATAATATGTAATCCGCTATTTTGTGGCGGCGGCCATCTTGGACCGATTTTCATCAAACATAGCTAGAACACTTCCGAATAATTCACCTTTCTAAGAAAAAACAAAAACAATCATCATCTCTTCCGGAGCTACTATGCCACAGACAGACACACACACACAGCACGTCAAACTTATAACTCCCCGTCGTTTTTGCGTCGGAGGATAAAAACAGTTGAAAAAAAATAATTCCTGTCCGAATTAATATTTGAAGTTGTTTTATTTTTTATTGATGTTTTTATTATCATTTTATTTCCATAACATAATCTGTTCAGATGTGATGGAATTGGTCGTATCCATACTTTTTTAGCTGTCCCTTGTAATTCTTATAGTGAAATTGTTAGTTTTCAGAATTGATTTCTGAAATATTCTAATAAGGCAACATGTCTTTTTATTATATTTTTCTAATTTTAAATATCACTAAATTGTAAGATGTTCATATATTTTAATGAAAATTTAAACAGAATTTGCTCTGCGATCCAAAGTTTGAGATGACGTTTTTTAGTACTTATTTTAAAGTGTTTGGTTTATTGTTTAATTCTCGTAAACTAAATAGTTATAAGAACTCAAACTATGTCAGTATAACGTATATGGACTAAACTATAATATAAATGATTATCCTAAATCTCTTGATCTTCAATGCTCTCAGAATTAAAGTATAAAAAAACCTCTTTTTTATCCAGCGCTAAGTCGCTATGATTGAGACATGTTATTGTAAAAGCTTGTGGTATAAAAAAAATGTACAGTGAGTTGTGTTGTTTTAATCAATTAATATAAAATATTGTATCAATTATTAAATTAAATTATAACTTTTTAAAATAATAGTTTTATTTTGTAATAATTCCTGTTTTCATACTATATACTGCTAAAAATCACTTTCAGTAATTTCAACTTAGAATTAACTATATATTATTAAATACAATTGAACTCATTTATATATATATTCTTAGTTTATTTTAAAACGATTCTAACGATATAAGCTTTATATATAGCTTATATATAAAAATTTTAAGAAATATTGTTATTTTAATGATGCATACATATTTCGCGCAGGTCCTCGGAAAGTAGCCGACAGATGCGCCATATTCTTGTAAAATGACAGCGACAGTTGAGGGGTTATACTCGTATTCTGAAATTGAGTTTTTCCTTATTCATTGTAAGCTCTCGCGACATTTTAATAATCGATTAGCCCGGCAAGATGCAAGTAAATTTGATTGTAGGCAGCTTAAAAGAGCCCGCGGCGTTTTGAGATTAAACGTTAAATGAGTAAACTATCTTCGACGGAGTACTTTGCCATCCATAATTGGTAAGTTTGTAGCAAAAGTTTGTTTCGTTTCGATTACGTACCTATTTGTGTTAATTATTTATTTATACATATTATAAAATTGTAACTAAGCCGAATCAGAACATTAAATATTTTTTGGAAAATCTTATTGAAATAAACATTATTATCCATACAGAGGCCGAATCTATAGTTTTTAGAATTTTTGTCTATCTGTCTGTCTGTTACCGCATCACAGAAAAACCACTGGAGGGATTTTGATGAAATTTAGTATGGTAATAGGTTATCTGAACGCGGGCGGAGCCGCGGGCAATGCTAGTTTAATTATAAGTAGCAGTGAGTAATAATAATGTGGTTAACAATCACATTATAAGGAAGAACTCATCACCAGTGGACACAATCGTCTTTAAATTATTATAGGTTAGCTTAGTTGTTTTTTGCTTTGTTGCTGACCTACTTTCTTTTATCTTATATTTCGTATATTATTTTACCTAATTTGAAAAAAAAACGTACTTATTCGAGTGGAGAAAAAATGTCGACTCATTCCTCACTTAATAAAAACATTTTATTTTATGTGTTGTGATAAAAATGAAAGTTCCCCTTGTATTTCGCGTAGTTCTCTCGGGGAGACATTGGGAGTTCTTTAAATATTCCTTAGCGATAATAATCAGAAGTTTGTTTTTCAAAGTTAGCTCAATGGTCAAGGGCAAGTCAGCCATGGATGGATATATTATTTTTTTGTTTGTTGCGTGAATGGTATTATAAATCTATTATAATTATAAATCTATTATAATTATAAATCGGTGCCAGCCCATACAAAGCAAAGCACATCGACTTCGAAAATATTTGATTAGGTATGTATAGTAAATGAAAACTACCAATCAGTTTTTTTTACTTTTTAGTGCTTTTGTTTGAAGTCGGTTTTTATTTTTTTGTTATAAATTTTCACTTCTGTCGGCAGTTCTCATGACTGCTTTTTTACCCAGTACGATATTTTTTATATTCTACACTATTGCTTGCTTGTTGTGAATATCTATTTGGAACCTTATTTTATTGCAAGGACAAAGGAATAATAATAATAAATATCTTGGGACATTAACACAGAACACCATTTAGTTCCATGGTAAGCACGAGGCTTGTGTTATGGGTACCAGATAGTTGATACACTACACATGTATAACTTTAAATACATACATATTATAAATATAAGTACCCATGCCTGGAGTACAAACATTTGTGCTTATCACACAAATGAATACCCCCAGCGGGACTCGAACCCGCGACTGCTGGCACATCAGGTAGGGTCACTACAAACTGAGCCAAACGTGTCGTCAAAGAAATTTAGTTTAACATTTATAAAGCATACGAGAACAATTGTTGGTTGAGAATTAACATATAGAAAGACAATAAATCAATATAATAAATTGTTTAAACAATATATACGCGCTGTAGAGAGTGCCTACGTAAACTTTATGATCGAACGTTACTTGTTTGTAACATAAGAAAATTTAGTATGATACACAATTTAGTACAGACTCACTGTTGCCCGCGGCTTTGCACATTTATTGTACTTCGAGAGATGAGATAGATTCGAGGAGGATAATAAGTATAACATTTTTAACCCTATATTCTCTAGTAATGTGTTATATTATACACTAGCGCCTCACCCTAGTTTCGTTCGGATACGTCCCTAGCTTGATTTCCCATACAAACTTTCATCACCATTTTGACCCCCTTAATGGACGATTTCCGGGATAAAAAGTATCATATGCCCTTCCCAGGGTCTCAAACTATCTTCTTACCAAATTTCATCTTAATCGGTTCCGTAGATCCAGATATTACCCCCTACAACGTCACAAACTCACAAACTCACAATCCCAAAAACTTACAAACTTTACCTCTTTATAATATTAGTATAGATAATTGCGTCTGTAAATCGTTGAAGAGTATAAACGTGACTATAGATGGGGGTGGATTGTGGGAGCCTTTGAACGTTTTGGATATTATCTACTGTGTGGAGGCCGTAGATTTGATTCTCGTACATGATGTATTGTAGGGTTTGCTGTATATAATATTAATATGTTCATAGTGATATTGTTCATAGAATGTAACGAGAATTGCAAAGTACTTACTCCTTATTAAGTTAAAGTAACAAATGAATTACTATGAAGATATACATCTGTCCAATTCGGTATTCAAGATTGTTATACAGGTAAAACATATCTGGGAAATAAATAATATTAGTTTAGGCATACCATCTAAAACTTTATATGCGAAAGTAAATTTGGTTCACGAAGCTAATGTATGCATCATAAACCTTTATGGAACACTAGCATTGCCCTCGGCTCTGCCCGCGTTCAGATGACCAAAAACCAAATACCTACGTTTTACATACAAATATATTTCCCGCGGTAAAAAGTATCCTATAATTATGTTGACCCGGATAACCAGCTATCATCATACCAAATTTCATCAAAATCCCTCCAGTGGTTTCTCCGTGATGCGGTAACAGACAGACAGACAAACAGACAAAAATTCTAAAAACTACAGATTTGGCCTCTGTATCGATAATAATGTCAATAAGATTTTCCAAAAAATATTTAATGTATAGATTCGGCTTAGTTACAATTTTTTTATATGTATAGATATAGCTATAGTCCAAGACATCTACATATGTACATAATATGTGGTCTCTGGAGCCATAACGTTACTTAGGTTTACTTGTAAAATAATGTTGTGGGTTGTGATCTGAGGGACTTTTAGAAAATGCAGAAAGTATTTTTCTTGTTTTTTCTTTTTATTTTCGTTATAAGTGTAAAGATTTAATGCTTTCACTCTTTCTAATAGAAATAAGTTTTGGTTCACACAATCCAATTCAATCCACTCATCTCGTCAAATTATCGTATTATGCAAGGCATATATTTCTGTCTAATCAAAGAGCTTATAAAGCATAATGAAATTAATTATTATAAGGGTAGTTTCTATTAATAATATTTTATTATTAATTAATTATTAATTGATTAAATAAAATTAAGTCTTATTGTTGTTTTATTTTTGTTCTAATGTCTAAAATTAATGCTGGTTAGATGTTTCGTGTAAATGTATATAATGTTCTTCAAATTTTCATCTTTCTAATTATAAAAAAAATTCTAATGTTCTTCAAGCTTTTACTTCACTTGCTTCATTCGAATTTGTGTATATAAAAAGTAAATTGAAATTAATTAAGTTTAAAATTTGTCATTTTTTGTTCAATGTTTGTCATCCGTTTTATAGTCTTTTGTCGGCCCGATTGAGTAGAAAATTAACATAAATATTAAATTCAATGACAGCATAATTACATGAGAGCAGGGTTTTTGATAGTGCTAGAATTGACTAAGTACAATAAAACTCCACCGACTGCACATGGTAAATTTCTTTTTCAAGAACTACAGATAAATGTAAGTATCTGATGGAATGATGTTGGAAAGTGGCCATGTGGACAAGATTATAGTCGAGATTGAAATTGACGCCTTGGAAAATATAAATATAAGACATTTTAAATAAAACTATCTTTTCGGAATTTTTCGCGGATTTATTTGGACTTTTGGTTCCCGACGTTTCGAATGCTTTACAGCATCCATGGTCACGGGAGAGACAGGTGTTACATGTCTCGAAGGTATAGTTGTTACAGACAGCTTACCCACAATTAACAAAATGAAAATTTCACCAATTACCTTACAATATTTTTTAACTTTAAATATTTTTATAATTTTAATTAGTTTTATAATTGAATATGGAATATTATTTATTTAATTTTGCTGTTATTATTATAATTATTACAATTATAAAATTTTAATTAGTAATCTATATTTAGTGTTGATATTATTATATTTATAACTATAAAAAAAATATAAAAAATAGTATTAATTATTTAAGCCATATAATTGTTCTATGTGTAATTTAAAAATTTAAAATTTATAAAGGAAAATAATTTTAATTTAGTTTGCTATTATTTAAAAAGACAATTTACTATATACTTTTACAAATGAAATATGAAAAACATTAATCTGATATGCTGTCATTTTGATCCACACAGTAGTAGTGGTAAGTTCTTACTAATATATATATTATAATCTGAATTTCGGAAACGGCTCGGGTTTCGGGGGCGATAAATCGATCTAGATTAGTTTTGTCTGGTAAAACGCGTGCTTTCAAGTTTTCATGCGGTTTTGTTTCGCATTATTCCACGCAAAATATGGTTGCTAATTCGCACACTAGGATATAAGCGTCGTATTCAAGCGGCCAAGGCGCAAGTTTGACAACCACAGGTGTCTGGGTTCGTATCCCGGTCGGATACAATATTTAGTTTGTTTTCAAATATTTAGTTTGTTTTCTTTTTAAATGTTTAAATGTTTGTTTGGCCAAAAACTCCGAGCGAAGCTCGGTAGCCTAGGTACTTATACCTGATGAGCTTTACGTCGAGTAAAGAACGTTAAAACGTTAATTTTTTAAATCTATGAAAGTTTTAGTATTATTACCACGAAATAATGATTAAGTAAATTTTATGAGCTTGTAATATTTGTAGGTATGTGAGAATAATGTAGGATTAATACTTAATATGATATGACGACATCGAGCCACGCACAGATAGTGTGAGATTATCATAATGTCCGTATAAAAACGTATATTGGATATAACAGCTCGTAGGGTCTTAGTATGCAGTAGAAGTATAGGAAAGATAATATTCAAATGCATCCCACGCGAAGGGTTCAAAGATCACGTCCCTGTCACCCACACCTAATAGCTATTTGCGATAAGTCCCAGCACTACGAGGTAAAAATACTTATAGGTATATTGAAAATTAATGAATTATGATCATGAAAATTTTATAGAAATGTTGGGGTGTAATAAAAACAAATTCAACCGTTTTACGAAATTTTCTTTTATATTTTTAGTAACTCAACACTCGAAAGCATTCAGACTAAAAAGAGGAGTACTAATATTATAAGGAGAAAAGATTTATTTTTTTGTTTGTTTGTACCGAATAGGTTCCGAAACTACTGAACTGATTTAGATGAAATTTACTAAGAAGATAGTTTGAGATCCCGGGAAGGACATAGGATACTTTTTGTCAAAGAAATCTTCCTTTAAGGGGGTGAAAATGGAGTTGAAAGTTTGTATTGGGAAGCAACCTAGGGACGAACACAAGAGAAGCGAGAGTGAGTCGCTGGTAAATTATAAGCCAACAACAAACAACCGAGTTGATTCATAGGTGAACCTACGCTATGGTTTCACAAAGCAAAAGTATTTTATAGGATGCATAACTATGCATAAGTACAAAATTTCGCTTTGCCAAAAACTGGAGCTAAGATATTATCTTTTTGAAAGACAGATTTTAATTGTGGTACCATCTTAGTATCTAGGGGTATATTGACAAATATATATATATATATATATATATATATATATATATATATATATATATATATATATATATATATATATATATATATATATGTCTTTCTCAGGTAAAATACTCGTATTATTCCCGTTACATATTATAAAATTGTAACTAAATCGAATCTGTACATTAAATATTTTTTGGAAAATCTAATTGAAGTAGACATTATTATCGATACAGAGTCCGAATCTATAGTTTTTAGAATTTTTGTCTGCCTGTCTGTTACCCCATCACGTGAAAACCACTGGACAGATTTTGATGAAATTATAATTTACTTTTTATCTTTGGAAAAGAAAGATTTGGTGGGGTAATGTATAGATACTAAAAAACTTATGCGTAATATTATTATAATTATTTATATTTCTTTGAGGGTTAAAGAAGCCCAGTACTTTGGGAGGCTTATAACTACTTATAGAGATACAGATACAACACGTGCCTTAAGAGATTTAAATTGGCTTAATGTGGCATGTAAGCTGAGATCTCTTTCAGAGTAATTAACGTAATAATTACTACATAGTAAAATGACTGCCCCGGTGATGTAGTGGCTAGCATGTACGACTGCACACTCGGAGGTCCTGGGTTCGAGTCCCGGGTCGGGCCAAGTTTAGTTATTGAGTCTTTCTGTATAGTAAGTCTCAGTAACAGCCCGGAGTTGGGAAGTTGGCGGTGTTTCACCCCCGTGCCTCGGAGAGCACGTAAAGCCATCGGTCCTGCGCCTTAACTCTCACCAGTCGTGTCGTGCAGTCGTCCCACCGGAGTATGAGAGTGACAGGAATAGAGAGTGCACGTTGTGTCTGCGCGTACACTTGTGCACTATAATGTCTCCTGCGCAGTTGGCTAGTCTCAATGAGATTGGTCGCCGTGGCCGGACTCGGCTAGGAGAACATCATCAGTAAAATGAGAATTCCACTGTATTTCCGGACAAAAAATGTCCCTAGCAGGATAAAAGATAGTGTTTTATGAAATTAAAATAAAATTTCTATAATAATAAAGTAAGAAACTTCCTAATTCAAGCTATACACGAGTACACATTGCAGTAATTTCATGTTAATTTTGGGCGTCAGTTTTAATCCTTGCTTTGTTATTATGCGGCGTGCATTACATACTTTAAGCAGTGCAGTGTTTTAAGTAGATAATGCTCTATTCTTAATAAACACAGTCTTTATAATTTACAAGCTTTGGACGAAGCAGAATTTTAAAATTATTATTGTATTTTAATTTTTGAAACCTTTCGTATTAAAGTTTTTTTATTTTTTATTTTCGGCTCTTCTTTATTTTAGATAGGCACTGGTATCTGTGTATATCTGTATTCCACTAGTAAGATAGATAATCTTAATATTAGAGTGCAAACCAGAAAATTAAAAAAAATAACGTCAAGTACACCCTACATCAAGTTATATAGCCGATGAAAGGATTGAATTAAAATATAACAACGAGAGATACGTATATTTTTAATTATTTTAAAGATCGTGGGTAGCATCTTGTTTTGAGCTTTGTTGGAATACATGTAACTCACAACATACATGAACCCTAAAAATAGCAAAGCTCCTCTGAATATGGTGGCACGAAGTGTCCCTGCTAAGACAAGCCAAGCGAAGCGCATGGCGCTACCTACCTTTTCTCGAAGCGCTTTGTCGTTTTTTGAACCTTCATAACTTGGGTTTGAATTACACCAGATAAAGAAAACTCTCACAATATGATGTCAATAGTAGATTTATTAAACATAAATAAAGTTTCAATTGCATAGCTCCTAAACTTTAGATTTTATTAATATTTAAAAAACTCCGATTTCGTCACTGATTTACTGATGATCATCAAAATTCTTAGGCTTCTTTCTGAAATCTTAGAAAGCTGAAGTTTGGTATGTAAGCTAGTACATAAACGTACATAAACAACGTAAATAAACAATAAAAAAATTTAAAACTTGGATCTTTTTGGTGGGATTTATAATTATATTAAAATTTTTAGAAGAAATAAATTTGCAATAAAAAAAAACACAAAATAATGGAATATAATAAAAATACCTATTATAATTAATCAAATTCATAAATACCGAAGCAGCTTGTCGTAACTTAAGAGCTTGTCACTTTTTTTTTTTTATATTTAACATGGGAGTGCTTAAACCACAGAACATGTATAATGTGGATTATCTCGACATCTCGTAAAATATTTTTCCTTCTTTTAACACTGTTATGTAGATCGCTTTCATGATTTTAAAGCGGCTTCTTATAAATTCTCTTTTGTTTTTGAGAGCGTCTAAAATCTTTATCTTATCTTTTTTCTAGGATCTTATTTAGAACTAGCGACTTACCCTCGTTTCGCTCAGGTGCATCTCTAGGTAGTAGGTACATTTTAAATTGGTAAGAAAGAAAAGGGTTGTTGCCAGTGTACCTTTTTTACCACACTATATTATTAAATATGTTAGTTTAAATTAACATATTTAACAATTTAGTATAATTATTTTAGTAAATTGATCTTTTATGTAATAAATCATAATTTTTTTTGTAAAATGTACAACGAATCAGCTTTTGTCTTTTCCCGTGGCAATGAGAGATTTCGCTGTAGTAAAAGGTACCTACCCCGAATTAGTTAAAATTCGTTCAGTATTTTTTGCGTCATAAGCAAACAGATATACGGGAAAATATTTCAAGAATTATGGTTTTATAGTCAATATTACATATACGTATATTTGGTCGGACGTCGTGGTTTAGTGCGAAAGCGATTCTGCGACACCCCTCTAAGACAAGGTTCCGTTGGGTTTTAGTGGGTAGTACTAGCTTTCCTGATTGGCGAGTCCCGCATAGGTACCAGTATGAATGCAGGTTGTATGCGTAAATGCATTTCCCAGCGTAAAAAAAGATAAACGCTTACTGTCTCATACTAAACTAATATTTCTTAATCATCTCGAAGTATTTTATTTACATTCATATAAACAGTTCATCAAAAAAAAATGCTGTAAATATTATCTAATATGAATTACTTTGAGGTTTCAATCAAAAAGAAACCAGTTATCTTTTAATTAAGTCAGTGGGAGAAATTGAGGCGACTCGGGGTGACGTAGTAAAGGGCTGATAAGCGTTTACACAAAGGCAGTTAATTACAAACACTGCCTCTTGCCAGTTCCGCGACTTTGTGTAATGTTTTACTTATTTTACTTATAAAAATATAGCGTATTTACCATAATATGAAAGTAATTCTATCGTAATAACTATACTAATAAATAAAATTGAAGTGTCTATTTGTATTGTCAAAATAACTGCTTTTTACTAATTGTATATGAAAGTATATACTGTACTTGTAAAAAAAATCAATTTTTAAAATGTTTGTCTTTCTGTTTGTTTGTTCCGAGTAATCTCCGAAACTTTTTAGGCAGATACCTTATGTTATAAGGAAATACTTAGACTACTTTTATTTTAGAAAAAGAAATAGGGTTATACGACCAGGGGACGAGGGGAATATACGACCTCGCGGAGCCCTATTTTCAGCGTTAAAAAAATTATAAATAATAGAGATAGAGTTCTGGGAGTTATGATTTTTTTAATCTTATTTTGTTAATAACAATCGCAATTTTTTATGTGCTAATAAACCCTTAAAAACATTTTTCTAGACGTCACTCCGAATCGAATGAGATATCGCACATAATTTTAGGAGCTTTATTTCTATTTAACACGTTCTTGAACTTGTTGACTAGACTAGATTATCAATTTTTGTTTTTGGATGAAATGAATGTTGCTATATTTCATCGAAAAATTATTCTTTTATATTTTAGGTAGATATTCTTTTCTATTCTTTTATATTTTAGGTAGATATAATAAAAAAATCGGATTAGATATTGGATTACAGGTGTTCGTTAGTAATTCAATTACTTATCTTATTTCTAATACCCGTACCAAAGAAAATAGGCTGATTTGTAGCTTCGTAGGAATTCTGAGTTTTTATCGTCATTTTATCTCAAGAATGATGTATTAGTGACATGAATGGCTCTAGTACTTGGGAACACTATATTAATGGACCAACTTGATATGACTCACCTCAAGTTTGTTGAGGTATACTCATATGAGAAGTGAGAACACGAATATAACATAGTTACATATACTCGTATTTTAGATTCATACGACCGATTGATGTACAAATTACTAAGAAACAAATGATTTCTTAATATATTTGACGTTTTCCTGTAAGGGATATAAACATATATACATACTAGCGACTCACCCTCGCTGCGCTCGGGTTCGTACCTGGGGTGGGGTCTGGGAGGACCATCCTTATCCTTATCACTTAGGGGTATGGAAAATAGATAGTAGCCGATTCTCAGACCTACTGAATACGCATATAAAATTTGGTAAAAATCGGTAAAGCCGTTTCGGAGGAGTACGGTAACAAACATTGTGACATGGAAATTTTATATATAAGATTTAAAAACTTGTACTTGTTACTGATTGTTGTTGTATCATCTAATTTAAATGTTTGGCAAAATATTTATTTTGAAAAGATAAAACTTTACTAAATGGTTTGTAATTAGAATATTTTAGTGCTTAATACAACGTGCAATACCTATATCTATACAGATAAATAAAATTGAAGTGCCTTTGTAATGTCAAAATAACAGTTTTTTACTAAATGCAAATGGAATTATATACGGTATTTATAAGAAAAACACAATTTTTAAAATTTTTGTCTGTCTGTCTGTCTGTTTGTTCCGGCTAATCTCCAAAACGGCTGAGCCGATTTTGACGGGACTTTCACTAGCAGGTAGTTGATCTTGAGTAAAAGAATTAGGTTTCCATTCAAAAAAATTAAAACGTACCTTGGGACGAACCCGAGTGAAGCGAGGGTGAGTCACTAGTGATATAATATAATTATATAATTAAATTTAATTTTCTTTTCATTTAATCTCGTAAGAAACTATCATATGTTTCTCAGAGGGCCCACAATGTCAACTTTTACAAAGCGATCTATTGCCATTGCAGTTTAATTTAAACTTCTTAAATGGAATCGCTAGTTTTCGTACCATCGCATTGTTGCAAGTTGGATCGTAATTATTCTGTTTACGCTACTATAATATCAACTTTTATTAAATAGTATATTTTAATAGAAACACCACCTTATGAAACTCATGGTACGAAATAAAACAATTCATTTTAAGTCGTAAATTGGGTCGCAATAAGAGTTGACGGGAGGCCCTGAGATTATAAATAGTCCACACAGCTCTTTTTTAGGGTTCCGTAACAAAAAAGGTGGAAATGGAAACTTATAGTTTCGTCCTTTTCGTCTGTCGGTCTGTCTATATGTCTTTGAACAATTGAGATATATATTTTTAAATACCTTTTTTATTCAAGGCAAAAAATTATAATAATAAATAATAGTTTCTAAAATATTTTACCTTTTGAGATACCTATGGGATATTTTCCGTTTCACGAGCTCAGCCGCAAAGTTAACTTTGTTTCTTATAGTAATATTAAGAAATACAAACTTATTTATTTCAATATAATGAATATCGTAAATGGATAAATATTATAGTTTACATATCAAATTAAATGTTAAAATATAACATAAATTTAATATTTCATGCCACTTAACTCTTTGTGTGCGAGTCAAAGTCGAGCTTGTTCGATTTTTGAAGAGTAGGTACATATTAAATTGATTTCTGCGGCTTTGACTCAAAAACTATCTCGTAAGATATGATGATATGAAATAAACTAAAATATATAAGTATGGCATTATTGGAGTCTGTAAGCTACCAAACTTTTCTAACAGGCTGGAGCTGAGTTTACCCGCAAGTGTTGATTGAGACTTGAGAGATGAGGGTTCTACTCAAGCTTTGAGTTTAAAGTAATACTTAAAAATACCGTCGAGTCATTTCTTTTTAGGGTTTCTTAATTAAGAACCCAAGTACAATTTTGTTTTTTTTTTTGTGCAATGCACCACATTTATCAAAGTCAATACAAACAATTTCACAGTTTGTTTAAAATAGGAAGGTAAATAGATAAAAAATATCAACAATTTTTTCGTATTTTCCTCGATAAACTATAGTTTATGTCATAGTAATTAAGTTCAAGCAAAGGCACATGATTGACACAACTAAAGCTTTGGACAAAACGCAAAAATCCTATATAATTATCGATTTCTCCCATGGACAAGATCGCGCTCTACATTCGTTGTAGAATAAAAATATGAAAAAAAATTCTAATGACTAAAATCATTACCCCACAATTGCAAAATAACATCTCACATCTCAGCCCCATGCATCGTAAACCTTATTTAAGCGCAACGACCGCACCGGTTGTTGATTTATCTTTGTCGAAATCAAACTGTTCAGTAGGCATAATATTGTTATGCGTTATACATAATATGTAGGATATCTATTCCTGTTCCTTCCATCCATCCGTCTGTTAGAGGGCTGTATCTCATGAACCGTAATAGGTAGAGAGTTGAAATTTTCACAGAGTATGTATTTCTTTTGCCGTTATATTAACAAGCAATAAAAAAATAATAAAAAAAATAATACAAAAACATATTTTAACGTTCGTAATCGATCATTGAAGTTAATGTACTTACAATGCATAGAGAAAAAGTCATATTAATAAAAAGTACATGTACGATGTTACGGAACCCTTCGTGTGCGAATTCGACTCGCATTTGACCGATTTTTTTTCTTTGTTCTCTTCGTGTTACTGACTTTAACTGGATAGTAATATTATAGGCCTTCGATTTATTTCCTTGCAGTTTATTTGGTTTTATATGCTTTTATTTGGGCATTCGTTTAGATATTTAGAGATTTTACATAAGTAAAAGCTGTTGTTTGTTGATGTGCTTCGCTTACTGTAAAGTAAAAGTACTTGTCAATGAAATCTATATTGTCTACATTAATTCCTTTCAAGATACTTGTTCTGTTCTTCACTCATTTACTATGTTTCAATAGTCTCGGAGTAAAATGGCTGTGACATGACTAGGGTACGGACTGGGCGACGTTATTAAATTATAAGGGTTTCGTTTTTGCTATTTGGATACGGCCCTAAAAACGACCAAAATTGTTTTATTGGAAGCAAAATCAATCTTTTTGCTGCTTTGCAAGAATCTTCCCAGATTCATCTAAAATAGCAAAAAGGAGTCGCCAAATATGATAAATAATAAATTTTGAGTGATTCGCAAGCTTCCAATATATCTTATATTAGCGACTCACCCTCGCTTCGCCCGGGTTCGTCCCTAGGTGATTCTTTGAATTGAAGTAACTTTTTTATTTTCGAACCGATTGAAATAAAACAAATACTAAATGTTAAGTGAAGCTTACCACAATATATTAGTGAGAACCGCATCCAAATCGGTTAAGCTGTTTCTGAGATTAGCGCGCCCAACCGCACAAACAGACAAGAATTCTAAAAATCATTGTTTTGGGTTCTATTGCGTAAATAAAGACCCCCAGTGATAGTTTTTCTCAAATATCTTCCATGTACAGACAGCGATCAGTTACGCTTTTATTATATGTATAGATAATCTTTTTCAAAGAATCATTCCTAATTATTAGGAATGTGACAAAGTATCGCGTCGAATGAATTAACAAAAACTAACAACAAAGTTTACTGGCAATAGCTGTGTCTAGTCATCGTGATATTGAACAAGTATCGAAGTTTTCAAATAATAAGATAAGTTTAGATCGTGGTTCAAGATTTGAAAACTTCAACTTTCTTTACAAATAACGTGGATGCGTCAAAATAAGCAGTTCCAACAAAATAAATGTTCCATTAAAGACAAATTATGGCAATAATCGCTAATTTTTCTTATCATAAGTTATCAGATCTTATTGTCAAGAACTATAAAAGTAATTTTCAAAGAATTATGTATTTCTATTTAATTAAGGACCTTTGTCGAGAAATAATTTGTACGATAAAGGCAAAATCTGTTAAGCTTATCCAATTCAATAAGATTATTTATTCAATTATATAAGGGGAAAAATACTCGTAATCGAAAGAATTTTAAGTTTGATGAATAAATTTATTTGTACTAGTAACAAATGGAACGTTTTTATGTAAAATATTATTTTTTAAATCAATCGTAGGTACCTACTTCACAAATGTGTTTGAAAAATGAAATTTGAACGTTTATGTTTTTTTTTAATTTATTTTTTAAATAATTTTTAGGATTCCGTAGTCTACAAGGAACCCTTATAGTTTCACCATGTTTGTCCGTCTGTCCGCAGCTTAGCTCAGAGACTCTTTGTACTAGAAAGTTGTAATTTGGTCTGGATATATACATATATTTCGTTGACAAAATCATATTAGTCACGCACATAAAGTGGTAAAATAAAGTGTAAGAATTTTTTTATTTAGGGTACCTCTACACGTAAAGGCAATTTTTTTTTAAATAGATAAAAGATGGCGCAAGTGAGAATTGAAAATTTTATTTTAACTAGACTAGATTCAACTTCAGCGAATACATTCATATTAGAAATTTACTTACTACCAATACGTAATGGGAATTACTTTAAATACCCAGATAAAAGCATTTTCCGTCCCATTCAAGAGCAAAATTATGTTGATTAGTTTTTTCATTGCATGAAAGAAGTATAAATCAGAAAACTAACAAACACAATTTTTACAATAACTGGATGAATAAAGATATCTGTTTCAATTATATTAAAAGGACAAAAGTGTTAGGAATATACTACGCGTAATACGGAGTGTATTCCTCTTAGTTTTATTTAGAGCAAAAGGAAATTGTTGATCGAGTTACGGCAAAAGCCAAGCAATTTTCACTAAACAAATATTTGTTCTTGGGGTGATATAGAAACTATTTATTTTGTTTGGGTTAGTAAATATTGCACTGCTTCTTTAATAAAATGCATCCGAAATTATCTTAAGTGATTAGTAATTATTTTATCCTAGCTATTTTCCAGAACATTTTCAAAATTGCTTTAAAATTAGAGGTACTGTAATGGATAAAAAGTTTCTTTACCTTTTAAGGTCATTCTAAAAAGTCTTGTGGGCGAAAATTGTAAAAAGTTGGTATACGTTTTCAAAAACTCATTTTATGTTTATTTTGTATTTCATTACATTACGAAACTTCTATTCCCGGATGCATTTTATCTTTGCGAGTATTTATTTGTATTGCGTTATTTTGATTATGCAATTTTTAGATTAGAGGTGTATTTTATAAATGTCTATTATTTTATTTTATTCGTAAGATTTTAAAAGAGTTTGTAGTATACTTTTAATTCAAAAGTATTATTTTAAAAGAAGGCTACTTTAAAAAATCATGAATTTTTATAGCAAAGAAAAATACTTATTTCTGATCGACCGTGGCCATACTGTGATAATGTAGAAAAAAATTATCTTTATGATAGTCATTCTTATTTATTATTTGTTTTTGTAAGATTCAGTTGAATTAATGAGACTGAACATTTAACAGACGTTCTATTTTTATTAGTATAAATTTATCTGTAGACGTATTCGTATTTATGAATCCATACCTACTTTTGGTTACCTAATAGTGACATTAGAAGAAACTGGAAAAATTAAAAAAATAGTCAAATTTTCAGAAACAATTTTAACTTTTACCTATAAATAAAACTCTATTTCAAAGTCTAACTCATAATTATCACAAGCGTCTTACTATATTATACAAGCGAAAGTTTTGAGGATGTGTATGAATGTAAGGATGTATTGATGTATGCATGATACTCTTTCACAAGAAAACTACTAAACGGATTTTAATGACACTTTACAGTAATATAGCTATAATTTATAAACATAAAGCAAAACATTTATGTAACTTTCAAAGAACCTGCCTAACATGTTGATCATTTATTTTTAATAAATGCTTAGATTTTAGAATAAATCTCCTAATACGCTTAAAAACTAAAATGGAAAAGTCTATTACTTGAATAATAAATAATTATACCTATCCTTTATAAGTAAGGGTTAATAAGAAACGAAGGAAAATATATGGGTAGTAAGTTTTAAATTAAGATAACAACGTTGGTGTTATAAATGTATTTTATAATTTATCAGTGAAATCAGTTCGCGCAAACAAGTCAGTTTAATCAAAGTTAGGCTAGAGTTGTAAGTTTTTCCTCGGGGACATGTCAACTGAATCTTCGGCTGTCGGAAGTGAAATTTTTCCCATTTTTACCTATTCTTTCATTTTCTTCTCCCTATTCCCAGTTCAGATATTGTATTCTTGTATTATTAAATAGTTTTAGAGCAGTAAGTAAAATGTTATTTTGTCTACATATATTTAAAAATCTGTAAATATATTTTTTTCGTATTGACTTTTTAGACAGCATAGTAAAAGTAAAATTAATTAACAAATAACGAACATCTTCCTATGGTACAAGTGATTAAATATACTTTTTATATAAAACAACACTAGTAATTTTCCCTTGCTTCGGGTTCGCTCGTGTGCATCCATGGATGAAGTCACTGTCAATCTGTGTACTAAATTTCATCCAAATTGATCTCGAATCGAATCGTCGACTTACCTATATATGTACAAACAAACATATATACAGGTCAAACACATAACCTTCCTTTGGGCTTCGCCGTAATCGGGTAAAAAGGAGTAAGCAGTGTTTTCATTTTTATAATATGTAGGTACTAAGGATGTAGATATACGATTATCTATCTAATGCATTAGATAGATAGATTATGTTGGAGTTGGTGCCAGTCAACGCAAATAAAATTGAAAAGGACCCATTTATTATGAATTGAGTCCATTAAGGTGTTGACTTTAATTATAATTATAATATAATAAATTTATACATATCAAATAGGTTTGTTTTACTTTGCGTCCTTTGTTTACGTTGCGTCCATGTGATGAGCAATGTGAAGGAATTAAGTTTCTGTAAGCAATACTAGTAAGCTAAATTTTTGTTAAAAGTAGTAATCTATAGAGATATTTTTGACTGAGATCAAAAAGGAGGCGGAGCTCAATGAGGTTGTATTTTTTTGTAGACTTCACGAGATTTTTAATTGTCATTTTCTTTAAAGAATAGATAAGATATTCTCAATCTCTACCGTGTCTTCTCCATTCTACACGACATTGGCGAAGTAAATTGTGCCCAAATGACACACCTATAAGTCTCAGAACAAAGAACATAAACATAGATCTATCTATATGGAGTCATATACATTTAAAATAAACATACCATTCCTAAGAACTGATTTCAAAAGGTAATTTTAAGTGATTTTGAAGTTTGTATTATTTTTAGTTAAAATTAATCATTATTAATGTCTTAAATATTTTGAGATACCGAGCGAATCATGGGAAGGCAACTAGTAACTCAATACATAAATTAAACTTAAGTTACTTAATTAAGCGGAACGTTGAGTCATTTACCGAAGCGTTAGCTGTCGTTTTGTATAAAGCTAAGTGATGTATTGAGTGCCGACTATAAAAAGACTTAAAAGTACAAGAATGTATTGAAGTTTTAGCTGTGGTTAAAGTGCTGTGCGCTGTACTAAAGCAACTCGTATTAGAATGCTTGTTAAAATAACATTGGATTTTTTACCAAATAAAAGCAACGTAAATGAGTCTGCAACTAGAATGCATATTAAAAGAGAATGGTAAAACTGCATTCTCCTTAGCGTAATTTTATGTTTGTCTATTGTATTTTTAGTACACTTGTACTCGTATATTAGTTTTACACTTAATTGATACGCAAAGTGTTTCTTTATTTTATTATAAAGACTAGTTTTGTTGAAAACAAGTAGTTTTAAAAGTATTAATCCATCATTTGAGCGTTCAAATTTCACTAAAGGACAGTTTATGATTATTTTAGTGGTAAATATTATCTTAAGAAGTTTTTTAACAGACTCGAGGACCACGTACTAGGATAAAAGATAAAAAATCACGTTGATCTGTTGTTAAATCCTTTAATCTATTGCTGCATGAAGGATATATTTTCGCAATTTTAATTAGTAACATTATTTAGTATAGAAAATTCATGGCCAATCTACGCAAATTTTCATAAGTGGTTTACAGGTAGGATATTTAACAAACAAACATACAGAGTTACTTCTACATTTATTATAAACATAGTGCGAATACAATGGATAATATGATCAATTCAATGGATGGGTTATTTAATTGGGAATATCCATATTACAATTATCTCGTTTCATACCTTTGATACGTTAATGAAATTAAATGCTGAGGCTGTAGTTTCCCAATTAAAGTTTAGTCAACCGATACTTTTGTTTGAATTTCAAAATGAGTTCGTTACGGATTTATATGTACGTGTCAGCTAGATGGTAATTATTAGCACTACTGAAGTAAATTTATGTAGAATTAGATATAATATAATTAGCAAGCGTTTAATTATATTTAGTTAAAAAATGATGCACAGTCTCACTGATCGGAGAGTTTTTGATAAACAATAACATTACCAACATAAACAATAACTTGTGTAATAGGTTCTTATTAGGTATATCTTCTATAATCCATGAGTACGATGTGTTAATACCGTGAACATAACCTACCCATGTAACAAAATAGTAGTAGTTTTATCAAAACCGCTTTCCACTATAAGTATGATAAACATTGTTTTGTAGTTTGGATTTACTATGTACCTATCATACGTGTTTCTAACTAATCCTTTAAACTAGTTGATAAAATAGTTGGTAGGTATACGTATAATATATTGTCGTTACATATCTAATATATTTAAACGAGCAATTCTTGTATATATATAATCTGATTTTTGGAAACGGCTCCAACGATTTTCATGAAATTTAGTATAAAGGGGGTGATAAATCGATCTAGATTAGTTTTATGTCTGGAAAAACGCGTGTTTTCGAGTTTTCATGCCGTTTTGTTTCGCATTATTCCACGCAAAATATGGTCGCTAATTCGCACGCCAGGACATAAGCATCGTGGTCAAGCAGCCAAGGCGCAAGTTTGACAACCACAGGTGTCTGGGTTCGTATCCCGGTCGGATACAAAGTTTTTATTTTTGTTGTTTTTTGTATTTATTCAAATTTTTAGTTTATTTTTTTTGGCCAAAAACTTCGAGAAAAGGTCGGTAGCCCAGGTGCTGTATACTTTAACAATGAATAATATAACGTGTACAGTACACTATAATATAATATTATTAATGTCATAAAATATCATTCAGTCCTTTTAACGTTCTACTACTGTGCCTCGTGCACGCTTTAATAACAGGAGATTTAGGCTATAACTCTCTACCCCGGCAGCAAAAGACACAAATTTGCGTAGAGCTTAATCGTTTTATTTAATAGTAGTATTGAGTTATGACTTCTATTGAAATTTGATGTGTAGTTTGTATATCCGTATTCGTGAAAGAATATGGACTCTTACGCCTCAACTTTGAGCCTATCTAAAAATTTACTTGAGGATGATGAAAAGGCTATAATTGGAGCGAAGTGAAGCGTAGCTCTACCTTCTCTTATACCATAATCCCAATCTGGTCAAGCTTGTATTTAATATAATGCAATGTCGAAAAATGCAATGTATTTTAACAAAATGAATTAAACTCGGAAGCATTTTGTTAATTTACATTTGGCAATTTACAAACACGCGAGCTTTTGCAAACAGACGGCTTCGTTTATATACTGACGAACTATATATATATATATATATATATATATATATATATATATATATATATATATATATATAAATATCTGCGACATATAATATCTCGACTGACACTTTTCAGAAGTTTTTTTTCAGAGATCCACTTTTTAGAGTTCCACTTTTTGGAACTCTAGCCGAAGATACTTATTAAAGTAGTTTTAAAATATACAATTATTATAAATGTACATATATATCTATAGCCTAGCTGTTGATACGCCATCGAAGTTAAATCCTTCGACAGATATTATTTATGGAGACTGCACGATGTCTTATGAATATTTATGAGAGAATGCAAGTATAATTAACTGCTGTCTGTTTCTATGCAAAATATTCTATAGGATAATTACTATAAGACTTTAGCTATAGGTATAAACCAATTATTACTTTATAATTTTTTTATACTATTATGTTTATTGAAACATAAATATTATTTAGTTTATCTACATAACGTATGTTATTGACAGAATTAGATTTAAAGAAAGAATAAAGTTATTTAAATAGTGATATCCTGTACATATGTAGGCATACTTAAGAAAACAAAAAAAAGTATGAGAAGTGTTTTATAAAAATAGGTAAAGTTTTTTCACGCCAACCGTCAACCAAAGACGTTTACCAGATCATGAGTTCCTCCTCCCGATATGTGTTCACCTCGTCGTGGTTCGCATTAGCGTCCGGTAATCCAGCCGGGCGTGAAGCCAAGAGGCACACTGAGAGGTGGCCCACTTCGGTGGGCGGTTTACCATGCGGGTTACTTCTGATACTTTTGTGGTAGTAGAGTGGACCGAAGGAGCAACCATGGCTGTGTGGTCTGTTTCGGCAGATCTGCCGTTGGGGCGTCGTGGTTGACTGCGAAAGCGATCCTGCGATGCCCCATTAGACGGGAGAGGTCCTGTTCGGTTTTAGTATTAGAAGCACTGGCTGTTTAGCCGGTGATTCCCACATAACCACCTGCATGTATGTATACATGATGATGATGATGTTCTCCTAGCCGATTTCGGCTACGGCGGCCAATCTCATTGAGATTAGCCAACTGCGCAGGAGATATTATAGTGCACAAGTGTACGCGCAGACACAAGTGCACTCTCTATTCCTATCACTCTCATACTCCGGTGGGACGACCACTCGACACGACCGGTCAGAGTTAAGGCGCAGGACCGACGGCTTTACGTGCTCTCCGAGGCACGGGGGTGAAACACCGCCAACTTCCCAACTCCGGGCTGTTACTGAGACTTACTTTTACAGAAAGACTCAATAACTAAACTTGGCCCGACCCGGGACTCGAACCCAGGACCTCCAGGTGTGCAGCCGTACATGCTAGCCACTACATCACTGAGGCAGTCAAATGTATACATATATACAGGTGGTATGCATAAATATATATACCACCTGTATATTATGCATTTCCCAATATTAAAAAAATAATTAAAAACGTTATGAGTTCAACCGTGTCTCAGTGACCGAAAATTTTATATTATAAAGTCTGGATATTATGGATAGCTAGACTGCTAGCTATAGATACTGGACTGCTAAATTGGGGCTACTTGATAACCACTTTTGAAGTAGATTTGTCATAATCTTTACTTGTGGCTATAGAGTTGGCGATGAATCTAGTTATGTATGTGCGCGGAGGGCGTTGCTGTCCACTTTTGGTCAGAGAAAGAATCCGTTTTGGACATGATACAGTAAAAAAAAAATTGCGAGAAACATATTTCAGCCGTAACTCTCTTTCACAATGAATTAAATGAATATATAAAAATGTCACGTTTCACGTCATTTTCATTTAAATGAATCGATTGGCTAAAGAAACCCTAAATAGGCAACTTCTGAATAAAATTAACAATACCTATAGAAGCACGTTCGGCCGGCGCAAAAGAGGCGATAAAAGCTGTTAAGCTTGCATTTAACTTTTTATACATTGCTACTTTTAAAGAAACATAAAAATGTTTACGTTTAAAATCAATACTTCTTCGTCTATGTGTTAGGTTGTAAATTTATGAAGAAGGTATGGTTTTCATACTATTGCGATAAAAATTTGTTGAATAGTTGTGTGCGCGTCACGAAGTTTTGTGACATATCATCAAAGTCGTAGAACAGTATGAAAATCCATATAGTGATCGCCTATTGAGGTGAAAAAAGCCAATTTTCATGGCAATCGGTTTCGATTGATTTGACGTTGCTGGTTTCCGTTAGACGAATGTATCCAGGATTAGTAAACTGTAGTAGTAATATAAGTGTAAGTAGTAATAAGTAGTAAAGAGACGTATGACTGGTAATAGACAATTAGTATTAGTCTGAATACAAACAGGCAGGATGCAATATACTTCATTTAAGTTAAACAAAGAGAAAAAAAATAGCTGCAGCTGGCTCAATGGTTTGCCCAAAATAAATAAAACAAAATGTTACCTTCTATTTTTTATTGCATTGAATCATTAATCCCTCCACGACCGCGGACACGCCGGCGTTACAGTTAACAATAGATTTCTTAGAAATTTATCTGGAGGTGTTAATATATCTGACTGTCTGTACATATAAACATACATATATGCCTATACTAGAAGTATGACAACGCTTAGTAGGGGATACATATATATGCACTAACGTATGTAAGTATATCCACGTACACTTGGGTAAAACCAGAGCGGGTACACTTATGATATTATACTAGTAAATATTTTCTAGCAATGTGTAGAGGTAATTTTGGAGACATCAGAAACAATGTTAAAGAGGTGTTAGTTAGTATTCAAGGTGCGGTTATCCCCTCGATATTTTTGACCTTCAGGGCTTTACACCGACGTGATTGGATTATGTTGGTAAAATATCTAAAGGCCAAAAGGAATAAATTGGAAACTGGTCATAAATAATTGTATGCAGCCTGCAGGTATGCCATTAAGGAACATTTAAGTTGCATAGTTAAAAAATTATGTTTAGAAAATCATGCCAATTAACCTATTGGTTTGTGAAAAATAAACTATATTTTTAACTGTATAATATACAATTCAGGCAGTGCTAGCTCAGATCTAACGCGCTCGCTTGGGAAACCGAGTGAAGCGGTTTTAAATCCGGATCTCGGACCTCTGATATTTTCATTTGCGAATCATTTCCAACATGATTACCCCTTGCCTTACGGTGAAGGAGAATATCGTGCGGAAACGCGTGGCCCACCACGCTGGTCAAGTGCGGGTGCGGGGTAATAGGTCCGTGCCCTGCAGTGCGTTAATGTAGGGCTGATTACATACACATAGGTATTATAAAATCTGTGATAATTTAAATTCAGTTATTGTAAGATTTTTTTTTATTTTGAACTAGCGGCTCACCCTAGCTTCGCTCGGGTTCGCCTCTAGAAAAACAAAAACAAATCTATCCATCGGGAACCGTATATTTTTTCGGTATAAAAAGTAGCGTATGTGTTATTCCAGACTTTAGTCTATCTCCGTGCCAAATTTTATGCAGATATTTTAGATTTAGGTATTTTCCCGCGGTAAAAAGTATCCTATATGTTGACCCGGATAATCAGCTATCACTATACTAAATTTCATCAAAATCCCTCCAGTGGTTTTATGTGATGCGGTAACAGACAGACAGACAAAAATTCTAAAAACTATAGATTCAGCCTCTGTATCGATAATAATGTTTATTTCAATAAGATTTTCCAAAAAATATACATAAAGATAATATAATATCTATACATATAATAAAATTGTAACTAAGCCGAATCTGTACATTAAATATTTTTATCCTATTACGCGAATTAATAAAAAAACTAAATTTTAATTTGGTCAATTAGAACTTAATAAACATATGATTTCTTTCACTATGCAAAGAGTGCAATCACAATAAGGTTGTTAGGTTGTTTCATAGAATCTTTACACATTTTGATTCAGAAGTAGAATTCGATAAGAAAAAATTTAATCACTAATATTATTATTAAGATTTATATTAATGTTAGTGATTAAATAAATCAAAAGAGTCAGGCAAACGTTTTTTGCGTTAGAGAAATGGACGCAACGACTATAATTGAATTTTTTAAGATAATGAGATGTCATGTCTTGCGTCAAATTGGAGAAGTTATTAAATGCATCACACATATAAATATTGAATTCTATATCATGATCATCTCTACCCACTCAAATGAGATTATGTCCTATTCTTAACGAGTAGGCGGCCCATTTCGCCTACGCTTAACCTTTAAAAAAGAGCTTCTAACACTTTTTTTTATTTAAAAACACTATATCTATATTAAAATTCATTGTAACGTTTTATAAAATAAGGTATTTACACGTTTATTAAATTGTAACTTATTTTGCACATGATGTTTTGTAAGACCTTTTCTCATTAGGCCCCATGGTTGTTGACCATCTCGTCAGATTTTAGCATTTGTTTATCTAATTTAAATACATTGTCAGAGTAAACACCCGAGTTCTGTAGATTAGGTGTAAGTCAATGAACAAGCTGGTTATTACTAAGTCTGTATACAATACTAGCTGGCACGACAGTCGTTGTCCTGTCCAATTTCAATAATTTTTATGTATCTATTCAAAGAGTCCCGATTCCCAATTTCCCGAATTTCCCAATTTTCCGCTCAAAATCCCAGCGGAAAGTTAAGGCTTATAAAAAATGTTAAATAATGTTTATAGGAAAATAAAAAACATATTTCTGGATATTTTCGACAGCTCTACTTATCGGGTCCAAGTATAGTTAAGAATCATTCAAGTAGATATACATTTAACAACGCTATAAGAAAAAAAAAATGAAAATTTCAAGCTGTTGAGGAGCAGAAGAATTATTACGAACACACGCACAACGAACTTTTACTCGTATACATAAAGATAAAGTGATAGAGACTAGAGTATTAAGAATAGTGACTGTCAGTTGTCACCGTTAAGTAAGTAGTACTTACTGTAAATGTCGTTAGTTTCGTGAAACAGTCTTTGGGGGAATCTTATCAATATTTATATATTGTACCTACCTAGGGATTCATAGTAGGTAGGTGTGTTTTTGCTTTAACATCAAATACGACTTAAATAATAAATCCATATCGTGTACTCTACTTACCTATAGCATTATTTTGACAGTTTCTATACGACAAAAGTTAGTAAAATTTTATAGTTTGTTACTAACTTTACTCGTATATAACTATGTAAGAATTATAAGTTAATTAATTATGGAATTTTATAGTTTGATTGTATAAGGTATTTTAAATCATGTATATTGTTTACAAAGTAGGCTTTTAGTGAATGTTTCATGTTTTTACATATTATAACGTTTTTTTCTCTTGAGTTTGTAATAATAGTTTCTTAGCTGTTTTCATTTATTTTTAATAATGTTGTATCAATATTACATATAATGTTAACCAAAACTAAAATTAAACTATTTATGTTTTTATTACCACAGATTATGATAAAAATCATTATACTCCTTGTTGACAATTGACATGTGACAATTGACATCTTTGTTTGTCATCCATGATTGACATAGCTATATTTTATAAACTCTAAATTCTAACTTTCTTCTCTAGTGTTTTTCTTCTTTTTTACCGCCTACCGGTCATTCTATATGCAACGTGTCTTCTCGTTCTCCATTCTACGCTACATAGGCGTAGTAAATTGTGCCCAAATGGCATTCCTAGAAGCCACGAAACTAACGAACTAAATTGAACTTTCTACTAGTTATCCTTTTCGTAGTCTCTTCTTTCTATAACTTCTATTTTCTCTAATTTCTGCATGACATTGGCGAAGTAAAATATGCCTAACTGGTACCCCTAAAATTTACAAAGAAGGAATAATAATAAACTGAGTGACTAGATATTCATATTTTATCGATATTTACATGAATATATTTGATCTGATATCTATGCTCTTGACTTGTATTCTTAACAGGAGATAACAACTTATCAAAATTACTTGTTTACTTACATTTATTATAAAGTTGGCATTATATTTTAAGCTACATATTAAATTATATGCTATATTTTAAAAAATATGACTACTGTTTCAGAAAAATATTTACAAACCGTGATAAATAATGTTGCGTCTGAATTGCATTTAAAAGAATGGAGTTTTACTAAAAAAAGTTTTGAAAATGTAGCTCAAAACTATTTTGGGTTACTCATACCAATAAATTTAATTGGCAAAGTTTGTGGGAACTACATAAATTTTCCTATTGTTCTTAAATTAGCACCAACCGATGAAAGATTTAGAGTAAGTGGTGCAATTACTATTATGTTTGCGAGGGAAATATTCATTTATTCAAAACTTCTATGTAAATATCAAGACATACAGAATACTCTGCCGGTAATAAATCAATTTATTATACCAAAATGCTATTATATATGCAAAGAATATTGTCATGAAGTAATAGCTATGGAGAATATGTGTGATAAAGGCTATCAACCATTTGTTGATAGTATGTTTTTAGACTTAAACCATATAAACACAGCACTCAAATCTTTAGCAAGACTGCACAGTTTGTCATTTATTCTGAAAGAAAAGGACATAAAGTTATTTGAAGAAGCAAAGGATATTTGTGTTCCTTTAACAGAAAACAATAACACCAGGTATATTCAAATATTGTTAGATAGACTTAAAAAAGCCTTAAAAATGTTTCAAAATACTTGTTATGTTCCACTAATAGAGAAATTGGAACACAATTGTGTTAATCTAATTGAATCAACAGCTTATTCAGTAAAAAGTGTATGTCTCTGTCATGGTGATATTTGGAAAGAAAACATTTTGTTCCAATATGAGGTAAATTATCAATAAGGTAATATTATAATGAAATGATTTGGTAAAAAAATGAGTTCTTTAATTCAATATCTAATGTTTCAGAATAATATACCTCAATCTGCCTGTATAATAGACTACCAAACAACTCGAGTTAGTAGCCCGGCATATGATCTATTATATCTAATTGTTAGTAGCACCTCAGCATCATTAAGAAAAATACATTTCAACCAATTTTTGGATACCTATTATGAAACTCTGGAAGAAACTCTATTACTGTGTGATGTGGAACCTAAAAAAGTATATTCAAAAGACATGTTGTTTTATGATTTGAAAATGGTAGGACCTGCATGCCTTATTGTAGCAAATACAGCAATTTGGCTTTCAAGCGGCTTACAACAAGAAGGTCATGTTCGAAGTAAAGTAATATTAACAACAGAAGAAGAAAAAGAACAGGCTGAAAATAAATATAGAGAAATAGTTAGTGGAATTATAGATGATTTAAGCAGTTATGGATATTTATTATTGTAATAAATATTAAGTTAAATATGAATGATTCTAGTAAAGTTATTTAATTTTCATAATTAATAAATAATCTTTAAAAAAACTTTTTATACAAACGTTCTATCTAACAAAGGTATTTTATATTATTTAAATGACTAAAAAAATATCAAATCAAATGTATACTATTTTACATAGGAAATCTTAGCATTTACTGTATTATGAAGTACTAGCCAGAAAACGAAAACAAATTATCCCAACGTAAATTTTTCCTGGATAAAAAGTAGCCTATGTTTATTCTGATGTATGAGCTATATTATTGCAAAGTTTCAATAAAATCCATTCAGTAGCTTTTGCGTGAAATAGCTACAAACATCCATACATCTATACGTTCAGACATACATCCTCACAAACTTTCGCATTTATAATATTAATAGGATGTTATAGTAATAGAGTATACTCTATATCTATACTGTATGTTCCAATTTGCCATGTAATTAATGTAATGGATTTTCACCTCTGTTGTCAGTAAAATAATATTTTTTTTTTAACTTTGTTACATATAAAATTTTTATATGTAACTAATGTTATTTAACTTTTATATAAGTAAAAACGTGTTGAACGCTTATTAAAATTGTTGTCTTATTTTGGAAAATTTTATTTTAAATTATACCCAAAAAACATCAAATTCTCCAAAAAGCCTCATGTAGCAGATTATATCCTGATATCGGGATATAATCAAAAAGTTTTCTGTAACAATCTATTATTACAGAAACTATTTAATATACAACCAAACAAAAAAGCAATAACAGTTCCTTTTACTTGGTGTTCATGTTAAGATTGTATTGAACAGTCTAACATATGTAGTTTCAAAGCAAAAGGCAGGTTTAGTGGTAACGCGTTCGCTTGGAAAACCAAGTGAACCGGGTTTAAACCCCGTTCCCTCGCATTCCTGACATTTTCATGAGCGAATAATTTTTATTAGATGATTACCATTCGCCTTACGCTAAAAGGCGAAAACCTGTATGCTTAGAGAATCTAGTTTTCGAAAGACATTAGAAGTCATTCAACCCGCACATGTCCAACGTGCTGGATTATGGCCCCTCTCATTAAAGGCCTTGTGGAATGTGAAAAGGCTGAATAAAATAAGATGAAGAAACCAAAATCGCGCTTTGTTTTAACAAGACTGAGAGAAACTATACGTTCCATGCAAACATCACCCAATATGGAATCAAACCCGTGACGTCCGGCTAATTTGATAGGTATCTACCAGCCAGATATCACACAACGCCATGTTGTCAGGATTTATAATACCGATTATCATTGAGATTGTTATGTTATTATTATGTAAATAAGAACACGTAAGTTTACATAATAATATAATAAGCAAAGATAAAAATAAGTATGTTATCAAAATTATATTCGTTGAAATATATCTTATACTAGCAATGCCCGCGGCTCCGCCTGCGTTCAGATGACCAAAAATCAAATTATTAGGTTTTACATATTAGCCTACTCTTACAATGCAGTTTTTGATTTTTTCTCCGAAATGAGATATTATCCCGCGGTAAAAAGTATCCTATATACCCGGATAACCAGCTATCACCATACCAAATTTTATTAAAATCTATCCAGTGGTTTTCTCATGATGCGGTAACAGACAGACAGACAGACAAAATTTGCATCGATAATAATGTCTATTTGAATTAGATTTTCCAAAAAATATTTAATGTACATTTTCGACTTAGTTGCAATGTTATTATATGTATGGTATATGTAAGGAAAATTTCTAATACTGTGCATATCGATATAAACGAGGAGACGTAGCTGGGTGATCTGAAAGGGAACGTAGACCAAGCGCACTTTAAATCTCCTGCATAATTCAAAATTCCTTCGTGTATCCACCCAAGAAGGTGCCAGATCCATAATATCTGATTTTTTCGCTTTCATTGAAACTTTAATACTTTAGGAAGTAGCGTTCAGTAAATATGTATATAAATTTTTTTAGAGATAAATTGAGAGAAGATTTTACTAAATTTGTAATTTCATTTACTTTTTTATTTGTGGCTGTACGCACAATGCACTTTGCCAAAATAAAATGTTTGATTAAAATGTAGAATATTCGTACTTTCAATTTATTTTTCACAAAAAACAAAAGCAAAGTTGTGAAGAGTACTACAAAGTTATTACCATCAATCCATTCAATGTGTTATTCACGCAAATCTTTTGTGCTAATTTTCTTATACTAGCATTTTTCTATTAAACAGATTACATAACTTCTTTACGAAATCTGGGCATAGGCTAGAAAAAATGGTTTGCCCTAGAAACCGTTAAGATATTCTTTATGGCAGGCTCACAGCTAGCTATCTTAAACTATCTTATCCGAATTCTAGTAAAATATATCTACATAATAAATAAATTGAGGCCGTCAGCGTAAAAGTCGGCTAACCCACTGACAGCCGTTTTCGAGAAAATGGCCATTAAATATGAAAATATTTAATAGATAAAACGCAAAAAAAGCTTTGAAACTCAAGTTAGCGCTAAATGAAAAATTATATACATATGTATATTTTAAAATATACATATACCTATAACTTTTCATTTAGCGGTAACTTGAGTTTCAAAGTGTTTTTTTGTTTTTAGCTTATTTTCTTTTGAACTAAATTTGTTATAGACATCTAATAACTATTTTTCAAATATAAATGTGGATGATGGCATTTTCAATCGACTTCAAAAAGGAGGTGGTTCTGAATTCGACTGTATTTTTATTATGTTTGTTACCTCAGAACTCCGTACTTTATTAACCGATTTTGACAATTTTTATTTTGTTTGAAAGTGTATACTTCCGATTTGGTCCCATTTAAATTTGAAAAAATTTAATACCCCTAACCGACCCCTAAGAGTGGAAAAATAGCAAGATGAATTTACCTACTATAACCCACTTCCCAATACATTTTGAGGGTTAGGCCAAATCGTATGTAACTTTTCACCCGCTTTTATTATGTTATTCTAAATTTTATTCATAATACATTAATGCCTACGGTCGCATCTCATTCAGTCTAAGCTATAATATGACAGCAATGGCAATGCAAGTGCACTGAGTGGCTTGACTATATTATCTACATTTCTAAAAAGTGGAAAAGATTAAAATGCAAAAACAAATTTTTAACGCAATTTTTCTTTATAAATAAAACTTTTATAAGTTAAACTTTACATCATATTTAAAATACTTTGTAGTATTTAAGTCGAAAAATAAAAAAAATGTGGGTTAGGCTATTCTTGCACTGACGCGGACGGTCTGATATATCTATCCTTGGTCCTAATCGTAAATATATGTAAACAATAAATAGTGTTTCCAGTTCCATTTTGGCAACCCACCAACGCTTAGCGAAAACCCTTATTCATATACTCGTATATATATTATGTAGAAAAGAAGGCATACATTGGTAGCAGCATTTAATGATTTATGGTTATACTTATGTTATAATGAAAGATATATTTTACAAAATTTATAAGACCACAAAAATAATTAAAAGTACTTAAGTTAAATTGTTTTTGAATTAAAAAAACATAACTTTGTATATTTTTATTCACTTTGTTTAAATAGTTACTATGACTTCTACGCGATATTGGCGCTACGCGACTAGCACACCTAAAAGCGACTGGCCACAGAAATAATTTTATTGTTTGTTAATAATACTTCAACGAAAAGTTGTACACATTCAAAGGTTCATTAATTCTTTGAATTTTGTAAATTACCTTGCCTTTTTTATATATTTTTCCTAGATCTTTGCCAATTGTAATTAGATTTTCATAATTATTAAATCTATGTAGCTACTAAATATTATATTAATCTATAATATCTATTTCAATTTGCCATCTTAGAAGCTTTATGCAACAGACTAATAAAACGTTATAACGACGTATAATCATAAATTTCTGTAAGAGACTATTATTACAGGAACGATTTAATAAATAGGAATAAAAAGTACTGTTTAGTTTTGTTACCATTATTATTTTATTGCAACACATATTGTACACTTGTCTCATTCATTTTATATGGTATGTAATCTATCTATCACCTTCCCACTTCTTAACGGGGATTGGTTACCTACCACGCTGGTGCGTATTAATTGGATAGAAGAAAGCATGGACACAATGGCCGCCGTTACAATATTGCGAAGTTGTGCAAAACTTTATGTGGAGTTTAAGAATTAGAAAATCCTTGAAAATATCCATTCAAGTCAGTGTTAGTGCGCACTATAAAGATAAACGCAGGCAAAGGGGTGAGTTTAGATATAATTTAATATATATTTATTCTCTAATATTCTTCATCTTAACATGCGCCACCAAAGTAGGTAGTCTAAGTATCGCGTATAATTTATAATTATAAATACCAGCGACCTAAACTTCCTGCACTCAGGGTATAGATCCAATCCGAGATTATACAACCAAGGAAGATTTATCCCACAAGTACATATAAATATCATCGTTCCATTCATGAAATGAAAAACAAACAAAAATCAATAACACTTTTCTTTTGTCTTCTAGTTCATGTTATTACTGTATTGAGGAGATTTTTATAATTATTAAGTAGTACCTATAGGTATAAGTGTCCTATATGAATTTTAAAGAAAATTACCACCTCTTATAGTGGGTGGAATAATTGATAAGTGATTTTAATGGTGTGTATTGTGTATGAAAAAATGCCTTAAAGACGTTAAATATGATGGCGACATTGTAGATTTGAAGACGTATAAATCAGCAGTACTTATTTCAATTTGTTATGTTATTATTCCAATTATATTTTAATGATTTCTAGATTAACTATGTTAACTGCCTGGATGGTCCAGTCGCTGGCATGTATATCTGTAGATCCGGAGGTCCTGTGTTCATTTTCCGGGTCGCGTAGTTGGTAACAGCCTGGAGTAGGGAAGTTGGCGGTGTTTTACTTCCACTCCTGTGCCTTGGAGAGAATATAAAGTCGTTGGTATTTACATTCTCTGGTTGCGTCTGTGTAATATAATATACTAGCGACTCACCCTCGCTTCGCTCGGGTTCGTCCCTAGCTTGATTCCCCATACAAACTTTCATCCCTATTTTCACCCCCTTAAGGGATAATTTCTTGAATAAAAAGTATCCTATGATGTCCTTTCCCAGGGTCTCAAACTATCTTCTTACGAAATTTCATCTAAATCTAGATCCAAAGATTACCCCCTACAACGTCACAAACTCACAAACTTACCATCTTTATAATATTAGTATAGATTACATATAAAATATTTTAAGTAGGTACCTGTCTATGTACATACATACATATAACTAATGTAAGTAAAATAGCCAGAAAATCGATTAATTAATTATAAAAGATTCTTACTGGCATCGATGATAATTAATCGATCCTAAGGCGAATTTTGTGCACAAGTTATTTCCTCAGACGTCCACTGGGGTAGCAGTACAAAATACTAGAAATTTCTTAGAAAATAGTAAATATCTACATATGAGTCAGGAAACTTTATAACACAATCGATATTAGTAATTTATATTGATGGTGATATTTAAAGTAACATATTCTAATATCACAAGAAGAACGCAATGTTTGAAGGGAAATGAATGTTTTCATGTTTAGGAAGGGTAGTCTTATTTATATTTTTATAGGCAGTGGTCACGTGTTCCTCAGTCAAATGTCACTACGTGATGCTATCCACATAATGTATGGATTACGTGCTTATTGATATCTTGCTTATTGATATCTTGTACCTTTCCTCGATTCTATTTTTTTTAGTTCTCGTTATTTAGTATTCGTTCGTTTTTATATTACATATTATTTATAACTAGCGGCTCACCCTCGTTTCGCTGGGGTTCGCCTCTAGGAAAACAACAACAAATCTATCCCTCGGGAACCGTATATTTTTCCGGTATAAAAAGTAGCCTATGTGTTATTTCAGACTATAATCTATCCCTGTGCCAAATTTCATCCAGATCCGTCCATCCGTTCTGGCGTGAAAGAGTAACAAACATCCACACATACTCAAACTTTCACATTTATAATATTTATATTATACAGATAATTAAGAAGCCAAAGGGCATAACACTTTGTATTTTTATAAGAAATTTATGCCTAAAAAAGTAAAAGATGATTTTATTTAAGAGTGCCTTATTAAATTTGGGATAACTCAAATATTATACAATATTCGTAAGGAAAAGTCACTCATATATAACAAAATGAGCTTAAAAGAAAGGAAATATCAACTAATTTTCCATTTTCTTGCTTTAGAAATTCCAGATGAATTCGTATAAAGCATATCAGTGGAGTAGGGCAATCGTTTCATTTCATGGAGCTTACCTTGATAAACCTACTGAAGCAACGCGCTTGGCTTAATTCACAGTGACGCATTATTCGATTACCCGCTCATTCGCTTTGGAAAATCTTGCTTCATTACGTGTCCTTGTCTTATATTTCACGATTCCTTATGCTGCGAAACGGTGTAATAACTAATAAGGAATATTTGAAATTGCTATATTCGTTTCACTCAGATTGTCTGCATATTATGTTTTTCAGTAATTTCAAAGTAGGTATCAAAATTAATCTACAGTTTTTTATTGAATTAGAAATTAAACAGTAACGACGACTTCCTTTTAGTATTATTAATATTGTGATTGTGTGATTTTATAATTAAAAAATACGTATAGTGTTGTTATGATTTTTTTTTGCAGTCCGTTTAAGGCAAAACGCAGGTCGAAGCATCATTACCTATTACTCTACATTTAATTTGGTAATAGTTTTGCTTTTCCTCACCTCCAGGTAAATTTCTAAGAAATAAATCAAATTTCTAAGAAATCTATTGTTAACTGTAACGCCGGCGTGTCCGCGCTCGTGGAGGGATTATTGTTGGTAGTATTGTTAAATATAGATATAATTTCTTAAAATACTAATTGGGTGTCATATTTTTTTTTAATTCATATTTTGAAAATATCATGATTCATGAACAAATTAAAGGACGCTTAAATTATTTTAACTTTTTTATCTGTAAGTAATTTTACTCGTAATCTATACATATAATAAAATTCTAAGTCAAATCTGTAAATTAAGTATTTTTTTGGAAAATCTTATTGAAATAGACATTATTATCGATACAGGAGCCGAATCTATAGTTTTTAGAATTTTGGTCTGTCTTTCTGTCTGGAAACGTATCACGAGAAAACCTCTAGACAGATTTTGATGAAATTTGGTATGATGATGATATCTGGTTACCCGGGTAATCTAACATATAGCATACTTTTTACTGCAAGAAAATATCTCATCTTTAAGAAATCTAAACTAAACGTTAAATAGTGATAATATAATAAGAAATAGTTTGTCATTATGAATAGGAAACATGTTATAAGGGTACCTACGTTGGGTATTAAGTCTCAGATTAGAGCTGATGTAATAATCGAGTTTACTCGCTCGATGGCGTCTAGGTAATCTGCGCAACTATTCAAATTTTAACTTCTAACAAATGTGAGCTGTCGGAGACATGAAAATTTACATTCTATTCTAGCTTACCTAAAATATTCTTACTTATTCTTGCCAAGATCTAAACCACTTTTCGAAGAATATTATTATGCTTGTCATGTTGGCATTGTCTCTTGATTATAATAGTAATTTTGCTGTATTCTACTTAGCAAATTTAACATAATTCTTTATTAGCCACTTATTATACTTTTTCTTGTATAATTAATATAGAAGTAGAACTAACCTGTACCAAGTAGTTATTAATGGTTGACGATTAGAATGATAATATTTCAGCCCTTTACGTAACGTCACACTGCTAGAAAATGCAAAAATTTTATTTGCACAAAATATTAGCGAATAAGGTGTTTTTGCCAAAGAAGTATAACTTCTTACGTGCGTACATTACAGTAAAAAGACACGTTTTTTATTTTTTAAATATATTTTATTATTTACATAATAACTGTAGAGTCCAGACAAAGACAAGGATTGCGTTTCGGTAAGTAATTGATTTCTACATTGTTATTTATTTTCCAACCACTAAAGGTGAAAATCAAAGTTGTCTTTTTAGACTTAACATACAATAGGCTTATTGTTTACATTAAAGAAAGTTTTAAATATATATTTAATGACGTAGATAGGTATATCTTAATCTACTTAAATAATTATTATTGTTAGTGTTGTAATAACAATACTTACATATTTTCTGAATTATACTTTCAATGAATCATTTTATCTAACTTGATATGGTATCATATGATATCATATGGCTTTTAGGAATTGGCTGTTTTGTTTTATCGTGCCCTAGCATTGCCTGCGGTTCCGCCCACGTTTAAATGATTAAGAAACAAACTCTTTTACATACATCGTGAAAATAATAACAAAAAATTTCGTTCGATCGGTTTTTAGCACGGGTCCTAAATAAATAATTTCACCTACTATTATTATTTTAATCGATTGCATTACACATGTAAAGCCGAGTCCACGTTTACTAGACACAAAAGTTAATTGGTTCAATATAGTTAATATATATTGAATATAGACCACTTTATACTGTAATACCCAAGACAAACCAATGTTGTTCGATATCACTAGAGATATAGGAGAGACAAGAATATCCTCGTATTCATGTAGAATTCTGGCATGATAAAAAAAACTTGGAAATTAATCCAAAGTATGTAGAGATATAAAGTTGGCTCAGTTTTTAATTGTACAATTACATTATATAAAATATTATGCAGTCACCTGTAAATAAATTTTTAAAGCATAAAGACTAAATTTTTATATACATTATTATATATATATATATATATATATATATATATATATATATATATATATATAAAATCGGGAGGTACATCATACTTTTAAAGAAAATATTTCTATATTACAAAGCTTTATAAAAATATGGAAACATATTCTGTAATGGGTTATAAAACTATTTCCCTAGCAGCTATGCTGGAAAGGACAAGGCAATAGTTTACCATGTTTTCCGCTTTCCATCAAAGTGGGAAAAATATTTGTTGGGCGCATCCTAACGCCGGAAACCAGATGAGTTACGATTCACAAAAATTCGTATCGTCATCGAACTTTTTACCATGTTCAGGACCTACAGTTTATAATACTGGTTACTTTTCAACTTTCTAATGTAGCGAATGTAGCTAAAGGGGTTAAATTATTTAGATAACTTATATAATGTTACTTTATATTGTTGTAATGTATGTTTCTGGCAGCTTTAAGAATACCCTACAAAGAAAAGTTATGCACAGAACAACAGAATGTGCCGAAATCTATACGTACCTATAATAAAATTGTAACTAAGCCGAATCTGTACATTATTTTTTTTTAAACCTTATTGAAACAGACATTATTATCGATACAGAGGACGAATCTCGGAATCTATAGTTTTAAGAATTTTTGTGCCTGTCTGTCTGCCTGTTACCGCATCACAGAAAAAGCACTGGAGGGATTTTGATGAAATTTGGTATGGTGATAGCTGGCTATCCGGGTCATCATATAGGATACTTTTTACTAAGGAAAATTAACTCATTTCTGGGTTTATACTAAACGTTAAAAAGGGCGAGTCGCTAGTGTATGTACATATGTATTTATATATTCAGCCCTTTTTAAAGTCCCACTGCTGGGCACGGGCCTCCTTTCAATATACTATGAGGATCAAGCCATAATCCACCACGCTGGCTAAGTGCGCGTTGGCGAACTGCACATGTCTTTCGAAAACTTGCTAGGTTCTTTCAGACATGCAGGTTTTCTCACGATGTTTTCATTCACCGTTAAGACAAGTGGTAATTACGTGAAATGATTTGTAGATGAAAACATTAGAGGTGCGAGACCCGGATTTGAAACCGCTCCATTGCCTTCATATATGTATTTATTTATTTATTTATTTATGTACTATAAAATATATGTTATACAAAATAAAGCAACAGAATGTAGTATAGTGTAAAGGCTAACTGATCTTTTTAAGAGATTTCTTCCAGAAACCATTCAGAAGTGAGAAAATAAATTAGATTAGTGCAGTATATGTATGTATGTATGTAAGTAATTTAAAAGTAAAACACATTTTATTTCACAGTAAAATAGAAAGGTTTAAACGTTCTCGAGGCTGTAAACCTACATTTTATGATTGTCGACTAGACTTTTTTTCATGTTACTAACAGTCCTAGTTAAGCTTTGCTTTGCTTTGTGATCAGTGGCTCGTGCTTACATGGAGACAGTTTTTTGTTAGTGGCATTTTTAAATGTCCAAGCATTTACAGTAAAGGCTTTTTAAAATTTGTATTTAAAATTTGCCATATATAAAAAGAAAAATTAAGTATAAGGATATATTACTTAAGTTTTTAATTAACACCAAAATAGTCTATTATAATTGATGAAATGATATCAAAGTCATAAGGTTTTAGAAAACAAATTTATTATAGAGAATAATAATTAATTGACAATCCATACTAATATTATAAATGTGAAAGTGTGTTTGTTTGTTTGTTTGTTTGTTTGTTTGTTTGTTTGTTTGTTTGTTTGTTTGTTTGTTTGTTTGTTTGTTTGTTTGTTTGTTTGTTTGTTTGTTTGTTTGTTTGTTTGTTTGTTTGTTTGTTTGTCTGTCCTTCTTTCACGTCAAAAAGGAGTGACAGATTGGCGTGATTTTTTGTGTGGACATAGTTGGAGGGCTGGAAAGTGACATAGGCTACTTTTCAGCGCGGGACTTAACCTAATTCCCACGAGAAAATACTTTATAATACAATCTCAAACTCAAATCAAACTTGGTATTAATGCTCTTCAATAAAATTAAATAAATACGTGTTTTAGCATTTTTCTTAGCTATAAGTGGGTAAAATAGTGGATGAAAGTTTGTATGAAACTACTTTTTTAGAGATTTTTTTGTAGTTTTAGTTATACTGCTAGTATAACATATGTAAAAGCTAATGACGACTGACACTAATATAAAACAGTTCCTATATTAAAGCGTGAACTGAAGGCGTCCATACTTTCATCAATAATATATTTAATTCTGTCGCGTTTCAATATTTTTAATAATCCTCTCATAATCAAAAGTATACGGCATCGATTTGTGTGGAAAACAATAATGGCTAAATACAAAGTAAAGTACATGAAACCAATTTTCCTTCATAAATCTTGGAGGGCCGTCAGAAGGCAATTGAAGACCTAACAAGCTCGCTTCTGAGAGTAAGCTGCAAAGTAAGCTCGGATTACACGCAGGGCTAGCGTTATTTATAGCGGTTGCTTTTAAGATAGATCCTAAAATTTTTTACACTTGACAAACTTCGTTTTAGCTAAACCTTGACGGCTTTTGCCGTTTTATTCCCCAATTTATGTAAATACTACATTTGGTTTAAAAATTGGTATTATTCTATGATCTATTGTGGGATAAAACGGTATGGCATGCGAAGTTACGTAAGTCACCTTAAAAATATGAATTTATTTAAATTGATTGTATATATATATATATATATATATATATATATATATATATATATATATATATATATATATATAATAAATTTATTATAACTTTTTGGAGTTCCATTCCATTCGACGGAAGATGTTCCGATCTCTGCCGTATCAATATGGCTGCAGTGCCGGATTAACCACGTAGCAAGAGTAGCAATCGCTACGGGCCCCGCGCAAAAGGGGGCCCCGCATATTTAAACACGCTCATCTCTGCCTGAGCGCGATTTTTTGAGTGAAACTTATTAAGACTTGGTATATTGAATTTATTTGATGTCACAAAGCGTGAAACGTCACACCTTTTCCTACTAATAGACCAATCGGAATCCGCTTATTTTTAAGAGAAAAATATATATTGAAAGCCTGAAGTTTTATGATTTTAAAATGTTAGCAGGTATATAAGGAAATCAAATTCGTAAGTGCCCCCTATGGCCACCTACCTCCGAGAAATGGCGGGACGCAAAGCGTTGAAAATAGTTTTTTTTTTCAATTTCTGCTTTACTGTGACGTTCTATCGAAAAATGTTTTGTACAAAAGTTGTAGGTTTAGTAGAAATCTACACTTTTTATAAATAACACTTTTTGCAATAATCTCAAAGTATTCGAGATATTTGCAAAAAACTCAGTTAATATTTTCTTAGATTTACGCGAATGTTTGACATTATTAAATAAAACTATCTTTTCGGATTATTTCGCGGATTTATTTTGATTTTTGGTTCCCGACGTTTCGAATGCTTTACAGCATCCATGGTCACGGGAGAGACTGAGGTGTTACATGTCTTGAATGTATAGTTGTTACAGACAGCCTACCCACAATTAACAAAATGAAAGTTGCACCAATTACATTACAATATTTTGTAACTTTAAACATTTTTATAATTTTATAATTTTAATTATAATTGAATATGGAAAATTATTTATTTAATTTTTGCTATTATTTTTATAATTATTACAATTTTAAAAAATATTAATTAGTAATCTATATTTAGTGTTGCCATTATTATATTCATAACCATAAAGAAAAATATAAAATATAGTATTAATTATTTATTTATTATACCATCATATGTTTATATTTATTATATCATAGACCTCAAATCCTGGCGAAAGAAAACCGATATCGCCCTAGAATGATTCGAGAAGCCATTGAAATTAAAAAACATCCAAATTTCAATAGGGAAGATGGCTGGGTACTACCATCGTCATGGGATCCTGTTATTAATATAATAAAATCAAATAATAAATATAAACATAACAGACAGGCAGATGTAGTAAGTTCATACTGTGTAGATCAAAATGACAGCTTATCTGATTAATATTTTTCATTTTTCATTTGTAAAAGTATATATTAATAGTGTTGCTTAGTAATTTGTTTTTTAAATAATAGCAAACTAAATTAAAATTATTATCCTTAATTAATTTTAACTTTTTAAATTATATGGCTTAAATAATTAATACTATATTTTATATTTTTCTTTATGGTTATGAATATAATAATGGTAACACTAAATATAGATTACTAATTAATATTTTTTAAAATTGTAATAATTATAAAAATAATAGCAAAAATTAAATAAATAATTTTCCATATTCAATTATAATTAAAATTATAAAATTATAAAAATGTTTAAAGTTACAAAATATTGTAATGTAATTGGTGCAACTTTCATTTTGTTAATTGTGGGTAGGCTGTCTGTAACAACTATACATTCAAGACATGTAACACCTCAGTCTCTCCCGTGACCATGGATGCTGTAAAGCATTCGAAACGTCGGGAACCAAAAATCAAAATAAATCCGCGAAATAATCCGAAAAGATAGTTTTATTTAATAAAAACTCAGTTTTTAACTTTTTCTTGTTTTTTTTATTTTTAATTTCTAGAATAATCTTTTGATTTCCATGAAACTGTAATCTTCGAAATACATATAATAAATAAAAAAATGAAATTGAAATGATTAGCCATTTCCGAGAAAAGTATGTTTTATGGTCTCGAGAGGCTGAAAATCACCCCCAACTTCAAGTGGGCGTTTACATTTAAGAAAAAAATCGTTCAATTCATTTCTATTCCTTTAGTTTCATGTAAATCCAGGGAATCGATTCGGGACACCTGTGATTTTCAATCTTGCGCCTTAGCTGCTGGACCAAGATACTTATACCTGAGCGTGCGAAATTAGCGACCATATTTTGCGTAGAATATAAATATATAATGTTTTATTATGGTTAATAATGAAAACTCGAAAACACGCGCTTTCCTAGACATAAGTCTAATCTAGATCGATTTTTTGCCCTCGAAAACCCCACATGCCAAATTTCAGCAAAATCGTTAGAGCCGTTTCCGAGATCGCCGGTATAAATAAACAAAAATTGGTCGTTTGAAGGTATTAGAATTTAGAAATATCTATTAAAAAAAATTGTGCAGTATCGTCACTTTTCAATTGTTAGTTTCTTTTCAAAATCATCCTAAATTGCCAGGAATTCTCATCTCTGGCTTTTTGTACTTGTCAAAGCCTAACAGAGCCTATAGGAATCGACTGTACTATTAATCACTCACAAAATTGTAACCTATAGATGGCAAATAAACGTATTGAGGTCTGAGGTATTGAGTATTGAATTGTTTTTTTTTTTACCACTTTATACTTAAAAACCCATAGCAGATCAAGGGCTCTGCAAAAGAATTTGCTACGGGCCCCGCGCTTGCTTAATCCGGCACTGTATGTCTGTCAAGTATAAGGAATACAAATATATAACATTTAAGTTTGACGAAAGTTCAGAGCCTAAAATTTTAAAGAATACTAGAGCTCTCAGTTGACAGGACAAATTAACGAGAATTCTAGGCCTTTAAATTCCAATAATGAAGCCTTATTCACGTGAAGCGAACTCACGCTTGACTGATTCTTTTTAAGCCCTGTCCTCGATTTAGGCTCATTTCTTCTATATGTGTACAGAAGTACTTTTCAACAGTGATTAATAGCTAAGGCACAGGTATTGGATCAAATAGTTTTCAACATTATTGGATCTCAAAGGCTTGAAACACTAGATGTCTAATTGGACGTAGCTGAATGCATTGTGAATTCCATTACGCAAATAAGTTGGACGTAATTTTAATTTTAAAGCTATAGAATTTTTAGCAAATTATTTTTAATTTATTTTATGGAGAGTATTAATCATTGATTTTAAATAGTTCAAATTGCGAAACGGCATTGATAAGAACTACTTTGACAGATGCTCTGTCTACATGATCAAGATATTATTTATGTACTTTTGATATTTATGTATGTACTGTTGTTGTTGTTGTTGCTGTTTCAAGCAATCAAAAAAATTCGGCTTTATACATCTGTCTATAATATACTTATACGTATTATTACTAATAAGTAATACTTTGTTGACCGATATATCAGAGGTGCGAGACCCGGGATTAGAACCCGCTTCACTTGATTTTCCCAAGCGAGCGCGTTACCACTGGGCTACCACTGCCATTTTTTCTTATTTTTTTTTAAATTCACATATAAATGTTAAAACTTTATTTCTTATTCTTTTTATAAAAATTGGGCGAGTGTGAATATTAAGTTAATAATTATTTTATTTTTAGCAAAAACGTACAAACATATGTTCATCTAAAAGTCGTCTCGGACAAAATGGACACTGATTTTGAAGGTAAGGTAAACTAAAGTAAACTGTGTCATTTTTACCTGAAATATAAAACCTATTTCAGGTAAAACATGACACACAAAGGATGCAAGATAGCCAAATGCGGTAAATCCAACGGTTATCAAAAGGAAGGACTAAAGGGTCGAATAAAATCAAAGAGTTTCCGACACATTTGTTTTAAGAAGAGTAAAGGTCTGCTCAATGATCCGTCTGGCTATTCTGCTAAACCTTTAATATTTTAAATCTTAAAAGGCATAATAAAAAACTTGAAGTCATATTTTATAAATTTGTAAATTATCGTACACGGATTAAAAAGAACAAGCAATAATTTGGTGGAATGAAAAGGATTCTAAAAGCGATGCTTCGATTTTTATTTCGTCAAATTTGGCCTCATTTTTCCGTGGAAAGGTATAATATGAGGTTCTCATAATAATATGGTCAGAGATCATGAACAAAATTGTAGTAAATACAAAATATAAATTCAATGTACTAAATTATGAGATTCTCTTAAACTTCTTGTTTTATAAGTTTTGGAGTAGTAACTATTGAATCTAAGAATTTAATTTGTTGGTTCCATATAGAAAGTTTTGAACTAGACGTATAAATGAAATGTTTTATTATGGTTAATAATAAAAGTTTATTAAAACTTATTAATAATTAAAGTTGAAATTTTAAAATTTGGTATATAATATATGGCTTAATTTAACAAAAAGTCATTTAATTGGTGGCTCATAAAGAGTTAGGTAGCTTCAGTGATTCTGAACACTTTGTTGTTTGTCCCTCTGAATGACATTTGTTACCTTTTAAAGAAAAGTTGTGTTTTATATTCACAGGCATTTTATGTCGTCCAAACCGTCATGTTTATACATATTTAATTGTTTTAAGGCTTATAGGAAGTGGTTTCCAACTCGACACGTATAAATGTTTTTTTTTGGATTATGGTTTAAAATAATTAAGGATAATACGGATTGTGTTGTGTGATAACTAGGTTGGATAGTGGACGTATTTTTATTTTTTAGTGACTTTTACATATATTCACGAATAATTTAATTGCAATTACGTCTTTATTTGTGTTCAAAATATTCAAATATTTTTTTAATTTCAATACATGGAAGTAGGAAAAGCGAAATTTTCTTTTAGAAATAATATTATCTATAATTCCGATATAGGCAGAGAGCCGAGAACGGAATGAAAAATCATAACGTTTTCTTTCCTAATATCCCGGACAAGAAAATCAGGACATCGCTTTTAAAAAAAATTTAAAGAACACTAGCATTGCCCGCGGCTCCGCCCGCGCTCGGATGACTAAAAACCAATTTGTAGGTTTTACATATTAGTATACTCTTACAATGCAGTTTTTGTATTTTTTTCAGAAGTAAGATATTTTCCGGTTGTAAAAAGTATCCTATATGTTGACTCGGATATCCAGCTATCATCATACCAAATTTCATTAAAATCTGTCCAGTGGTTTTCTCGTGATGCGGTAACAGACAGACAGACAAAAATTTTAAAAATTATAGATTCGGGCTCTGTATCGATAATAATGTCTATTTCAATTAGATTATCCAAAAAATATTTAAAGTACAGATTCAAGTTAGTCACAATTATATTATATGTATAGATAATATATTTTATGACATTATTTTGTACGTAGAGCAAATATGACCGTGGTTCACAAAAGCAAACTCAAATTTATTTTCTAATAAAAAATGTGGGTTATACTTAAGCTACTAAGTAAACGAATATAAACGAAGGGTTATCCCTTGTGTAAATGTTACAAAAACCTTAATATTATGTTATATTTGTAGAAATCTTTAAGATTGTTTAAACGCTATTTCCGGCCTTGGGCGTTTGTACCTTCACAATGTAATATTTTTATATTTCTTTAGTTAAATATGTATGTAGGCGACATATAGAGGCGATATTCTATACCTACATATTACGGTATTTAAACTATTATTGCAAGTAGAGTAAGTGCGAATACTTTAGTTTATTAGGAAATCAAGAAAATAAAAACAAAAAAAAAATATTTAAAATATTAAATCAAGATTCAAGTTGATCCATATTGATAGGATATCTATAATTATAAATGTGAAGGTGTGTTCGTTTATAATTGGGATTTGTGTTTTGTAGATTTTGTTGGAGAGTTGGATTACTAACGAAGTTAGATATATCACAGGAAAATATTTCATTTCCATTTCCACTTGCTATAATATCACTTTAACTTTTATTCTCATCAACTTACATAATATGTTACTTGTTAGTTTTCTAGTACTTACATTTATTGTTGTCCTTTTAATCAATTTTTGTCGGAATATTAAAAAAAAAAGATATATACAGACGAACACAGATCCTCCTCCTTTTTGGAAGGCGGTTAAAAACATTACCCGATTAGAATCATGCGTTAAAATGTTAATTTTTTTATACCTTAATAACTTTATTTAAATAATAATAATAAAAATACAATTTGTACCAAGGGTTGTTAGTTCATTTAATAATACGACAACAAAGTCGACTTTGATCAGATTAATAAACTAACTATAATTTACACCCAAATGATCTTGATTTAGTATAAAATCGATGTGACTCAAGGATTTGATTACAATGTCGGACAAATACGTAAACGTTTAAGCATGTGTGATTTTTTTAACTATTGGAAACAATTTCATAGACTTTGGTTTCTCAATTTTGCAGTACGTGAAAGAAGAGCAGGGTAAATTGTTTTAAAACTACTTGTTTTAAGATTACTTTTGGTGAACTAAATTTCTAGAAATTTATATACGTCTAGAAGGAGCATGTAATTCTGATATTCGGAGAAAGCATTATATGTAAGGAACGTTGGCTTAAAACGTCTGACGGACGGCTATTATTGAAGACCTAACAAGCGCAATTTGGAACTAAACTTCAAAGTAGTACCTAAACATCTTCCTGTAAGGTTACCAACCATTAAAAAATTCTATTATATTTCCTATATTTTGTAAAATTTTCTCAATTGTGAGGAACAATTAAACAATTTCCTGGACGTTACAGCGCTGGTGCAACTTTATTCACATTTTAGTCAAACTTTCTCTACAACGTCACATAAAATTTTACATTCAATGTATTCACCACTCAGATCGTTGATATGCTGTCACGTTTTATTAATAGGATAGTATATTGTTATAGTTTGATGAGAAGAATTTGGAAAAAGATAAAACTGCTCATCTCAATGAGATTTTTAATTTTGATTGCAATTTTTGAATCAACCCAAAGATTGCAAACAAAATGGAAATTTGGAAAGGGCAACGTCTGTCGGGTCAGGTATAAAAATATAAATAATAAAATAGCTGTATAAAAATAAATGAGGCTTTGCTAATCAATATAACCCAGCCGTGTAGCCCTTGTTTATCGTGAAGCTATTGGAGCGGCGTTAGGCTATCGGACTCATTTAATTACTTTAAAAATTAATGAGACGAATGTTAAGGTCTATAGTAAATTGACCTCTAGAAAACAAAATACGTGTAATATACTGAAGCATACCGTTAAATGTTTGCTTAAAGACTAAACAGTTTATTTAGGTTGAAAACCCGTAAATGGTCAATTAAACACCTATAAACAAAAACAACAGGTAGAAAGGGATATCACGTTCATTTCTGATTCTATTCTGTACAAGTAATATTTCGACGATATCTAAAATTAAATTACGAATACCTACTTATCTATACTTAATAGGGCAATATGAATAAAGTTGAAATAACTCCTTTTTGAACAAAATTGCAAAGCTAGCTCGACTTAAACAGTCAATAGTACAACCACGAGCAAGCTTGACTTAGAGTTCAGAAATTTTAATGAATATATTTAGAAAATTTCTCAGAGTAACAACAAGATTTTTTTTTAAATAAATGACTGTTCTCGTATTAGGATTATTCATTTGTAAAACTAGAACCACTGAAACTTACTGAGTACTAAGAATACCGCAGTACAATATATATATATATATATATATATATATATATAATATATATATATATATATATATATATATATATATATATATATATATATATATATATATATATATATATATATATATCTACTGTACTGCGATACTCTTACAGGGCAGTGGTAGCCCAGTGGTAACGCGCTTGCTTGGGGAAACCGAGTGAAGCGAGTTCAAATCCAGGGTCTCGCACCTCTGATATTTTCATGTGCGAATCATTTGCAACATGATTAGCACTCCTATTACGATGAAGGAAAACATCGTAAGGAGACCTGTATGTTGAAGAGAACCTAGCAAGTTTTCGAAAGACATGTGCAGTTCACCGACCCGCAGTTGGCCAGCGTAGTGGACCATGGTCTGATCCTCCTCGTACTCAGCAGAGGAGGCTCTGGCCCTCCTCAGTAGTGGCATATTAAAAAGGGCTGAATATAAAATTCAAAATACTAACACCGCAAATAATAGCAACGTAACAAGATCTTGAAAGTGGTTGTGATGAATAGTGTAGAAATATTGGCTTACACATATATGAAAACGTATAGTTGCAGCTTAAAAATTTATAAAACATGAGTGCAATTTCCTGCCTTAAGTTACAAGTTCTGGTGGCTTTCTCATGTAGCAATGTGAATTGAATGGGAATAATACAATATGTTATGTTGCTTGATGCACAATATCAAATGTGGAATGTATTGTAATTTTGTTTTCTTACAAGTGAATAAATCATTTCACTCAGGCCAGGCAAGTCCATTTTGTGTATTTCAATAGATTTTTGCAATAGAACAACTCAATCAATCAAAAACACTAATTTTCGTAATAAACAACATTATAGATTCCTTAGCAAAGAGTATATAGTCGTATGAGTATAAGTCGAATAATACAAGATGTGATTCTTAAATCGTTGAAGAAGATGTTTTTTTTTATTAACCTATTATGATTCTATAAAATGAATGACCTATTATGTTTTGTGTCATTTGAATGCAGTTTTAAAAATTTCCAAATTTAACGTTTGTATTATAACATCTTGACCAAGTCCCAAGATATTGTTTTAAAGCTTTAGACTATTTGCATTGCGGATAAGGCACAGTGAGCACACACTCTTTTTCCGCTAAAGTAAATTAAATCAAGTCACTTGGTGAAACCCTAATAATATATTACAAAATAATAACTTGAGGCGTACAAGCATTTATCTAACTCCATGTGGAATAAACCTCGTTTCCAGTTGCAAGTAGAGCATGCAAGTCAGACAAATGTGTGACAGTTGGTCCAAACTTAACTTTGTTATCTGTTGTCGGTAGCTAAAAGTAAACGAATAGGTAACATTAACATAACTTAATCCGTCTCTAAATTTACATATTGTGCCTAAAAGATATTTTTAACTTTAAAAGGAATTGGTTTCGTATATTATTCGGTGAATTATTAGACATGTAAGTTTTTCGAGTAGGTTGTTAGGTGCGATCTAGGCATTTATTCGTATTATATGTAGGCATTCAGCCCTTTTTAACGGCCCACTGCTGAGTAGATCTCAGCTGTGGACTTGACAGTCCGCAGGCTCTGGCGATAGCCCACCACGCTGGCTAAGTGCGGGTTGGCTGACTTCACAAGTCTTTCGAAAACTTGCTAAGTTCTCTCAGACATGCAGGTTTCCTTATGATCTTTTCCTTCACCATAATGATAATCATGTTAGAAATAATTCGCACATGAAAGTATTAGAGGTGCGAGTCGCGGAATTTGAACCCACGTCACTCCGTATCCCAAGTAAGCACGCTACGACTGCGCTACCATTGCCGACATTCATTCACATTTATGTAATTAAATAAATTGATATATAATAAAGTAAAGATAACTTGATAAAATAAACTATACACTACCTATTTATATTAATTCAATAAAAAATTAAAGTTTTTGTTGTCAATAATAATAAATTGGTTATTTTTTTACTACTTATCTAGGCATATGTATTCATTATTCATGTAGGATTATTGCAATATTCTAGGTCGGTAGTTCACAATCGATATGGATTACGAGTAATAAATTTAAGCCAAAAGTCATATGTACAAAACACGAAAACATTATTGGTAAAATATAAGATATCTTCTCGACAATAAATAAAATATAAACATACGTAATATATGTTACAAAGTAAGTATATTTTATTTTATTTAAAACTAGCGACTCACCCTCGCTTCGCTCAGGTTCGTCCTTAGATACGTTTTCACGCTTAGTGTAGAATAGATTTCATTTTTTTTTTCGTGAATTTTTCCGATGTTTTAATAGTTATTCTGCTATTCGGGATGAAGACAAATCCAACAAAACAAAGATAATAAAAATCGGTCTAGCAGTTCTCGAGTTATAAGTGTTTGAACAAACCCGACTTTGTTTTACGTATTATGTATATAGATTTCAAATATTTGCATAAATCTAAGAAAGTATTGAGTATTTTTTATTTAGAGTCTGGCCTCTTTATTATTTTAACAAAATGTTTATTTTTTTCTTTTTGGCGTAGGCGTAGTCGTAAGATTGTGAAATAAAAAAAGCTATTTTAATATCAAAGCAATTTAAGTTAGTCTGATGCCAATTATTATTATAACTAAGGCAAACTCTTTAAATTGCCCATCAATTTGCTCCTATTCCTAATAATTTTATATACTTTGTGTTATTAAAAATTATATTTATTTCTCACCAGTATTGCCCGCGGCTCCGCCCGCGTTCAGATGACCAAAAACCAAATTATTTGGTTTTACATATTAGTATATTCGTACATTGCAGTTTTTCTATTTTTTCTCAGAAATGAGATATTTTTCGATGAGAGGTTTTTCTGTGATGCGGTAACAGACAGATAGACAGACGACAGACAAAAATTTAAAAAACTATAGATTCGGCCTCTGTATCAATAATAATGTTAATTCAATAAGATTTTCCAAAAAATATTTAATGCACAGATTCGGCTTAGTTACAATTTTTTTATATGTATAGATGAATTTTTTTGTGATTATGATTCGACATTACTTTTTTGAAATTATTAATATTTTATTAAAAATACGTTCTTGTATATTGAAATTGGTATTGTTACTAATTTTTTTATTTAGAATTCAATTATTACAATTTTTTTACTGAATGTCATAAGTCTAGTACCATTTTGGAAAGAAAATGTCTCAAACAGAAAAAAAAACTAGCGAGATAAACTCTGCGGGGCTAAAATTATTGAAGGGAGTATTGAGGTCGCAGTTCTGATACCGTTCAGACGATTAAACATACATTAATCAAAAACTTATATATAAATATGGATGGCTTGATATAGTATGATATTATGTGAATTATAAATATATAATACAGTCCATCTGCTTACGTACGACGTACGTACTCGTATATATCAACATTTATGTACACATTGTAATTTGTAATAGGTCTGGTATTCGATGGGATCAAAAATATTGTGAACTAGCAATATCAAGATACGATTGGTTCACTTTATTGAATTTGAAGTACTCCAGACAATGTGACTAATTGGATGCGGCTGACTATTGAATGCATTGATAATAGATAAATTGAATAGGATTACACAAATAAATCGAACTGAACGTTATCCCTGTGGTTTGAGAGAGATTAAAGGTAATTCGAGAGTTTTTTAAGCAATTTGCCCCGGCTTCATATTATGTAGGTCACTTTAGATCACTTTTTAATATAATTATATTATATTTATAGAAATTTTAATTTACATATTATGGATGTTTCATTCATTTTTCTGTCTTTGTACCTATGAGTAGTTTAGGTAACAAAATATAATTTAACTCACTATGGCTCACTCTCGCGAAAAACAAAAACAAATCTATCCCATGGGAACCGTACATTTTCCGGTGTAAAAAGTAGCTTATATGCTATTCCAGACTGCAATCTATCTCTGTGCCCTTTATCCAGATCCGTTCAACCGTTCTGGCGTAATTGAGTAACAAACATCCATCCAAACATCTAAACTACATTTATAATATTAGTAAGATTTTTTAAGTCGCATTTAGGTCTGTTTATGCCCTGTGACTTAAAACTGTAATATGTGACGTCAAAATGCAAAATATTTAAATTTTAAATGGACAATTAGAATATAATTTTAATAGCTAAATGGTATTGCCCACAATCCCTTTTATGCTCAGCTCTCTACAACTTACAATGTGCTTTATAAAAAAAAGATAAGCTAGTAATCCTAAGGTTTATTCAACATATAGAAAAGAAAGTCTAATCGAAAACTTTTCTTTGTTTAGCGAAGTTATTGGCCGAGTAGTAATTAAATTATGTTATTGTCCAATAAATATTCAATTCTATTTAAATGTTCTGCTTGATTTGAGTTGCGAGCCGCAATTTTGCATTACATTGATCAGGTAAGCGGTTATTTATTGCGAATTGCCTGTAAATCGAATATCCGGTGCCTCGCGTCGCGTTGCCGCGGAACTACCTCCCAACTAGGATCTGCCAATGGCTGTGTCGGTTATAATTATGAAGTTAAATGCCATAATATGTGTAGTTTGTCTTTTAAATTTATCTAAATCTAGTAACACAACCTAAGTGACTTTCGCAATTCTACTTCCATGATTATTTACTACTTTTGAGAATTCTACTTCTGAAGGAATTAGATATTATTCTTCAATTTCTTTATAAAAACATCAAACGTCACTTTGCTCTTAAAAGAAGGACAGACAAACAAATACAGTTTCAAATTTATGCTAAAACACGTATTTATTTAATTTTATTGAAGAGCATTAGTACCAAGTTTCAAGTAATTCTGATCATAAACATTTTTTTTGGATTGTATTATAACATGTTTTCCCGTGGGAATTAGATAATCTCCTGCGGTAAAAAGTAGCCTATGTCACTCTTCAGCCCTCCAACTATCTTCACACAAAAAGTCACGACAATACATCACTTTCGACGTGAGAGAAGGACAAACAAACTAACAAACTTTCACATTTATAATATTAGTATGGATGTAGTACTTTATATTTACCATAGTAAACCGGACTGTCTGAAAATATTGTTAACATCAATTTAATTATTTATTTATTTACAAAAAGGTAATGCAGCATTTTGTAATATTAATAAATTAAATAATAATTGATTTTGCAAAATATGTACGCCAATAATAAAGCTTAATGCAGGATATCAGTAATCGTTATTCCAATTACTCGTGTCCATTGAGCCGTCCTAGCGTGTAGAATAAGTAAAGAATACTCACTTATTCACTCACAAACTTTTATATTTATAATGTATTGTATGTATTCAGCCCTTTTTAACGTCCCACTGCTGGGCACGGGTCACCCTTCAATACGAGGGGGATCAGACCATAGTCCACGCTGGCCAAGTGCGAGTTGGCGAACTTCACATGTCTTTCGAAAACTTGCTAGGTTCTCTCAGACATGCAGGTTTCCTCACGATGTTTTCCTTCACCGTTAATACAAGTGGTAATCATGTTGGAAATGATTCGCACATGAAAATATCAGAGGTGCGAGTCCCGGAATTTGAACTCGTTTCACTCGGTTTCCCAAGCTAACGCATTACCACTGGGCTACCACTGCCTATTTATTTATAATATAGTTGTGTATAAAATTAAAGATCATTTTTTACATTTCTGTTACAGGAAAAGATTTACCACTATTCTTATCTCATCCTAACTAACTTGCCTATATAGCTTTGCGAAGAAAATTCAATTTGTGTGAATGGACGTAAACGGAGTTTTACTTCTGTGCATTTCTGAATTGTATCGCAATCTTTGCTTTAAATCGAATCAAATAGTTTTCATTGAACTACTTACTTTACAAATTATAGAGGAGGTAAATAATAATCTTTACATTTTCAATTTATAAATAATCCTGAAGTGTGCAATACAAGTCAATTCCATGTTAAATTTTTAGTATATTAATACGTATATTAGTACCTTACATACATATACGTTCTTTGTTAGTTTGTCCTTTTTAGCCACGAAGAGAGCTCAACAGATAGATATGATTTTCGTGTGTAGTTAATGGGTTTTTCTCATTTTTCTAGTATGTGTCTTAAAAAATAATACCGTGTCTAAATTCATCTACAATCTATTTTTTATTTAAATACAGTATACATATTATTATTATTATTTACTAACGGCTCACCCTCGCTTCGCTCGGGTTTGTCGCTAGATACGTTTTAAATAGATATTAATAGTTATTAGCCAGCGTTAGCCATATATATATATTTAATAATATTGACAAATATTGACATTAATATTTATACGATACTAACGTCACTCAATTGTTTTGCCTTCCCGGAACCTCTCCACTAACACTTAAACTTTATGTTATAGTATTTTACCTTTAGTTCAAATTGACTTTTAAGTATTATTACGAATCTTTTGTATGGGAATATAGAAAAGTGTTGTTTTTAGACTTTTTCAGGCAATTTTTAAAATTTTTCTCTCCGAAAGAACCATCCTCGTACTTCAAGGAATATTCTAAAAAAAGAATTAGCGAAATCGGTTCGGCTGCTCTCGAGATTTGCGCTTACCAACACATTCGGCGATTCATTTTTATATTATAGATTTTTTATGCATATTGTGTTCGACTTTTTATTTAGCGTTATAATATAATAGAATGATTACTTACGAGCGAAGTATTAAAGTATTTAAGGAATAATTCTAATCGGTAATAAATAAACAATAAGGAGTTTAGGTAAGAATCACGTCGAGCCGCCGCGTCGCATCAGAAGGCAATTGAGAATCTAACAAGCGCGCTCCTGAGAGTAAGCGGTTAAGTAACCCGGTTTACTCGTAGGGCTATCACTTTTTCATATAACTCTATAAAAAAAATTTCATATTTTATGTTATAATATGTTGGTTGATAAATTGATTCTAGTGGCTAGTCTGATACACCCACAATCTCCACACAATCGGTAGTTTCTAACTACCAATTTAATCTGTTATGCAAATCGTATTCAATATTATATGCTATAGCATCAACACTAAGTACGATATTTAATAGGCAATCTAGTCATTTTTTACATTGTATTTTAATTAATTTTTCATGCATTTGTTTTAAGTCAAACCAACGTCAGATCAAAGTTAAAGAGCAATATTTAAAAGATCCACTCTGATCTTAGCTACATCAAAAACGATCAAGTCAATTTTGTGCAGTTTAGTGATTAAATCAAACCTGTTGCGTAGGAGATATCTACACCCACTTATTCTTTCTAATATTTCTTGCGTAGGTGGTCAGTGCCAATGACATAGACTGCCTTTATCGGAATTCGATCTAGATGGCTATAATATTAAAGATTATTTCGTAAACTAAATATTTTTCTTCTGTGCAATATAAAGATAACCCTACAGTTAATTGCTTATTAGTTCTAGTAGGGCGAAGCATAGAGACATTCATTAATTTGTTTGAAATTAACCAAGGCAAAGACATTTTGTAATGGTATTTGGTTAGAATTAAAAATATGTATACCTAAATATAATACCAAAAAAAACCTCTCTAAAAATTTAATGATATAGTTAGCAAGCATAATGTTCTTATATTTTTTAACAAGAAATAAACAAAAAAAATTTTGTTATCATAATATTAAGAGTACCTGGGCGACCGAGCTTCGCTCGGAGTTTTTGGCTAGATGTATAATTTTCTTTTGTTTTAGCTTAACACAAATAATAAAAAAAAAAACTTATATCTGACAGGGATTCGAATCCTGACGGACACCTTGATTAACAATCTTGCGCCGGCCCCTTGACCACGATGCTTATGCAAAATTAGCGACCATATTTTGCGTGGAATGATGCGAAAGAAAACCGCATTAAAACTCGATAACACGCGTTTTTCCAGACGTAAGACTGATCTAGATCGATTTTTCGTCCCCGAAAACCTCCACACACCAAATTTCAGCGAAATCGTTAGAGCCGTTTCCGAGATCGCCTGTATAAATAAATAAATATACAAGAATTGCTCGTTTAAATATATTAGATAGATACATATACAAGCTGTCATATTCCCCATATTTAATTTACAAGTAACAAGGTACATTTGATTCGTTATTTTGTTACTCGTTTTTTAGATTCCTACCATATTTCTGAGAATTGCTCGTTAGTTTAGAGCTAGTTCATTCGGTAGAGGGTCATGAAGCAAGAGTCTCGGCTCGGGCTCAAATAGTTATTGGGTTTCTCTGTTAAGACATTCTTAGACTCGAGTTAGCTTAGAGATTTAATACTCTACTCTCCCAAAGAGTAACTTTAAGAGGATGATAGAATAGAATCTACTTGTGTTTTCACGCAAATGCTTATTTATATATTTCATATTACAGTAAGAAGTATGGATGTAATCGAAAATGGTTAGTTGGATATTATTACTATTAACCAACAATAGCTCATATAACATAACTGAATCTCCTTTAATATCTGAAAATCTGTTTTCATTTTTGGTTTTCATGCAAACCTTTATCCTATAATGAAAATAAACCTCCATAAAACAGTTAGTTATGTGTCTATTTCCTACGTAATTATATTCTTTATGATAGTTTTAGTTCAAAATTTGATTAAAATAACCGTTTTCATTCTAGACAGTTAAAGTAGGTAAAAGCACGTAAATCTAATATAGCCGCGATGCCGTCACGTAGCAACATTTGTCGGCAGTATCACGTAATACGATTGCATTGAATTCGCTACGAGAAAATTTCATTATTTGAAATCTATTGCCTATGGCCCATGCAACTTTAGTTATGCTTGCTAGTTCAATTTATGCATTTTCTATATACAAATGCATTTCATAAAGTCTCTCTTATATTGTGCAATCGATCAGCCATCGCACCACTGGAGCCCTAACAGTACATTTTTATGACGTTCAGTTTTTTGAAATTTACTAATATTTTTTATGATGCGATTTCGGCCAAGGCGGCTTATATCACTGAGACTAGCCAACTGCGCAGGAGATATTATCACAAGTGTACGCGCTGATACAAGTGCACTTTTTATTCCTGTCACTGTCATACACTGGTTGGACGACATGCGACACGATCTGTGAGAGATCAGCACGGTGGTGAAACTCCGCTAACTCCCCAACTCCAGGCTATTACTGAGACTTACTTAACAGAAAGACTCAATAATTAAACTTGGTCTGAATTCGCACTCGAACCCTGAACCTCCAGATCTGCAGGCGCCTGACCTCTGAGTCAGTTATTTGTTTATTTTTGTATCGTATAGTAGTTAATTTAACTATCGTCATAGATAATTTACTCATAGTCATAGATATAGAGCATGATATACCTGTTTGGCACATACCTTTTTAAATCGGATTAGTGCTTCCTGAGCCTATTTCCGTTATACAAATTCTTACCTTATAAATCCCTTTTTTTGTATTATTACAAACGCCCTGCGTTTAAGCATCCAAAAAAATAATTGAAACAATAAGAATTAAAAATGGCGAAGTGTTGTATCTATCATATACGAGTATACTTAAGTTAGTTATAAAAATAGAGGAACCAAGGCCGATATTTGTAACATGGAAGAGCGGTACAGAAAGAGTTCTCAATAACTTTGCCAATAATTTTCACGTGAAGAACATAATAATATAGTTACGTGGGAGACTACCCCGAATGAAATAGTATAACCAAAAGCAAGTAATCACTATAACCAACCGAAAAATATGTGAAATACGATCTGCACTAGAAAGAACAATATTGTAAATATTGTTGAAAGCTCTAGTCATGAACGAATAAGTCACTGGACCAGACATATAAGCGGACGTACCTTTATCTGTCTTATTAGTAGCCAGGAAATTTCAGCCTTTGTCGTTTGTTTTTTGCGTCAGTCTCAAGCATTTACTTGTCAACAAACAATCTGCCAAAAATGACTAAATGTTCTGTTAAATGGTGTAAAAACTGTAGCGGCGAAAGCAGCACTGTTTCTTTTCACTTGTAAATACATTATTTTATTACATTTATTGTTATTTATCACACAATTTAATAAAATTGTAAATTAAAATGTCATATTATCCAACTATGTTAAATATAGTCGATATTTCTATGTATTGTTGACATCTGACAACCATCATAAAATCCCTGGATTATACCATTCAGAACAAATGACTAAACTGTCGAGTGAGTCCATTTGACATCGACTAGTGCTTGACAATGTCGAAAAATATATCGATATTTGACGAAATAACTGAACGAATTGTGTTATTTGTACAGTACAATAACATAAAATACTTTTATCACAGTATCCTACAATCTGATGACAATAAATTTATAAAAATATTTTCTAAGTCACATAAAAATATAAATGCAAAAATTATAATTAGTATGTGTACTTAATTTTTTTTTATTTTATACCACATTTATATACTTTGGAATATTATTCCATTGTAATAATAATAAAGATCATTTTATTTCAACACATAAATTACACAAAATCAAACAATAATGTTTTAGCACTAAACTTCTGGGTTGGCGATTTGTAATAAAACACTTTACCACTTGCACTAATTATTTACTTTCACGATCCAACACTCACTTTTTCACAATTTGCAATCACTTTTTCTTTTTCCTAATTTCACAAATGTTTATTAAGAACTGAGCAATATTAGGACAGTGTCACATTTTTATAAGCTACCCGAGACAATCAATTGCCAATTAAAATAATTCAATAACAGAATCAACAAAATCACTTTATTTAATTAAATTAGCTTAATATTTTTTTAATCTTTAAAAAATATTTTTTATTATATATTAGTGGAATATACACCCGATATTCATTTGTTCATTAACATTATTATAGGCCAACAGAATGCTGCCATCAATGCCATCGTATTTATATAAATCAAATTAAAAAATAATTATTATTTGACACATTATTATTGCCTCTTTAATTCATTTATTTTAATTTATTATAATAAATACAGATATTTTAAATTAAAAGATGTAAAATATGATGACTATGCTAACCAATGTCTAAAATGTCATTAATTGGTTCATCGATATATGTATTTTATCGATTACGTTCAAGCACTAGAAATATTGTATTGTGTACCTGTGTGTATAATAATGTAATAAAATCTTTGTGTGCGTTATGCGTCTTTTGGTTGAACGAGTTTTCATACATTTGTATTTTATGTCTCGTCCAGTGGTTTATTCGTTCATGGCTCTAGTGTGTTCTACATATTTAGATTATAAGAGTTTTCATATTAAAAATAAAAACATGTAATGGTTACTTTACTATGGTTACTTTAATATACCTCTAGTCATATTTGTATATAATAAAAAAATAAAGAGTTTTTTTGTTTGTATGAATGCACCGATCTCTGGAACCACCAGTACCATTTAAAAATTCTTTTTAAATTTTAGACCCTTTTTATTAAGAAGAAGGTTATAAGCTATCTAAAAGCTTGTCAGTCTGTTTTTAAATTAAATTACATACGTGATAAAGCTCCTAATATAACTATATTCCGACTCATGCACTTACGGTCAAAACCTTTTCAGGACGCCATGTTCTTGTTACTTTTTATTGATTCAAAGATCATTGCACTGAACTATTACCGAGATTACTTAAGTAAGTAAGATTACAATAATACTTTTAGTTGAATTTTTTTAGAGTTCTTACATTTCATATAAAATTAAATGAAAATATCGAGCTATCGAAAGATAGATTACATAGTGAGATCAATTGTTTTGTGTACCTACCTACACGCGCGTTTCTGATTCTTCAAATCAATTATTTTAAGAAGAACATAAAGAACTGCGATTGTCCCTTTAAAGAGCTGCATGCAGCTCACGAGCCGCGGTGTAGGACCTTTTTTAACGTTGGGAAATGGATTTAGGCATACCATCTGCATACACACAGGAGGTTATGTGGACTCACCGGCAAACTCAGTACTACCCGTTAAACCTTACGTAACTTCCCCCGTCTTAATGGAGTGTCGCAGGTTCGCTTACGCACTCAACCACGATGTCCCGACGGCAGGCTTGCCGAAAAAGACCACAACAACTATGGGGTTGCTCCAACAGTCCACTCTGCTATCAGAGAAGTACTAGGAGCAAACCGCATGGCACACCGCCCACCGAGGTGGGCCGCCTCCCAGTGCGTTTCTTGGCTTCGCGCCCGGTTTGATTGCCGTGTGGCAGTGTAGGCCCTGATCTAGATATACCTATGCATCTACAATACTGCAATACTAAATCTACTAAAATAAAATATTATAGAAGACAATAATGTCTTTTTGAAAATCTTAAAGCGTATACATGGGTTTCATAACAATAGATTTCTTATAAATAAAGATTTCTTGGATGCTGACACATTATGACTTAATTCCTCCTCTTTTTATCTCGTCGTGAAATAAATGACCTTTCAAACCTTTGTACCCTGAGCTATGACGAATAGTCGAAAACAATCAATTTTGTAAATATAAAAATATAATATTACTTGCAGAACCCGCAGCTTCGCTCGCGCTAAAACTATAAAGAACTCTAAAAAGGTAGATTTCATACAAACTTTCATCCAATATTATAAACTCCATATGGGATGAATCTCGTAAAATTATAAAACACGTATTGTGTATTAGTGTATTGTAGAACATTAATACCAAGTTTTAAGTAATTCTGATCACAAATATTTTTTTTAGGTTGCATCATAATGTGTTTTCCAGTGGGAACGAGATAATTTCCCGCTGTAAAAAGTAGCCTATGTCACACTCCAGCTCTCCAACTATCACCACACTAAAAATACGCCAATCCGTCACTCTGTTTTGACGTGAAAGAAGGACAAACAAACACACTTTCACATTTATAATATTAGTGTGGTATGGATGCCTACATAAGTATTATTTGGGGGATACGATCAGACTCTAAATATGCAAAAAGAAGTCTGAAACTATTAGGTGTAGATGTAATTATGTTCTTAGTTTTTTTTGCTGATGCCACACAAAATAGCAGCAGATATTTATATTTGTCGGATTTCAAAAAAGAACAGATACTTATTTAATTTGTTTTGTATTTATTCAGTTGTGAATGGATTTTATGTTTCTGTCTTTATTGGACAGGTAATAACCTCAAGAGAAGTCGCGTTAAAAATAGTAAGAAAGAATGGCAGCTATAAAGGTGGAATATTAACTTTGAGTTTTGAAGTCTGTAAACTTTTTTATCGTTAAAAAATAACTTCAAAATAAATAAAAAACAAAACATGCACTTGTAATTTTAGCCGCTTATACTATATCTTATTAACTTAATAGAGAAAAAAATATATGATTATAATAAAAGTGTTCTTTTTTAACTGACTGCGACGAAGCCTAAAGGAGGGTTATGTGTTTACCTGTATGTATGCTGTATGTCCGATCCTATGTAGAATGCAGTTCTTACTATAATACTTCGATAACTTGTTCTCGTCTTTATTGTTTTTATACGCACTGTGGTATTTTATTTCTATAATTTAAAAAATATGTATTTCGTTTGAAACCCTGGAAATAGGTACATTGTTGCAAAAAAATCTGATCCTTAATTTTTGTTACATAAAGGCTATATTTAAATATTTTATAAACTATGTTTTTGTTAATAATCCTAATTAATGACATCTCTTATAGTAAAAACCAGTGGTAGTGGTAGCGCGCTGGCTTAAAAAAATAACTGATGCGGGTTCAAATCTCGGGTCTCGCATTTCTCTCTGACATTATCATGTGCGAATCATTTTTCAAAGTCCGCCAACATGCGCTTGGCGGACTATGGCCTAAAATCTCCCTCATAATCTTCAATTCGATTGAAATCCATTTTAAGCAACGGAGCCTTAAAAATGGCTGGATGAGAAATATAGTAAGTTCGACACTTTTCGTGCATACTCTCTCTCTTCCAAAAGCGTTACCAAAAAAAAAAAACAAAAAAGAAAAACACACGTTTCTGTTTAAAACATTGTGCTAATTATTTTATAATTCAAATGTATTTCAAAATTAAAAACATTCAAGTATTCTTAGAGACAAGGGACTGAATTTTATTATTAAAGTAAATTGTAAATTGTTTCAAGCTTATTAATTCAGTACAAATAAACGTTTTTTGATGATGATTACTAATTGCAATCTCCACAGCCATAAATAAATACAATAATTTTTATGACTATAACACTATAGCTACATCGTGTGAAATGCGAAACTATATCACTCGTAAAGTAGTATTAGAATTATTTATTCCCAAGTTTTAAAATCGAAAATTGTCATATATACTAATATTATAAAGAGATAAAGTTTGTGAATTGTGAGTTTGTGACGTTGTAGGGGGTAATCTCTGGATCTACTGAACCGATGTAGGTAAAATTTGGTAAGAAGATAGTTTGAGACCCTGGGAAGGACATAGGATACTTTTTATCCCGGAAATCATCCCTTAAGGGGGTGAAAATGAGGATGAAAGTTTGTATGGGGAATCAATCTAGCTAGTTACTAATATATTTACATATAATTATAATATATCTCATATCGATGACGAGATAAGTGCAAAATTTCACGAAATTTTTCAGGTACTGACTGACTCCATAGATCCTGCCCAAATAATAAAATCTGTGGTTTTTGTGAATTTTGTATGACCTAAATATTTTATAAGAAAAAACTTAAAAAGCATTTTTAGTTTCTCCTGAATTTTATAATTTTCCCTAAAAACTTTTTACGCTATTGCATATTTTTTCCTAAAAACGTTATTCGGACAATTTACATCATTTCAAAAATAGAATTAACCGAATAGGTTTAGGCGTTCTCAAGTGACGCGCTAACCAACGAACAGCAATTCCTTTTATCAAAGCAAAGTCAGTCAGAGCATAGTCGACGGAGTAAGTAGGTTAAGACTGTAAATGTAAATACATTAGATTACAGGCTATTATTTCTTCTTTACTAAAAAAATAGAAATAATATCAACTAGTATTATTGTTGCCTAAATAAAAGTTTTCTGTGGCTTTCTACGTTTATCATCCATCAAAGTAACAGTGTGGCTGGCAGGAGTGACAAATAGTTTGACAAGCAGCCTACAGAATGTTTTATATGTTGTAAATTCTCACGTGCAAAATGTACAACTATAATAGTAGTGGATATTCAAACTATAAAAATATTACAAAGTGAAAATTTCATTTCTAAATAATTCCAAAGTAGGTAAGTATTTTTTTGGTCTTTTCATTCAAACGATTCTCGAAATATATCCATTTTTCATCACCTGTTACGATTCGATGGAGAAATGACTTTCTTTTGTATCTGTCAAGCAGCATTTCACAAGTGGTTTTTCGATTTTCTTGCTGCCTTTTATTCAGTTCATGCGGAACCCATTTTCCTACTTTCTGAATCTTTCCCATAGCTTTCAAACGAATGGATACTGCTTTCTGCGTCACATTCAATTGATCCGCGAGTTCTTGTTGAGTTTGAGTATCATCTTTATTCAATAAAGCTTGCAATTCGTTGTCTGCGAACTTTTTCGTTGGTTTTCCACGCTCCTCGTTTCTCACATCAAAATCACCACTTTTGAATTTTTTGAACCACTCAAAACACTGCGTTTTACCAAGAGCATGTTCACCGTAGGCTTCGACAAGCATTCGATGCGATTCTGCGGCAGTTTTCTTTAAATGATAACAGAAAACCAATGCTGTCCGCAAATCGTAGTTCGTAGGCACAAAACTCGACATGTTTAAGGTTATAGAAAAATATACCGGAGTATAGAATTTGGGTTGTTGTGTATTGAAAATCTTCGTCAGCTGTTAGAAGGAGATAATGGTGCTGCAGAAGCGGTCTTACGGTCCTTAAGCTGATGACTAGTACCATCTATAAGGAAATTCCGGTTTCATACTTCTACACCTATGTAAGTGTGGTAACAAACCCGACTTTGTTTTACGAGCATATATAATATAATAATAATAATATGCGTTATGTCGCAGTGTATTTAAGTCGCGCTTAAAGTGGTGTCAGAACCACAGTGAACAAATAAAAATGGACATTTTGGCTACGCAGAATTCGAAAAATGATTTTCGTAATTTTTGGAAATCGATAAATAAATTAAATAATAGAACTGGTCTACCAGAGAGCGTAGAAGGTATTAATGATCATAGTCGTATAGCAGACATGTTTAAGGAACATTTCACAGTGACATCACCGTTGGGACCATCACAGCCCGCAAGAGATAAGTGTAGGCGTGGCCAGCAGGTTGAAATCAGATTTACAGCGAAGAATGTTAATGTTGCTATAACTTCTATGTCGCGGGGCAGGTCTCCTGGCCATGACGGACTTAGTATTGAACATCTAAAGCATGCGGGTCCTCATTTGCCCGCAGTACTTGCCATGTTTTATAATTTATGTATAACTCACTCGTACTTGCCTGCAGCCCTGATGAAAACTGTGGTGGTGCCAATTATGAAAAACAAAACTGGGGACAAATCTGATAAATCCAACTACAAGCCCATTACACTTGCCACAGTTGTTGCGAAAGTGCTTGACAGTATGCTTAACGTCCAGCTTGATAAACACATTCACTTACATGACAATCAGTTTGGCTTCAGGCCAGGTTTGTCAACGGAATCAGCAATATTGTGTTTAAAGCAAACTGTGAAGTACTACTCGGTTAGGCAAACGCCTGTGTACGCCTGTTTCCTTGACCTTAGTAAGGCATTTGACCTGGTCAATTACGATATTCTATGGCAGAAACTAAAAAATACTGGATTGCCTGAAGAAGTTACCGGGATCTTCAAATATTGGTATCATAATCAGGTCAAAGTCGTGCGATGGTCGGAAACTTATTCGCAGCCATACGGATTGGAGTGCGGGGTGCGACAAGGGGGCTTAACTTCCCCTAAGCTCTTCAATCTCTATATCAATGCACTGGTGGAGGCGCTCAGTACTACTCATGTTGGTTGTCATATTGACGGAATGTGCCTGAATAACATTAGCTATGTAGACGACATGGTGTTGCTGAGTGCGTCTGCTTGTGGATTAACGAAATTGTTGAGTATATGTGAAAATTATGTAGCCTATAGTCACGGTTTGATTTATAATGTAAAAAAAGTGAATGCATGGTCTTTCGTGTCAAAGGAAAATCTCAGCCCTCAACTCTACCACCCATTAAGTTATACGGTACCCCGTTAAAGAGGATGTTTCAGTATAAATACCTAGATCATGTGATATCCTTTGACCTGAAAGACGATGCTGATATAGAGAGAGAACGCAGGGCCATTGTCTGTGAGGGCGAATATGATCGCACACAGGTTCGTTCGTTGTTCCGTCCCTGTTAAGGTGACCCTCTTTAGAGCTTACTGTACTTCTTTTTATACTAGCAGCCTGTGGGTCGATTACACGCCGAAACAGTACAATGCCCTGCGTGTTCAGTACAATAATGCATTCAGGATGCTGATGGGACTGCCTCGTTGGTGCAGCGCGTCGGGTATGTTCGCCGAGGCGCACGTAGATTGTTTCTACACTATCATGCGCAAACGGTGCACATCCCTAGCGCGCAGGATTCGGGCCAGCTCCAATAGCATCCTGAGGGCATTTGCTGACAGGTTCGATTGTCAGTATTTGAACCATTGCCAAATGGTGCACATGCTGACAAATCGAGTCTGTCTTAGATAAGGTTTAGGATTAAGTAGGTTAAATGTGTACTAACATTAGGTTATAGTGTGTCTTTACTAACAAAATATGATCCTTGAAGGTTGAAATAAATGATATTATTATTATTATATAATATATGTATGGATTAATATTTTATCAAGCTTTTAAATTTTTTAATCAGTCGATTTAATCGAAATCAACTTTAAATTGCCTTAAAATTTGCATAATTATTTACTGTATTATCAATTATCATGACCTATCTGCCCACATAGCTTCACACATAATTTTATTTTATTTACACTTGTTTATTTCGCAATTGAGGGCTTTTTAAAATAATTCCTCTATGACCGCGGACACGCCGGCGTTACAGTTAACAATAGATTTTTTAGAAATTTTATTAATTTCTTAGAAATTTACCTGGAGGTAATAAACAATTCTTAAGGAAAGTTAACACCTTTGTTTTAGGGTTATAAAAATCATCATCTATCAAATATAGCAAAAATTCGTTATGTCTTTAAAACGAGTTTACGCAAACAATCTTCCAATTTGCACCCTTGCGTGTCGTCGCTCCCCATTACAATTTGCACATTTTATTTTCCGTTTGGGAAATCCCAAATGAAATTTACTTGTAGCGTAGCGGAAAGTAGAAAATCACTAAAACAGTCCAATTTTGGTTCGCATATCGATACCTCCTACGTGTAATGAGCCAACTAATAGATTAGTTATTTTACTGGAGAGTATATTTTAATTATTTTAAACTAATTAAAAAATTGAAAAATGTTTTTTTTAAGATTTATTTATATATTATTTATTTATATATTTTTTAATGATTTTTAAAAATTGGAAGCTCTTTCTTTGATATGAAGTAGTTTTGCTCATTTTTTATTTTAATTGACATTTTATGTACTTACCTGAGTATAAACCGAGCAGGCTCATTAGGAAAATGGTTCAACTACCAGTTACATTTATTTACGTTGTACTTCAAAATCTATAGCTTATACCTAAATATTATGAAATTTTATTGTCATTTTATTAATTTCATTTTACTTTTGGTTGTTTAAGGATTTTTTTTTCTTTAGTAAAAAATAAAACGTAGACATTTCAACCACTTGACTCACTATACAAGCATGATGCTAAGTTATAATTGGCATTTGAGAGGTGAACCTACACTGATTTAACATTTCTAATTATTCAGCTCGCAAGATTAGACCCATACAAGCACACGAACTAACAAACATTGCAAGTTAAATAAAAGCTTTTAAAAAGATTCATGATCAACATAATTATCAACAATATTTTTTTGTAGTATCAAAAACAAAACTTAAATTTATGACATCAAAAAGGTATCTTTTGAATATCTTATTATTTTAAATAGAGTAACACATCACATACATTAAAAATATAAAGTACGTATTAACAACGTACGTTAACGATTTTTAAATATAAAAAGTGATGATATTTCAGTTAAATCTATTGAGTGATCACAACGTGAATAGTAACAATTAGAACTACATACACTCACTCACAAATTTTCGTATTATAATTTCAGTATAACATATTGAAACTACAAGTAGTTTTTAGAATTGGAAATTAAGTTTGGTCACTAACAGTAAGTTAAGTAAGTTTCAATTGCTGTCATGAACACAAGAGTTACTTGTAATAAATAAATGGCTTGTAATAAATATTCGAGGTACTAAGGCAATACGACCTATCACAACATTTTATCTCTAACTTCACTATGACAAGCATTTATTCTTTACTTCTACTACGAACTTTTACCTACTAACTGCTTCTGATCTAAATATAAATTAATGTTTTCAAGAAGTTATTTCCATAAAGGTTATGCAGATGAAGCGTACAATGAATTGTATTTTTTTTAAATTTAAGTTTTATGTTTACGTTGTTTTTACTTACAGTGTAATTTCAAATGGAGGAACGCTTAGCAGTGGTTTTGAAACACGCAGCTGAGTATTTAGCATTGTAGTTATATACGACAATAGTCGAATGATACAATGGCAAATTATTTTAGAGTTCTCATTCCAGTAATTATAAAGGGAAATGACGTTGAACAGGCAATACAAAAATCTGTATTTGTTAAACTCGCATCCACCAACATAAATGTACAACTAGAAAGTGTAATGAACCGTAATTACGATGTTGAAGGTTATATTTATACTAGCGATTCACCCTTGCTTCGCTTCGGTTCGTCCCTTGGTTGATCCCAGTACAAACTTTCATCCGCATTTTCACCCGCTTAAGTGGTGATTTCCGGGATAAAAAGTATCCTATGTCCTTCCCAGGATCTTAAACTATCTTCTTACTAAATTTAATCTAAATCGTTTGTAGATCCAGAGACTACCCCTACAACCTCACAAACTCACAAATTTTATCTCTTTATAAATATACTATTAGTATAGACTACTTTGTTTCTTATATATAAAAAACTAAGTAATTTAGACTTAAATTTATTTTTTCCTGAATGTTACTACGCAAGCTTAGAGGAAAGAAAACAAGTTTTGGTTTGAAGTGATATGAGAAGCAAAGGATTTCAAAGATACGCAAAACCACAGTATTCCGATATTGAGCATACGACAATCTGCTTAAAAGGTTTATCGAAATTTCATGCACTATCAATTTTCCATGAGCAAAACCGAAATGATATTAATAAAACAATAGTGAAACTTTATTCTGGAAAGCATCCAATGATATACATACATATTAGATTTATATAAAGGAATCACTACGAAGATATATGAATTTGTTTGTAGGTACTGCCTACGAAGATTATTTAAAATATTTAGAAAGTAATCTAGATATTTACAATATTCGTGCTTGTTCTGAACTTAAATATTTAATTTAGGTCACGAAGACGTAATGAGAGAAAATAAGCTGTTTAAATATGAGGTATGTAAGATGTAGATAGAAATACAGATATTTATGTTTTTTTTTTTAATTTAAAATACTTTTTTACTAGAATGCAGTAGATTTAGGATTAGATTAACAGCAGTTTAAATGAAACTTGATAATTTAAATCTATCAAATATCTTCTTAATCTTCTTAATTAAATATTCTTTCAGATTCAGTCAAACATGTTCTAATATGGTTTTTTCAGAATTTTAAGCCAATACAAGTGTGCATGCAAGATACGCAACATTGCAGGATAATGTCACCAGCACAAGATATATTTAAATTTTTGGTGCCAAGCGTAGCTGTAGATGATCTTTTTCAACACCATGAACATTTTCTGAACGTTTATTTAAATGAATTACATATGATTCTTCAAGATATTGGTTTCGGCTATACATACACCTATACATATAATAAAATTGTAACTAAGCCGAATATGGACATTAAATATTTTTTGGAAAATCTTATTGAAATAAACATTACTATCGATACAGAGGCCGAATCTATGATTTTTAAAATTTTTGTCTGTCTGTCTGTTACCGCATCACAGAAAAACCGCTGGAGAGATTTTGATGAAATTCGGTATTGTGATAGCTGGTTATCTGGGTCAACATATAGGATACTTTTTACCTCGAAAAATATCTCATTTCTAACAAAAAATGCATTGTAAGAGTATACTAATATGTAAAACCTAAGAATTTTGTTTTTGGTCATCTGAACGCGGGCGGAGCCGCGGGCAATGCTAGTAAGTTATATAATAACAAAATTGAAGTATGAATAAATTAAAGCTTTTTACTGACATAATATTGTTTAATTAATGTGTATCCAATCGTTTGCGGACTAAAAATTATTTCTTCGAAACTCTAGCATTGAAGTAAAATACTTTTTTTTAATAAAATGTATATATTAATGAAATTTGTTTTAATATATTTCAAATATTTGATAGTAAGTCTTTTAGTTTTTAACAAGGAATTTTTAAAATCTATGATGAGATTGAACGAATTCGATAAGAAATAACTTATTTTATTATAGAGTTAATGGGTTTTGTAGACTCAAGAAAATATGATGGGGATTTATGGGTACAATAATATTTTCAATTATTACAAGTTTTGAGTTGTATTCTTTCAACACATCGTCATACTTTTTTATATTATTTAAAGGTATATTTCAATTTTATATAGAGGTCTGTATTTCTGATGACTGGTTCAATGCATGTTTTTTTTCATATTTTACTATTAGGGTTTTGTAATAAAGATTCCAAAAAAAATTATCTTTAAGCCGGTAAGACACACAAACACACAAATAACCATTTAAATGAAAACTGGATAAAACTATAGAAAGAAAGCAACTTCATCTCTTGTTTTTATTTTAAATCGTATTCAACTTTTGCAATTTGTTCTTGCTCCATTCATTTTAAAAGTATTATCAAGATCTTTTGCGAGATCTATTATATTATAATTACTAAGATTCAAAGGAAAAGTAAGACAATTAATGATAAGAACCGCCGTAAAAAACAAAAAGGACAACAAAACTGCCTTGAACTTTTAACATCTTTTAAACATTTTACTTTCAAACTATGCTCCAATTTCAATATTTCGGAATATACATGGTACGTAAATTATTGTTTATGGGATACTCGTAGGTGTTATTAAAACTTGACATGTTAAGTGTAGGTTGAATCATATATTCAAAATGTTTATTATTATATAAAATGTTTACATGCAAATAATATACAAAGTAGATAATGTAACATCGTAGTAGCTTCTATTTAAATCTCAAGTACAAATTATGTGTAAACAAATATCGTAAGGTACTTTGGTGCCATTTTTTAATTTTTGAAATCATTTCTGTAAAATAGTGGGTAGGCACTGTCTGTAACAAGTATATAACCTTTGATACGTCTATAACCTTAGTCTCTCCCGTGACCATGATTACTGTAAAGCATTCGAAACATCGAAACGTCGGGAACCAAAAATCAAAATAAATCCGCGAAATAATCCGAAAAGATGGTTTTATTTAAAATATCAATTATTCGCGTAAATCTAAGAAAGTATTAAGTAAATATAATTAATAATTATAACTGATAATGGCGATATTAATTTATGTAGAACTTTTCTTTTTCTTTCATTACAATATTTAAATTCAAATTTTTCAGTCAGATTGTGTCTCAAAAATTTTCTCGACCAACTGAAAACTATGAGTAATTATACCAAATAACTTACAACTTGTTACACAGTAGAAGCCGCAGTAGGAAATTCTAAACCACTAAAGTTAACCAAATACGCCTCCCTTATTCAAATTTTTTTGTACCTTTTGTGGTAGAAACCGTTGGCTTATGGAGTTAAGTTAAAAACTTCATAGAAGACATATAACAACTCATTTTATCTCTTCTACTAGTGACAAGAGGGCTGATTCGTTTTCCGCCCAGCGGCTAAATTGATTCTCCATACAAACTTCCACCAATTTTTACCCCCATAATGTCCTTCCCAGGGTCCCAATCTATCTCCATACCAAATTTCATCTAAATCGGTTCAAAGAGTGAAAAGGAAACAGACATACAGACATACAGAGTTACTTTACACAGTTGGTACAGTGTATATAAACAACAGAAAATGTTCAGGTGCGACCTATTTAAAGCTTTTCATTTATCGCTTTCCATTCGCTCTCTTTTGGAATGGCTCTGGTAACATGCTAGATAAGAGGAATATGTCAAAATGTGACTATTTTATACTATGAGTCAGTTTGCGAAAACAAAAAGTGTAGAAACCTAATATTGACCTTTTATTTTTAGTCGAAAATTTTAAAAAAACTTTGAAATTGAAACGTGTAAAAAGTTTTCATATTAAATTGTATACAAGTTATAGCTAATGTATTAAAATTAAACTTTTTTTTTTATAAAAACAATGTTACAAACAATGGAAAAATATTTTTATCAAGTTGCTTTTTCAAGGTTTTGTTTTTTTGAAAGACTAAGATATTCTGCCTCATTTATTCTTAGATACAGCTAAGAATACACCTATTTATTCGTATGAAATTATTGACATGATTTCCTAATGCTAATTTAAAAAAAATATGTTACTTTTTTGACGTGAAACGTCTTTAAAATCACGCCAAAATATACGGGTACCAGATCAGAAAAGTAGACCGTAATGGTGGGCGGTGTTCCATACAGGTTGCTCCTGGTACTTCTTTGATAGCAGACTGTGAACGTGTGACTGTGGAGCAACCTCATGGTTGTTCTGATCTGCTTCGGCGGACCTGCCGTCGGGGCGTCGTGGTTGAATGCGTAAGCGATTCTGCGACGCCCTATTAAGACGGTTGGTTGGGTTTTAGTGGGCAGTACTGGTTTTTCTATCCGGTGAGTTCCACATAACCACCTGTACGTATGTAAACAGGTGGTTAAAAATTAAAAATTAAAAAAAAAATGGTTGCCATTGTCTGACAAATGCATATACATATATAATATTCTTTCCGTTGCGGTTGCTATCTTCACAGATTACTATTTTTACTAATTTGTTTTCAAGTATGCAAAATAATTAAAAAACAACACTAAAAGCGACTTGCTGAAATATGTAGACGTTTCATGTTAAACCAACGGTGGTGTGCCCCGATACAGCCACACTCGATTTTTTTAGGGGAATGTTATCTTATTGGCCATATACAAATTTTGGTCTTCTGCCAAACACTTAACACAATAAGGTTTGATGTTATATTATTACATATTTTCAAGATTGCAAATTCCATTGTAGTTTTTTTTTATTTTGTACATTTCACCCTAGTTTAGTATTTTTATTAAGTAGCTTATAGAATATTTAAAGAAACGTATTCATAGCATTATAATGTTATTTTATCCATATACTTAAACCTATTATTTAGTCCAAAAAGTCTTTTCACGTGTACTAAAAATAATCAATTATTTTACGTCACTACGTGGATGATTTTTATAAATAAATAAGAAAACAATTAACGGTTTTTTTATTGTGATTATTTATTTTTTTAAAAAAGGTTCCAATAAATCTTTTCTCTATGAAAATTCCAAGATCTGCGGCGATGAAATGCAGCCTTTGTCCGTCTCCAGGACGCAATTTATGTCCTTGTCAAATATCGAAACCTGTTCAGGGGTTAATCGTGAAAAGGTAATGGACAGACTTACTTTTATATTCATAATATTGATATATGTATGTCCTTATAAATATATTACATACATTAAAAATATTGTCTGTTGTATTTGCCGTTTAGGAAACTCTATATTTAATTGATATTATCATATTACGATTTTCTTTACTGTATGCGCTTTCCTACTAATAAGTTATATATATGTACGTATTGTTGTATGTAGTTATATATATGTATATAGTTTTATGAGAGCCAAATGTCCAGGTTCGGCTTCTATTAAGTTAATAGGCCCACTTTCCTAACTTTAAAACAATAAATAAAACTTTTGTTTTAATTTATAACTGAGTAAAAGTTTCTTAAGTAGTATTTGCAGTAACTCTCAAACGAAAGGAAATACAAATAATTATAGAAACAAGAAATATATAAAAAGTGTACTATTTCAAAGCAAAATAATAAAATCTACGGCTGAGTTCGTGAAAATTTTACCACAAAGAATATTTATTAAATAAGCTAGTTAGAACCATATAAGTAGGTCAATTGTATGATTTAATTTATTAAAACTTTCGACCTATGCACAATGCATACTCGTTCGAAAGCTCGGATTCTCTTGTGAATTCATTATATGAAGGAAAAAAAAGTCGACTGCGTACAAAGCGAATTAAAAAGATAAAAACAAGTTGACAAAGGAATATTTTAATTTTTATAATTTTGATATACCTACTCAGTGCCACTCACACAATTAAGACGAATCTAACGACACCTCACAAGCTAAAATCGATCAAGTCGTTTAGGCTACATAGCGTGCCAAAGAAATATAACATAACTCTTCTTTTACCGCAGTCGGGTAAAAAGCCATATTAAATACATATGTAGGCCTTTGACCTTTGTAGACACGCAAGTGTAATTAATGCTTTTTATATTACTAGAACGCATTCATGAACAAATTAGTATTTAAGTTTTTTAGTTAAGCGATATAATTTTCATTAAAAGTTAACAACTTTAAGATTGGTTTAATAAAAGTTTGCCCGCAGTTCCGCCCGCGTAGTTTATTTACGTATAATTGCTTCGTTCTAAAGGGTCATAGCGTAATATTAGATAGCCGGTACCAATCTCAATAAATAAGCTAAAAAATGTAGAATTCTTTTTTCCAATCAAACTTGTAGTTCCAGAGATTAGCGCGTTCAGACTAACAAACTCGTCAGTTTTACATACTCGTATTAATTAATTATTATTATTACATCCTTAGATTTAAGCGAATATTTTACACACCTATACAAATAAATAAAATTTAAGTGTCTGCTTTTTACATCAAATTAACAGCTTTTTACTAAGAACAAAAACATTTATTTTTAATATTATTATGGTAAGTGATAAATATTTTTAATTATTGATGATTATGAGCGAAGGTGGAATACGTCGGTGCATTTTTGGTTTATATGGCCTTATTTGAAACGAAATGCTTTTGTTTTTTTTAAAGTTAGCAGTTTTGTCGATTTTCTTATTGTTTTATTATATTTACCAGAGATCAATGCCGTAACAATAATTTAATATTTACCGGCATATTATGATCTGTCATCGATCGTCATATCTCTTGTGACTAATCTCTATTCCTACAAAATAAGTTAACTAAGTTTAGGTAAAACCTATTGAAGTTATAGGACTTAAAATTAGTTGATTCGATCATTTTATTTTCTATATCTCGCTATTAAGCAGGAAGCCCATCCAAGTGTCCACATCCTACGTAGTCGTGGGTAGTGTTCGCAAATACTAAAGTATGTAAATAAAGGAATAATATGTGGAAGGCAGCTGTTTCTCGTACTATTTATTTGATTCTGACGAAGCATCGTCCCACGCGACCCACGGAGTGTAGAATAACAATCGTCATCGACTTTATATTTGTTTTTGGATTTGCTTTTAATGTGACATATGAGATAAATAAAAGTATTATAAAGGGAGTCTTGCAATACGACAATTTATTTGGCTTAGCTTTAAAGAGGTAACATTTAGTGATCTTTATCTTTATATACCTATACAATTCTTCTGTACGTGTATTGGACCGATTTTGATGGAAGTTTTTGTGTGTCTGTCATATAGTATATTTTTTACTGTCGAAATCATTTGTACCGTCCAAGCGAAAAGCCAACGTTCAGATAATACAACGTCTGTCGGTTATAGTCTTCTAATATATGAAATTCTTGTGTCACAGTGTTTGTAACAAAACTCTTCCGAAACCGATTCTTATGAAATTTTGTGTGTACATTCAGTAGGTCTGAGAATAGGACGTAAACTATTTTTCATACCCCTAAGTGGTGGTTCACTCTTGTGGTTATTTTATATAAGGTGTGGCGGTTTTATATAATTCATTAAAGGTATCTTCGTAAAAAATAAGTAGGTTCAATTGCACTTAAGCTCGAGTCATTTTGCAGCTGTTTTAGATTTCTTATAAAATCTTATTGGGATAAGTGAATTATTTTCTAGATGAATTTTATAATGATCACATACTCTAGGAATTTATTGTTTTACCTCGTTCCTTCGACACTACTCGCGTCGGTCACGGACAGGTAGAGTCTGAGTAGTAGAGTCTATGTGACTCCCGTAGTATTATTAAATAAATATAAAAATATATGAAAACTTAAAAAAATAAAACGACTTCCAGGCACTAAAATGTAAAAATAACTTAACGGGGGTTTTCATTTAGAGTAAATACCTAATCAGATACTTTTGAAGCCGGTGTCAACCGATGCAAAGCAAAATCTAATATATTTCGATACGTAAAATAGATTACAAATTGATGTATTTTTTATATATATTTTAACTATAATTAAAGTTCATACATATATATATATATATATATATATATATATATATATATATACACTAAGATATATACTAAGATATATATATACTAAGTTTCAAAGTAATTCTGACAATAAAAATTTTTTTGGATTGTTTTCCCGTGGGAATTAAGTAATCTCCCGCGATAAAAAGTAGCCTATGTCACTCTCCAGCCCTCCAACTACTTCACACAAAAATCACGCCAATCCATCACTCCGTTTCAATGTTAAATAAGGACAAACAAACATACTTTAACATTTATAATATTAGTATGGATATATATTTACTAGTCTGAGGGAAAAACGACGATGTTGGTAAGTTTATTTAGCCAGAGAAAGTGCGATAATAATTTGATTAACTAAATACACACACGACACACATATGACACGAAATCACATCTCTGTAACATTTTATTTGCTGTTCTCATAAAACTATTACTTGTCGAATATTTATGTAAAGCTATTATCCAATGAAATAGGATATTTTGATGCCAAAGCACAAGCCTTTTAGAAACCTTTTTTGAAACTTAGTCCATTTATAGTATCAAATTACGTTTTAAATCCCGATCCTTTAGTTCTATCTCTATTGATTCATGTTTATTGGTTTATAAGCAATCAGTTTCTTTTAAGCTAGCTAGCTCTTTTCTTCTCTGCTTTTCTTTTCTATAGAAGAAATAATTACTAGAATTTTCCGGGCAACTTTTATACGTAAATTTTTTCTGAATTTTTTACTAAGACTTCATTTATATTATAGAACACCAAAACAATATCCAAATTGGTCCAAATATTCTCAAGTAATGCGTTTACTAACGAAGAGTATTTAACTTTTATTTATATACATGTAGTCACATATATATATTTTGAACTTTTATATTCCATCGGACTACTCTGATTGTTACACCTTCACGCTAAAACGAATGGACGGATTTTGATGAAATTTAGTAAAAATATTTACTATTACTTAGAGGAAACGAGTTATATATATATATATATATATATATATATATATATATATATATATATGTACTAGCGAGTTACAGTAGTAGTATCACTCCTCACCAACTCACCTCGAGCCGTCCCTCCGTCTCAAACTCACCCTTGCTTCGCTCGGGTTTGTCCCTAGGTTGATTCCCCATACAAACTTTCATCCCCATTTTCACCCCCTCAAGGGATGATTGCCGTATCCTATGTCCTTCCCAGGTTCTTAAACTGTCTTCTTACCAAATTTCATCTAAATCGGTTCAGTAGATCCAGAGATTACTCCCTACAACGTCACAAACTCACAGACTTTACCTCTTTATAATATTAATATATAGTATACAATAGAATCGGTCAGGGAATATTAAAGAGATGCCCGTGCCCAGCAGTGAGTGGGATGTATGAAAATAGATATATGCATACTATTTTATTATACATATGTAATATTTGTCTGTTTATTTATTCCTTACTAGATATAATAATATTTATTTCAAGCTAGTTACATACAGGTGTTCCAAGTGAATCGCTTATACATTAAATTCCCACGATTGAAATAATAAACAGAATGTCGACATCGGGACGGGAATGCAGAGTTGCAGTTTTCGGATACTTTAATTCTTACATATTGTTTAGTGACATTCCATAAACTTACATCGAGTAGGTTGGACATTAAATTTAAATAATAAGTTTAATTTGTAATTTTAAAATAAATTAGTTTAAATTAGTTTTTGGTTTTTTTTTCGACCTTCCGACTGTAGCTAACGTAACTAGCTTAATTTTCTTTTTCAAAATAATATTTATTTTCAGGGATATTCATTTTTCATACTATATACTAATTCAGTAAACAATACAAACTGTAGTACTTATATTTTTGCATAATATTAGTAGGGGTATTTGTTTTATATACATTTTTTGCTTTTTATTTACATAGAAACCGATTGCTTTCGTAATAGCTTACGGTAAAAAATGTTAGAAGATCATTTATTTTGTGTCGAGATAAAAAGTAAGAATTAAGTCCATCGTTATTAATGTGTCAGGATCCGAGAAAACCATTTATCTACTTTGTTGTTGAAATCTATTTATTTATATGTTTGTATTATTGTTAAAAATATTTTGTATCGTAGATAGAGAGGCACGTGATACGTTTGTTGATTTGTCCGGGCTGTTATTAAGGCTTGCTAAACAGAAAGACTTAATAACTAAATTTGGCCCGATCCGGGACTCAAACCCAGGACCTCCGGATGTGCAGCCGTACATGCTAGCCACTACGCCACCGAGGCAGTTACGATAGATTTAGCAATATAGAAGCTTTGATTATAGTTTAAGTCATAAAAGTTACTTGACATGTACCGAATTTTGCGACGGTTTCGTTAAATCTACATTTTTTGCTCCAAAAACCTTCTACAAACCCAAACATACCAGAAACCCCGGTATATGTTACTAAAATACCCTTAAATGACAAAAAAAATGAACGACATACAAAAAATAATCCAATATATTCCTGACGAGTTCAAAGATTTTTACGATATTTTTCTGACCTGGCCAACACAAGATGCGAAAGTGAAGAAAAAAATTAATAATAGAGTGTTCTTACGTTTTTTCTTATAAATAAATAGTTTTTGTCATTATATTGTCTACTAGCATTGCCCGCGGCTTCGCCCCCGTTCAGATGACCATTAGTGTACTCTTACATTGCAGTTTTTGTATTTTTTCTCAGAAATGAGACATTTTACCGCGGTAAAAAGTATCGTATATGTTGACTCGGGTAACCAGATATCTCCATACCAAATTTCATCAAAATCCCTTCAGAGGTTTTTCTGTGATGCGGTAACAGGCAGACAGACAAAAATTCTAAAAACTATAGATTCGGATTCTATATCGATAATAATGTTTATTTCAATAAGATTTATATGTAATATGTACAGATTCGACTCAGAATTTTATTATATGTATAGATTGTTTCAAATTGTTTAAAATTGTTTAAAGTTATTGTAAATTGGAAGAAGGGAATAAATGCAACACATTTACATATAAATGAATGTTACATATTTCAGCCAGGTCTTGAGTTTTTTCGCACACTCGGTTTTTTTTCACACATTTTCGGTTTTGAGTGTACCAAATATAATTTTAATGTTATAAATTACAGACGTGCATTAAAAGTAAAGAGCACAGGTTAAAAAAAATATGTTGTAGAGTTGTGTGTAGCTATAAAGATATCTATCGAAACTGACCAGATTTCAATACTGATCCCAAAACCCAAGTTTGTAACAATAATAAAGGTACATAATCTATTGGCTGAAACAATTACTGTAAACTCAATAGGGAGTGTGTTTATTGTTTTACCCAAATTCTTGAACCAAATTCAAAGTAATTGGTACAGAAATAGGTTTGGTTTTAGAGATGAACATAAATTATTTTAGTCTGTAGATAAATGGATTGGTCTACTATCTTCATAGCAGAAATTGTTTTTAATTATTATAAGCTTCATGACTTTTAAGTGAAATGATGACTCTTTATTTATGATTTTTTATTGATATTAAAAAAAAACATTGTTGTTTAAAAAGATTCCTAATAATAAAATATAGGCTATAATTAATAGAAACAAATTAAACTGTAGACATTATGTAATAGTCTGTCTGCTTAATGTACAAAGGTTTTTGCCTAGTAGGATAGAAACTTAGAAAGTTCGCAATTTTTTTGAAACACACTTTTCTGCTCTTGGGACAAAGACGAGAACAATCTATTATCGCAATCGCAAATAATATTATAATTTACAAATATATAACGAAGTTACTGCCTCGGTGGTGTAGTGGCTAGTATGTACGGCTGCACACCTGGAGCCCCCGGGTCCGAGTCCTGGTTCGGGCCAAGTTTAGTTATTGAATTTTTCTGTATAGTAAGTCTCGTAAGTCTCAGTAACAGCCTGGAGTTGGGAAGTTGGCGGTGTTTCAGCCCCGTGCCTTGGAGAGCACGTAAAGCCGTCGGGTCCTGCCCCTTAACTCTCACTGGTTTTGTCGAGTAGTCGTCCCACCGGAGTATGAGAGTGATAGGAATAGAGAGTGCACTTGAATCTGCGCGTACACTTGTGCACTATAATATCTCCTGCGTAGTTGGCTAGTCTCAATGAGATTGGCCGCAGTGGCTGGAATCGTTTAGAAGAATATCATCATATAACGAAGTCAAAACATATCAAATAAATGTATTATGTTTTGACATTTTCACACAGATAAATAAAATTAAAGTGTCCGTTTGTTTCAGCTGCACTGATTTTGACAGGACTTTCACTGGAAGATAGTTGATGTTATAGGGAGTAACATAGGCTACTTTTATTTTTTTAGAAAAAGAATTAGGGTTCCGCTCATTAAAATTAGAACGTATTTAGGGAAACCCGAGCGAAGCGAGGTTGAGTCGCTAGTAACAAATATAATAGTGCAAGCTGCAATTGCTATTATTGCTATGAATATTATACTTAAAGCGAATAATTAACATTTATTTTATAATATACGCTTGCGCTGCGCGGATTTCGCACTTTTAACCAATTTTATAATTACGTTTACATTTTATACGTATGTTTTATTTCAAGTTAAGCGTAAAATATGACTTAAAAATAATAAAAGCCCACGGCGGGAAATTGTGACGTGAAAAAAACTTCAAATAAAAAAATCTAAAACCCACGACATTAAAGCGTAATATATAATATTATTAATAGCCATCTTGCGTATACAGTGCTGCGGCATTCCCAACAGCATCTTAAATGCATTATGGAATTGTACATGCAGATCACTGTAACCACGAAAACTGTGTAGTTTTAGTCCACAGGCTGCACATGCCAAAAGTATTAGAGTGATTTTTACCCTCTGTGTACATTGTATGAAACTGCGGGTCAGTATGTTACAGAGAACTGACAGCAACCTACGCTCCTGTTTATAATCATATTGTCTTTTAACTTTCTTTTTTAATGAAGCCAATAACCAATTGTTCTTCAGTAACCCAGTGACCCAAGTACTTAAACCAGCTTGCCAGTATGATTGGGTAACCTTTTGCACCTGATGTAAAAACTATAATTTCGCTCTTGGTACTTGTTGTAATTGAGTCTATTAGCCTACATTTTGCACCGTCTTATGGCACTGAAAACTCAATCGTTTCTCACAATACGTAGAATGTTTTGCATCTGTAAATGACAATTCTGAGTCATTACAGAAAAAAATTACATTATACTGTAGAAAACAAATACAGCCGTTTCAACAATTGGCTTAATATTTTCCAAAATTAGCAGCGGCTAATAGACGGAATTAACACGAGATACGTATGATTTATACAAGGTCGAGGAACGAGATAATCTTTACCACAAGAAGGGTTTTGCCAGATAATGCTCAAGGGACCTACTAACTAATGCCGACGTTGCAACTGTTACATATATTGAACATGTTTGTGGAATCGTATGAAAATTGGGGTTTGTAAGTGAAGATAACTTAAGCTCACACTCATGCAAGGTCCTGGCTTTACCAGTTGTTAATTTTATTTATGATTAAATTTTTTGTGTCTTGTTTTTTGTTTTCTCTTTTCTATATTCACTTTAAATCAATATTCTAGCTGCTAGCCCAATCTGTATGTTTTAGTTATAAGGCTGATAAAAATAATTACATATGTATATTGCATATGGCAACAACCAGGTAAATAAAATTTAGATCTGCGACAGGATAAGAGATTTCTTAACTTTAAGTATTATCTACTATTGATATTTTTTTATGTTTGAAATGCATTTACGCATACCACCTGCATATGTGGGTCTCACCAGCTGGAGAAGCCAGTACTAACTACTAAAATCCAACAGAACCTCCCCCGTCTTAATGAGGCGTCGCCGGATAACATACGCACTTAACCACGACGCCCCGACGGCAGGCCTACCGAAGTAGACCAAATAACCAAGGGGTTGCTCCCACAGTCCATTTTACTATTAGAGAAGTACTTGGAGCAACACGCATGGTACATCACCCACCGAGGTGGACCGCGTCCCTGTACGTTTCTTGGCTTCGCGCCCGGCTGGATCCAATTACGATAAAGTGAAGCACATTGGGTGGAATCTACTATTGACTTAATCTAAGTGAAATTATATATTTTTTTGAATGTTAAAAAACTCTTACTTACTTAATTAATATGTTCCAATTTTCCTATAAACAAAACGGGAGACTATGAATTTAATTTAAATAATTGAATATGAAAAATTAATATAAATGGAATCAGACTTTTCATAATAATGTTCATTGTTAATATAATGATGAACGATTTTAAATAATTAATAACACAAAATACGTTTATTTAACAAAGTTTATCAATTTAAGACAGATAATTGTTAAAGCTTTGTAAATGTCTAAAATAATATTTATTTACTCACTGACTAATTAATCGCCACATCCCAAAAAGTATTACAGCAAGATCATAGGTTTTGGTCACTCAAATGTTTGTGTAATATAATAATATTTAATATAGAGGGTAGCTGAAAAGTATTTCGGGATATTTACTTTTTATGGAAGAAAGGGTCAACTTTATATGAAAGTTTTTTAATGGAACGCGATACGGCCATATAATTACTTCAAATATTGATATTAAAAATAATGAGACACATAAAATTTCTGAGGGGCGGTAAGGAGTTAGAAGTTATGAACCTCGAGTGTGCAAAATTGTAGGTAACAGCGATTACATCTATATTTGTAGCTCCATGTGGTTTTTCTTTCAAGGAGTAAAGTCATTTTAAAAACGTAATTGCATCTCTTTAATAAATGCAGTTTGTTATAATCTTACCGTATTTTATGAATTGATGTGAAATTTGTGTTTTGAATGATTTTATAGAAGACAAGACAAGAGTAGCATGCTTCCCAATACAAACTTTCATCCCCATTTTCATCCCCATAAGGGATGATTTCCCGAACAAAAAGTCCTTCTTAGGGTCTCAAACTATCTTCTTACCAAATTTCATCTAAATCGGTACAGTAGATCCTTTTTTTTTTAACGTTGGGAAATGCATTTACGCTCGAGGTGTGGGACTCACCGGCAAAGCCAGTACTACCCACTAAAACCCAACAAAGCCTTCCCCCGTCTTAATGGGGCGTCGCAGGATCGCTTACGCATTCAACTACGACGCCCCGATGGCAGGTCTGCCGAAGCAGACCACAACAACCACGGGGTTGCTCCAAGGTCCACTCTGCTATCAGAGAAGTACCAGGAGCAACCCGCATGTTACACCGCCCTCCGAAGAGGGCCACCTCTCACCGCCCACCGAAGTGGGCCACCTCCCTGTGCGTTTCTTGGCTTCGCGCCCGGTTGGGTTGCCGGGCAGTACTGAGCCCCCCCACCACGACAAGGTGAACGCACGTTGGGGGGGATGTACAGTAGATCCTGAGATTATCCCCTACAACGTCACAAACTCACAAGCTCACAAACTCACAAACTCTACCTCTTCACCTCTTCATAATATTAGTATAGATAGAACGCCTTGGGAATGAAGTGATCGCTTTCAGGCTACTTCAACTTTAATAGAAATATTGTAATTTATAACTTAACTTTATAAAAAGATAACGAAAGTCCCGCTGAGTTTCTTTCGCCAGTTCTTCACAGATAGTCGACTCATGACGTTCAGTAAAAAAATGGTAATAATTTAATGTTCAATAAAATATTTTGAATTTTGAATTTTTTGAATGTTAAGTTGCAATCACAATTCTCTAAAACTGTCATTCATAAGTCTTTTCAACCGACTTCAAAAAGGAGGAGGTTCTCAATTCGACTGTATGTTTTTTTTTATGTTTGTTACCTCAGAACTCCGTCATTTATTAACCGATTTGGACAATTTCTGTTTTGTTTGAAAGGGTATACTTCCAGATTGGTCCTATTTAAATTTCAAAAAAAAACTTCGAAAATATTTGATTAGGTATGTATAGTAAATGAAAACTACCAATCAGTTATTTTTTACTTTTTAGTGCTTTTGTTTGAAGTCGGTTTTTATTTTTTTTTATTTCGTCATTTTAACAACATATATTATACTCGTAAAAACTTTATTTCCAAACTCATAATTATTGCTTTCAAAATTAATAGAATATTTGCTATATTATGTTTCGTTTTAGAATTTATTTATTTATATACAATACAAAGTATGTATATTGAATGCATGTTGAAATCTTAATCATTTAATTACTCAATCAAATGCTTCATAACTAGTTTGAAGTTTCCTATTAAGTAGCGTCTGCATATGCCATGCCTGCTGACCGGTCATGTAGACACTGATTAGAGAATATTATGTATGTATGTCTTATTACGGACACGAATCATAAAGACGGCAATACTTTTTGAAAATCTTACATTATTATTGGTATAGATAACTGAAATTAGATTATCAAAGGTAGGTACGTTTTACTTTTTTTGAGCGGAACCCTAATTCTTTTTCTAATAAAAAAGTACCTAAGTTACTTTCTATAACATCAGCTATCTTCTAGTTAAAGTCTTGTCAAAATCAGTCCAGCCGTTTCAGAGATTATTCGGAACAAAAAGACGGACAGACAAAAAATTTAAATAATGTGTTTTTCTTATAAGTACCGTATATAATTTCATATGCATTTAGTAAAACGCTGTTATTTTGACATTACAAACAGACAGTTCAATTTTATTTATCTGTATAGATACATATATACATATACACGAAATATATAATGATAATATAAATAAAAATAACACTTTTATGCAATAATAGTAGGTATGTATAGGTACCTAAGGGGTGCAATTTATCCGAGAAAATTAAAGGTTTCCCTCTGTAAAGGATAAAAAAGTTTACTGAAAATTCTGTTTTTATGCTGAAACTACCGTATGTATTTTTATATAAATTGTCATACTTAGGTACTACTTATTATTTAATTCTGTCACAGTGTAATGTTTTTTTCGGTAGATGAAACATTTTGGTAAATGAAAATTACTCAACAAATTTATAATTGAGTTGGCGTTTATACTTTTAAAATTTACGCGAATATTTGACATATAACATAATTTTTATTAAACATCGGAAACCAAAATATACCGCGAAAAAATGTTATTATTCTTTAAAGACAAATTATAATTACTAGTTTAAAAAAAATATTGAAAAACGGATAGAAAGTTTTCTTTGTAACTTAATGGACTATGACAAAAATTAGAGTGGTCATTTCCCGGTTCTTAAACTACGAGTACATTAATGCTAGTAAAAACTTTTTAACAAAAAATAAAAACCGACTTCCAGGCACTAAAATGTAAAAAATAACTAAACGGAGGTTTTCATTTAGAATAGATACCTAATCAGATATTTTCGAAGTCGGTGCCAGCCGATGCAAAGCAAATCTAATATATTTCGATACATAAAATACATATTTACCAATTAGATATTCATATATTAAAATATTGTAGGCTATTCGACTAAACAATTTATGTAAAAAATATATTTTTTGTTGATTTTTTAAAAAACCGCTCGACCGATTTCGATAAAATTTATATGGGACCACCTGGGAAGTATACTCTTTAAAACAAAAAAAATCCAAATCGGTTCAGGCGTATTCGAGTAATCGGTGAACATACATAAAAAAAAGAACAAACGAACGAATTGAGAACCTCCTCCTTTTTGAAATTGGAAGTCGGTTAAAACCACATTGATCAGTCGCTATGATGCCGCGTGGAATGAGATTAAACCCAAAATAACGTGTGTAACATGCTATACATTTGTAATGTTACGTAAGGAGGCGGTGGTAACGCGCTCAGTTGGAAAACTAAGTGACGCGGGTTCAAATCCCGTATCTAATATCTATGATATTTTGCGCCTAGCATTTTTAACATAATTACCACTTGCCTAATGGTAATGGAAAATATTGTGAGGAAACCAGCATGTCTGAGATAATCTAGTTACTTATCGAAAGACATGTGTAGTTCGCCAACATTTAGTCAGCGTGGACTATGGCTTGATCAGTGAACCTCCTCGTATTTCAGGGAAGTCCGTGTCCAACAGTGGGATGTTAATAAGAGTTGAATGAGTATTATATTCTTAAATAACATTTATGTATATACAAAGAGCGCCTCTAAATTAAACATTCATTCCATACAATATATTGTCACTGTTAGTACACCCCTTAACGAACTTTAAAGTGAGCTCTGAGAATCCAATTATTCTTTACTTCAATGTCCGACTTTTGATTGTAAAAATATGCATTGTGTACTAATGTACTGCCAAGAATTATTTTCATTTTGTAAGGTGCTATTATGTTTTCATGTAGATTTTGATCCATTTGTGCCACATTCACTAGTTTAAAAAGATAATACTCGATTATAGTATTTTATTAGACAATTTTTATTGTTTTCAATGTTGCTAATATTTTATCTATACATAAAGACCTATATATATATATATATATATATATATATATATATATATATATAAGACCTAGGTATTATTTATATAATAGCTGAACTATTCCATATTTGACAAAATAATAGGTACGCTCACAGAAATTGGGAGTTATAAAGTAGATACTCCTTTCTTTGATTTCTTTTTAAAATTTTCGTATTATTTTCTAAATCCGATATTAAGCTCACTCGCTCAGTTCCTAGACGTTCCGAACTAAGCGATAAAAGTGGAGTTCAGACAGATTTAAGATTTGGAAACAAACGGTGAGACCTGTATGTTTGGAGATTTACTTTAATCTATTTATTATATATTAGTATGTAGTACACACATGTTATTAATAACTAACAAACTAATAAATATAAAATAATAAAAATCTATTATTTTTCGACTAGGCCCTGTGAACACTTGTTTAAAAAAACACTGTACAAGTTACCCTGTTACTTTATTATATTTAAAAAGAAATATCCAATGTACTGCCTGCCATCTTTACAGATAGTGTTTATACCTCAATTTGCAATTTCTTTTATGATTAATGGACTCAACCTAGTATTCCACACAGCTTATTTCAAACCGAGTACTTATTTCATTTTCTTCAAACAAAGCGAAGTCAACAATACGGGAACAGTTACACTTGTATTTGACATTAGTTAGTAACATTGTATTGATATCTTTTGTTACCATGCTAGTGGTTGATCGGTTTCAAGTCTTTGTAGAAGTAAAAAATTAATTGTAAAAATATGTTTATGGAATAATACATTTTTCAAGTGCTATGCAAAAAATGTAAGTTCTATTGAAATTATAAGTTGTAATCTCCAGAAAATACGAAAAATTTACGATATAAATAATTTAAATACCGTAAATTCCGAGGAGCTAGCTTTAACAGTTCTATTTGCTGTGAAGGCTTTAAAGTCAGATAATATGCTTTACTTAGTTATAATAAATTAAAACTTTAAAAAAACCCATACGTAAATTAATTGTCATTTAACGATTACACTGGCACACGTGAAGCACTTAATCGAGTAATTAAACGCCAAAATGCCTTACATTATTTTGGAAAAGAGCTGATACTATTACATTGCTGGACCGATATTAGCCAAAAATAGCTAAGAACTACCGCAAGGAAACTGGCTTTCAAATGAAAAAACCGCATCAAAATCGGCCCATCCGTTTGAGAGCTACGATGCCACAGACACACAGACACACACACACACAGACAGACAGAAATCTAAGTCAAATTTATGACGCCCTTCTTTTTGCGTGGGGGTTAAAAAAATGTTTAGTTATAAAAATATTATTGTATACAACGTTGGCTTCCTATGTAAATTAAAAAAAAAGTAATAAAAACGTTGATTTTCGTATGATTTGGATGCAAAGACAAATACGAAATACAAGTAAAAGATTTAATTGAAAGTATACTTGGAAGTATTATAATATTGTTTACTGACTGCTTTTCCAGTAGGTATATGTTGCTTTAAAAGGCTAAATAACCAAATCTAAAGCTAAAACGCATTCAATAAAACAAATGTAGTTGGCGTCCTGAAAATGGCAAAAGAACTATCTTAAGGAATATGGGTTTCAAATAATCCAAAAGTTCTTTTACTACACGGAAACTATTTTATGGAGCTCAATGTTTGCGTGAAATTTTAGAAAAGCTTAGATAATTTGACGAGCTTAGTACAAAGTGGCTTTGTTTAAAATTTAAGTCATGAGGTCGCTTCTTTATGCTCGCCACATCCATACTAATATTATAAATGTCAAAGTGTTGTGTGTTTGTTTGTTTGTTTGTTTGTTTGTTTGTTTGTTTGTTTGTGTTTGTTTGTTTGTTTGTTTGTTTGTTTGTTTGTTTGTTTGTTTGTTTGTTTGTTTGTTTGTTTGTTTGTCCTTCTTTCACGTCGAAACACAGTGACGGATGGGCGTGATTCTTTGTGTGGAGATAGTTAGAGGGCTGGAGAGTGACATAGGCTACTTTTTACAGCGGGAGATTATGTGATTCCCACGGGAAAACACGTTATAATACAACCCAAAAAAAATATTTCTGATCAGAATTACTTGAAACTTGGTCTTAATGCTCTTCAATACAATTAAATAAATAAGTGTTTAAGCATTTTTCGAAATTCATTCCATAAGGGGGTAAAATAGGAGATGAAAGTTTCTATGAAACCTATCCCTTTCGAGTAGTTTTAGCGCGAGCGAAGCCGCGGGTTCTGCTAGTTCTATATAAAAAAATATCAATTGCTACATATATGACGGAGCAGCACTTGAGAACGGCTCGACCGATTTGGCTGGTTTCTTTTTTGTTGTGTTCATAATTATTAGGACAAGGTTTGTATGATAGATTTTTTTTTATCATACAAACGAAAAATATACTATATATAATATAGTATATACATATACCAACTAAAAATACCAATACCATTTTTATACGCAAAAATCTTTAATTTTAATCTTCTGATATTGATAGTGAAATGAGCACAGTTTGAGCGTTTCGCTGTCAAATGATGATTAGTTATTATTATTATTATTATTGTTTTGTTTCTAAAAAAAAATGTCAAGTAAAATTATATAGAAGTTCTATAAAATAAAATCTTATGATTAAAACAAAGAATCAGCGCAATTCCAAGAAACAAATCGAAGTCGACGAAAGTTGAAATGTACATCTTAAAGATTTGCTAGGGACTGCTTAAAATATGCTAAGACTTTGTAATTTACTCGACCGGGGAATTGTTTTCGTGGTCTGCTTCTAGTGAACTGATAATAAATGCAACAGAACTTGTAAGTTGGTATAAAATAACATTACGAAATGTTCTCTTAGAAATATTTGAATTTATTTCGAAATGATTTAAATGAAACTGATTTAAAGTATAATATAACAAACAACCAAATCGTCATGTTTATGTAAAGGAGAATGGATATTTCTCTACCATTTACTAACAACTGATACCAGAAGCCTCCAAAAACAAATATTTGTAAATGTTTGCTTATAATATTAACATAAAATTAATAAGTTTTATTCTACGAAGTAATTGAATGTTCCAGTATTTATTAGGGTTTAGGGGTTTATTTAACCTCAGACATATTTTCGTTTTACGAAAATATTCTACATATATCCGTTTCGGAACTTAATTTTTTAACAATTCCTTAAGTTTAACAGTTTTCATTTTCAGAAAATTATTACACTGTAAAGATTTTTTTATTTTAATACTTTTCGCCTGTTGTAAAATACAGTAAACAATATATACGTTATACATACATATGTACAACTGTACTATGTATTTTTAGGGTTTCGTACCTAAAAGCAAAAATGGAGTGTTCCATTTTCCTTTTAGGTACGGATATTACCACTAAATAATATTAGTAATTATTAATTAATAAAGTTTTTTTTAATTATAATATTTATAATAATAATAGCTAAAATTAAATAAATAATATTGCTATATTTAATTTTAATACTTTTTAAAATATTTAGAAAATCAACAAATTATTGTAAGGTAGTGCCATTTGTAGGTCGTAAAACTTTTGCCAAATTCTATCAGCAATACAAAAGATGTACTGCGCCGACCCCAAGTGATTGGGAAATGGGCGGGGAGAAGAAGAAGAAGATTTTTGTAAAATAGTGGGTAGGCACTGTCTGTAACAAGTGTATGTGTTTGTGACGTCTATAACCTTATTTGAAACATCGGGAACCAAAGATTTAAATACGAGTAAACCCCCGAAGAAATCCGAAAATATAGTTATATTTAAAATGTCAATACACTTACTTCAAAAACCTTCCATATCCATAATAATTTAAAAGCGACCAGAAATCATGTCATGAGATAATATTAAATTATAAATATTATTATTCGTTTTTAAATCCCATAAAAAAATTAAGATAATATAAAATATGTAATGTGTAAAAATACATGGCTATTGAACAACCTCATTTAACTCCTTAGTCTCTCCCGTGGCCATGATTTCTGTAAGCATTCGAAACTGGGGACTAAAAATCAAAATAAATTCGCGAAAAAATCCGAAAAGATAGTTTTATTTAAAATATTGAACAACCATTAAGCACAGATAATAAATACAATCAAGTATGATTAGGACAGCGACAAACTTAACAATAATTTTCGTGACGTATAACAAGTTAATTTTAAGACTACTTGTAATTTATTCCAAGAACGTATTCTTCAAGTATTTATTAAGATCCTCCTACACAATTATGATAAAGTTCAAACTACGCCAGAGAAACAAAAATAACCGTTTTAATAAGTAATATTTTTTTGTTCTAATAAATCCTTTACAATTTTAGTTGTTGGGGATATTTTTATTGTACTTAAAATAATTTCTTAAAGATAAATACTGAATTTTATTATATTCTATTCAAAGATATAATGTAGCTGACCTCATTATGAATTTAGTTTAAAGTTAGTGACGAAACTAGTTATAAGAAAACTGTATTGAATGTATTTTTAAGTATAATGAGTACAATAATCAATTAATTATTAAGTAATTTAAGCAAAACTAGTGTAAGAGTGTGTTGTTTGAGGGTTCACGTGCGATATCAAGGACATATCGTGCATAAGAACCTCATCTATACATATAATAAAATAGTAACTAAGCCGAATCTGTACATTAAATATTTTTTGGAAAATCTTATAGAAATAGACTTTATTATCGATACAGAGGCCGAATTTATAGTTTTTAGAATTTTTGTCTGTCTGTCTGCTACAGCATCACGGAAAAACCATTAGAGGGATTTTGATGAAAATAATGGTAACAGGTAGTAAATATGGATATCCGGGTCAACATCTTCTTCTTCTTCTACCTGCCCATTTCCCAATCACTTGGGGTCGGCGCAGTACATCTTCTGTACTGCTGAAAGGATTTGGCAAAAGTTTTACGACCGGCCGCCTCACGCCTGCCTGACGTCAACCCTCCTTGGGAATGCTTTTGTCTTTCTTTGTCTGAATGGTATCGCGGAAGTCTTATAGTATGTACTTTCAATATTTTTTTTTCAAAACATTTTTTAAACTATTACTTAAATTTTTAATGTTATTTTCGGATATAATAATCAATTTCGATTACACATTAAATTTTCTTTTTCCGGGTCAACATATAGGACACTTTATACTGCGGTAAAATGTCTCATCTCTGAGAAATCTATATAAACGTTAAAACGTAAGTAGGGACGAACCCGAGCGGAGAGAGGGTGAGTCAGTAGTATTCAACATAATAATTAAGTTACAATTAGTTATTGCGTGACCTATTGATCATCTACGAAGGGTAATACAAAGAGGTATCATCAACTCAAGTTTGACATTTAGTAATTTTGCCACCTATTATGTTACAATCTCATTATTATGTGTATTGTTACTCGTATATTACAATTTGTAGGATGATTAAGTTATTACAGGATAATCGAATGTGCTGTAGTGTCTATATTTTATACGTTTAAGGCATTTCCATACCAAAATCGTTTTAGGATACGTATTTTTGTAACAAATATTTTAACATCTAAATATTTGATATGTCGCATTTGTAAGATTAAGTGGGATATAAATTTTCCTAAATAGCACAATGCGAGTTACAGAGAACATAAACTTATATTATTTATGTACTAACAGCCTGCCCCCGCTTTGCTTCACTTCGGCTTCGCGCTCCATGACAAAGAACTCATAAAACTAGGGAAGGTTTCATTCCACGGAAACCCTTTCATTCCCCTGGAATAAAAAGGATCCTATGTCGCTATGGTCGTATTTCTACCTTTGTAAAATTCCCGTTTAAATTAATTTGGTTGGCTTTTTCTATCGTTTATACAACGGAAACTTTTTTTTAATAATGGCCAAGATAAATCTTGAAAAAATATGTCCTTCTTACATGAAATTTCTACCTTCCAGGTAAAATTTGTTCATCTGTACCAGATACTGGTGAGTACAAGGAAACAGACGCACTAACAACATTTTTATTAACGACTAGCGACCCACTTTCGCTTCGCTCGGGTCCGTCCCTAACTTGCTTCCCAATGCAAACTTTCACCCCCATTTTCACCCCCTTAAGGGATGATTTCCGGGATAAAAAGTATTCTATTTCCTTCCCAGGGTCTCAAAATATCTTTTTACTAAATTTCATCATAATCGGTTCAGTAGATCCAGAGATTACCCCCTACAACGTCACCAACTCACAAACTTTACCTCTTTATAATATTAGTATAGATTGTTTATACTTGTGAAAAATGTTTTGGTTAAATGTACCTATATGTCATTAATTCTATTTATATCTAATACAAAAGCTGTATGTTTTCCTAAATAAACAAATATTGTGCAAATAATTCTTATATAGTTTAACTATTATGAAACCGTTAGATAATTCTATTTTATTTACAAGTAAGTAGGTATAAGACATTGATAATAACTGTGATACATGCATATTTATGTACGGCGTTTCTGACACAAGCATATTGGTTATTCATAATTATATGAACGTTTACTTTAGTCTCTCTTTTTCTCTGACCAGTACCTGTTTCTGTAAGCCAGGCGTTGACTGCGTCCCATCATAAACCGTCTTTGATTCGACGGAAAATTTATATATGACATTTTTCGCCTAACTTCCAAGAAATGCAGCTGTAATCTACCTATTATATGCTCTATTTCTTATACTTCCATTTATATAATACAGTTTAATAACACATTTTTATGCATGTTTGTTTACATAATTAAGGTTAACATATTCGATGTTGTGGTTTTTGCCTAAATATTTTTGTAATTTTTTTCTTTTGTAAAGCTTGTTAAATTACTGCAAAAATAAACTGTTCCTTGTTACCACATCAACATGTCATTATTATTACTAAACTAGCGACTCACCCTCGCTTTGCTCGGCTTCGTCCCTAGGTTGATTCCCCATACAAAATTTCATCCCCATTTTCACCCCTTTGAGGGATGATTTCGGGATAAAATCGTATCCCAGGTTGTCAAACTATCGTTTTACCAAATTTAATCTAAACCGACTTAGTAGATTCAGAGATTACCCCCCTACAACGTCACAAACTCACAATTCACAAACTTTACCTCTTTATAATATTAGTATAGATAAATTGACTTGATACTCCAATTGTTTTTTTATTTCAAATGTTTGAGTCTTTTCATTTCTTATTGCTTATAATATTGTGCGTTTTTTACGAGGAAGTCTCATATGCTTTATTATGTAACCTAAAGATTAGTAATTAATTAATAGTTACTATAGTGAAAATACGTGATATTGTATCAACTATGGATACAAATGTTGCCTGATCTCAACCCAATTATCGGTACAAACCCTTTGAAGGTAATACCACGACATCATTCATCTACCTGAATGGTAACGATGATTGATTATTCTCTTGTATTACCATTCAGTAATTACGGACTCTATTATTCTGCAGATGGCTTTATTAACGATTCTCACCTAAATAGAAGGTGGGCTTTTTTAGGATGATTGGAATATTTTTAATAAATTTTCCGTGTTTATAAATAAGCTTGAAGTTGAAGACATATCAGCAGTGGATAGCACTAGGATAATATAATTTTTTTTATTGATATAAATTTTACTTCGATTAATATATTATTTTTTTATTTCAAGTAATTGATGTATTTCATTTATATTTAAAAAGAAGTACTAATTTTAGAAGATATTTAATCAACAATAATTTGAAATGGTAGCATATTTGCCAATTTTCTCTCTGTATAAAATATGTTATTGCTTATTTTTTGCCAAAGGATCACCTATCGTGCACTAATGAAATTATGTCAAAAACATTTACAAGTCATGGGCATGCATATATTATATTATGGAAACACATAATAAATTAAATTACCCCATACAACTTCTCTGTCAGAAACCTTTACTGTCAAGTACGCAATAACTCATAAAAGTTTTATCATTATTGAACGAACAATATATGGTTCTGTCATGCATGCATATTCTCGGCACCACGAATAGTGTATGGGACTCATTTAAATAAACCAAATGAACCTAAATCTATGGGGTAATTAGGAGCCGTTGAGTAGTCCCAAAAGATCAGATCAGTGTTTGATTTAACATAAAAATGGTAAAATTTAAATATAAATGTCAAACTTGATAATATGAATGCAGTACTTTTAAGGGATACAATCACAGCAAAAAAATATAAATTGACCAAATGTGATTCTAACTAGATGCTTTAACTCTTTTAAATTGTTCTATTTTATATAGATTTATTGATGTTTTTATCTAAGTATTTCAAATATTGGGCTTAATATTTCATATTAGTAAGTTTTTTAAATATGGCAGTGGGTTGGTAGTACATTAATTCTCCAAATATCTCTCAAAGGATATCTGCAAATGCGGGGTCGTTATTCGTGGACTTGCACAAAACGTGCACTCGATCTTAGCTCACGTTGGTGGTATAAATGTACCTAATAATAGATTCTCCCGTTTCTCTGGTGCTGTTGAAATGTCATATATAAAATCAATTTCCGTATATATTATTAGTTTTTTTTATTGGACAAATATTTTAAAACAAGTGAGTTACCCTCGCTTCGCTCAGGTGCGTCCCTAGGTACGTTTTAATTTTTTTGAGTGGAACACTAATTCTTTTTCTAAAGTAAAAGAAGCATAAGTTACTCCTTAAAACAGCTATCTAATCTGTACATTAAATATTTTCTGGAAAATCTAATTAAAATAGACATTATTATTAATACAGAGGCCAAATATATAGTTTTTAGAATTTTTGTCTGTCTGTCTGTCTGTTACCTCATTACAGAAAAAACTACTGAAGAGATTTTGTTGAAATTTGGAATAGTCATAGCTGGTTATCTGGGTCAACATATAGGATACTTTTTACCGCGGGAAAATGTCTCATTTCTGAGAAAAAATACAAAAATTGCAACGTAAGAGTATACTAATATATAAAACCTAAGAATTTGGTTTTTGGTCATCTGAACGCGGGCGGAGCCGCGGGCAATGCTAGTGCTATATCTAATTTTGCGATTCTAAATTAAAATTGTGGATTTGTCACGAATTATAACAATTTCATTCTAGTTAGTGTTCATTAATAACTTTTTTATATCAAGTTAAAAAGTACATAGATGTAGGACTAATATATCTTTCCCATAATGGTTATGGTAATTATATTTTTCAACCGACTTCAAAAAGGAGGAGGTTCTCAATTCGACTGTATTTTTTTTTTATGTTTGTTACCTCAGAACTCCGTCATTTATTAACCGATTTGGACAATTTTTGTGTTGTTCGGGCAATGCTAGTTAGTAAATAAATGATAAAAATTATTTCAGTAGTTTGAGAGATTATCGCCCAAAACTAAACAAACAAACAGAAATATAGACATACAATAAATCATATATGAAATTAACGGAGGAATCTTTGTGGCATTGTCAATTACTGCCATTATTTACCAATCATGCGATGCACAATGAAATTATTATATGTAAGAGTATACTAATATATAAAACCTAAGAATTTGGTGTTTAGTCATCTGAACGCGGGCGGAGCCGCGGGCAATGCTAGTGTTAAATAAAACATTAAAAAGAAAATGCACGGTATTATTTATCTAGAGATAGTACAACTTAAGCTCAGTTCGGTATATCTATATTATATAAGAACTGTATACTTACATACATTCAAACTTTTAGTGTTTGTTTAAAGGCATAAGTATCAAGAATGTAGAGTAGCTAAATTTCTAGAGATTAAGCGAAGATTAAGAGTTCGCAAACAGACTGTATTAGAAGGATATGCTCTACAAACTTGGACTATAACATACTATAAACTAAAACCTCATAAAGACTTTATAACTTTCTTGGTTAAATATTCATAAAACAGTGGAGCTACCATCGCTGCTACTCTAAGGTACTTTTTTACTTCTTATTTTGTCTATTAAGACTGAATGAGCTATTTAATATTATAAGTAGTGTTTTTTATGCATTGTTGAAATTCAAAAACTCGTTTTTAGATAGGTAAATATGTTAGGACATTAACATACAGCGCCATCTAGTTCCACGGTAAGCTACGAGGCTTGTGTTATGGATACCAGATACTCATATATAGCTATTACACATATATAGCTTTAAATACATACATATTATAACTATAAACACTCATGATTGGAGTACAAACATTCGTGCTTATCGCACAAATGAATGCCCCCAGCGGGATTCGAACCCGCGACCGCTGGCAGAGCAAGTAGGATCTCTACAAACTGAGCCAAACGTATCGTCATAGGTATACTTATATCTTATATATAAAATTCCATTTCTTATTTTTATTGTTAGTTCGGAGTACAATAAATAAATAAAATACCGGGCGTCGTCGCTTACTTTGTAAAATATTCTAGGGAACAATCTTGAGGAAAGTTTCACTGAAAATGTTGATCAAGTTTATAAACTTTAAAAATGAAAAGTTTTATTTAAGCACCTTCTTTTTGTGTGATGTATGACCCTACTTAGCGCAACTCGTGATATTGTTAAGCTAACGCTAAATATTGATATTTCACTTTAAAATTTAATTTTTCTTCTTTTTCATAGCTTAAAAATAATAAAATCATGTGAGAAAATTAACATTACGTAATAAGCACATTCTATTAGCTGCTGTTATGTCTATCTTTGTGTTACATTTAAGTCTAAACAATAGGCATACGTTTCCATTTAATCTGAGTTGTAATGGATCCCATTTCCAAGTTTAATACGAAAATTTCAAGAGATACAGAATTAGGTAGCATTGTAATTTCATATTGCTCTTGTTTCTTACCAAATTATACTCGTATTCTTGATATTCGGTATAATAGATATATGAAAAATTCATAATTTGCGTTAAGAAAATTTTGCACGTTTATTAGCTTTATGTATTTATTTTAACTTATGTGGCTATGAAAATATTTGAAGAACTGCAAAAATTAGAAGTTACTCGTTTGGGTATAAGATTTTTCGTATGTTTATTTTAAACCGAAATTAAATAATTTTTTATGTAAACATGTTTTAACATATGTACATTGGATAACGTTAAAAATCATTTAAATTTTGAGTAATTTATTATTTAAAAAGTAAATATTATAATTAAGCATTACGTATGTTTCAGTTAGGGACCATGATAAATAAAAGAAGTACAATGAAAAAATATTTTATATAAATTTTTATACGACAACCCATTTCATACAATAGCTAATTACACATTATTTACAATATATTTCTTTAGCAAGGAGTATTGTAGACTTCGAACAATTTAACATAGAAAGATATAATAAATACATCATAGCCAAAAATTATTAAATTTACAATAGTAACAGACAGGCACGCTGGTGTTGATAATGCTCTTTTAACATTACTATTGGATGATTCTTGCACAATGGTATTAAAATCATTCGTCCAATATGTAGCCCCAGTGATTTTAAAAACCATGACTTACATTACAACCAATCTTATATTACATCAAAATAAACACCATTGTTCTCTTTGTTAGAACTTTTACGAAATTCTTTTCGCAATCTCGCGAAAACTTTTACTTTTACCAACACTTTTTCAAGTAAGTTAAGTAGCAAGTAATAATCGATAAAAAGTTCTATGAAAATCCATTAAGTAGGTTTTTGTGAACTGATTTAATTTTCGTATATTAGAAAATACGAGCAATTTTTTTTGTGTTGTTTTCTTTTGAAATTTCTATTTGGTGCTACATATTCGATTAACGACCAATTTGAATATATTATATCAAATACAGTCAATATTAAATCTAAAACATTTAAATCTATCATTAAACAATATTTATATCTTTGGTTATTCTTTTATAAGTACTCTGGGCTTGCTTAATATTGTAATAGTGCACAGCATATGGATTAGGCCTACTGGGATAGGATATTACGATAAAAAAACGCGCCACTTAGTCTACCTCAAAGTAATGTGGAAATGAGTTTTTTAGCCAAAACTATTGATTTTTCAAAAAAAAAATGTTATAACATAAATTGTAGGAAATTTTCTCTACTTTAATTTTGTATATAAGTGTTCCTTTGGAAAAATAAGTCAAAATGGAGATATTGTCAAGAAACTGCCATAAGGCGCCATTTTTCCAATATGGCAGCAAGAGCGGCAAAGACATGAAGTGGCAAAATCGAAATTCGGAAAAAGCACATCGAAATCTATTAAAATCACTAATTTTCAAAACTCCCGGAAAACTTTCCAGGTAAAACTACCAAATGACTGGGCTATTTAGACAAAATGACTTTTCACAATCGTTTAAGTTATACATACGAAAAATAATAATTTATAGGAATAATAATATGTGAGCGGTAACACAATGTAATAGTTATTATATCATAATTTATTTTTCAGTTTTGTTAGCATGAGCGATTGTAGAATATCACCTTAAACTGAGACCATCGTGGGTACAAAATCATCTCGACTGTTATTGTTTCGAATATTATTGTTGCTTTATTCTTAGTAATATGCCACTTATAAGTGTATTAACTTTACCAAAAATAAAAAATCTCGGATATTTTATATGGACTTAGATTTTAATAACATTATGAAACATTGAACAATGAAGTTATTTAAGTTTTATTTATGCCAGACAGCGATTTTTCTAAGATAATCTTATACTATTAATTAATATAATCTAAGAGTTGATACCTAAGAGTACTGGATTTGAATGAATTATGTACAATATTATGAAGCGTTTTAATTCCCTTATTTGTTTATTTACAATATCGATACCACACTAAGCAAATTCGCGTGGATCTACATGTATGTACAGACACTAATATTTACATAGCTAGCAAATCACAGCTCCTGATTGATTTCATTTCACAATGTGAAATTTATGACTAGACACAAACTACACTAAATCTAAGTTGAGATCACTTCAGCTTTGGTTTGGTATGTAACCCGCATTTTGTTATGTTTTATGGATGGATTTCGAGATTCACTGTCTAAGCTAATTTCGCTCACCGATTCCGTATCGTGGCAATATGATGTGTCAGGGCATTGATGACGTTCGAGACACGGTAAAGGTTCATCGAATGTGTCTTCTTGTTCGATAATCCTTAATGGATAGCTGATTGTGGCGCCGTCTCTCCTGCCACTTTGCAGGGCACGGCGGTCGCGACATCAAGAGCAGCGGGCGCGCGGGGGCCGACAGGTTCCCGCGCGGGCCTGTTGTCACAATCGACACATCTCGTGCTGTGATACTGATGAGTACATCATTGTTGATACTGGATACTGCAACATATTGAATACGTTAGATTCTTAGATGATAAACAAAGCAAAGAGGATGATGTTATCAATTCCAATGGAACTTTTGTATCAGAAATACAAAGCATGAAAACAAAACATTAAGTATAGAATACATAGTTTTGAATGCCGGGTGCAGTGTGCTTTGCATAAGTGGCTTAGAAACAACACGTATTTTGAGATGAAAAGTCACACACATTTGTTATTCAGATTATTTCATGCAAGGGAACGCGTGAACACGTAGGTATTATTTACGGTGGAAGTTTGAGTAGTAACGATGTTGTGGGCCACGGAAATAGGATCGAATAGGTTGTATATTTTATCACAACTTTTAAACGAAACATGCATTTTGAGGAATGTTTGAAAGTTGCATATATCCAGGGGCGTAAAAGAAAAGCGATTAGGATTAAAGATATATGAGAGTATTGCGCAGGATACATTCGTGATGCCAAAGAGGGCGAAGTCAGTGATACAGTGCAGCAAGTTAATTGATCAGACGTACCTCTAAAATATATGTGTATATTAAACGAATATAAAAATTTTGCTAATATTAAAATGTGGTGTCCAAGGAATTAAAGAATTTTTACAAAAAGTATAAAAACTGTCGGAAGATATTTTTAGAGAAGGCACTTGGAGTGTAAGATAACGAGGCTTAGAAATAAGTTGAGCCGCTATATGTAAGTTTGTTCACAGGAGTTTTGTCGAATGGCTTGCAGTTCGCCGGTGGAGTAATAACGGCGCGTGGTACGCCACTGAAAGTAAAAGAATTTGTGAGGCTAATATTACTTTTACTACTATGATATTTAATATTATAATTGCATATACATACATATATAATTTATACATATGTATCTAATTGTCCAATATGTTTAAATAAGTCTTGCAGATTTTTGTTAAGCACAATAAAATTTTATCAAATTAGGAATTACTTGAGATTGTTTGAAGCGAAGCTGTGGCTGGTACTTTCTTCGTAACTTCCGTGGACAGCACACACATAGAATTCTGAGGAATGCTCTGAAACAATGAAAAAGTATTAAGATTTAAGTTTACTATTAATTAACCGACGAAAAAAGGAGGAGGTTTTCAATTTGACACGTATATTTTGTTTTTAGTGTTCCGTACCTCAAAAGGTAGAAAAAGGAACCCTTATAAGATCACTCTCTTGTCCGTCTGTTCGTCTGTCTGTCCGTGTGTCAAGACCGATTTTCTCAGGAAGGGTGGACCTAGCAAGTTAAAATTATACCAGATACTGAGGTCTATATTCTCTATTAGGTGTATAAAAATCAAGGTCCTGATTCAACACGATAAAAAGACATGGGCAAATTTAGATTTTCGCGAAAACTTGTAAGTACCAAAATGTAATTTAATTTTCAACTTTTTTTATTTTTCGGAATTTTCCCTTTATTTGTGCTACGAGACCTTATTTTTAACCAAAATAGACAATTCTAGATCAACCGGAAGTACCCTATAGGTTTTGGGTCGAAATCCTATATGGTAGTTCCCGTTGACCTAGAGTCATGAAATTTGGCAAAACGCTAGGTTTTACAGCACAAATACCTAAAGGACAAATTCCAAAAACAAAAAGTTGAAAATTAAAGTTAAGCAGATTACCTACTTTGTACGGAACTTTCGGTGGGCGAGTCCGACTCGCACTTTTCCGATTTTTTTTTTATGTTTGACCACGCGTAACTTTTTACAGTGCAGTCAGATTTTGATGATTTTTTTATATTGGATAGTATATACCTCAAAGTTGGTCACATTGAAATTTGAAAAAAAAAATCCATCCTAAAATTGTAATTCTGATTTTATTCTTTTTATTTTTTTCCCAATTATTTTTATTAAACTTACATACACACTCTTCGATCGATTGGGAGGAAATATACAATTCGATTGTATGTTTTATTGTGTATGTTATACGATATTTTCACTAATTATAAATAGATTTTTATATTTCTTTATTTAACCAATATATATATAGTCCCATATACATTTCAAGAAAAAATAACAATCCTAAGGGTAAAAAAAAATTTTTTACCGGTAATCAAATCATTGAACTTTTAATTTAAATAAAAATAATAATCAATATTATTTTGAATACTGCCTTACAATACAGTTTATGAAGTTTTTTTTGTCCCTGATTCAATCACTTAGCAAGTGGCTAAATTGCTTTCAACGTCTTTGTAATTATTTATCTTACGATCCTATTACAATAAGACCTTATTTGATTTAATCACAGTCAAAATAATTAAAATACTGATAAACATTTCAAATAATCTTAGTCTTTCAGGGGATTAATTAAGCTTTCGTGTAAAGATAGGGCTGACTGGGTCTTCTGATTAATACAGATGGATTATTTTCATTGTGAACATTTAGACACTGTTGAATAAATTGTTCACGTTAAAAAATATTGTATTTTTAAATATAACTTAAATAAATATTGAAATACTTCAAAGTTGGGCCATATGCAAATAGCATAACTTCGACTTCCACATAAATGCTCTGTCACCTAACCACAATACAAATGAGCAGAATTATTTAAATAAACTATAGTATTTATTCTTTCTTCACTTATAAATAAAACTAAAAAATTCTTATATGGATCTTATTGAAATAGTCATTATTATCGATACAGAGGCCGAATCTACATAATTAGAATTTTAATTTTTAGAATTTTTGTCTTTCTATCTGTCTGGGAACGCATCACGAGAAAACCACAAGAGATTGATTTTGATGAAATTTAGTATGATAATAGCTGAATATACGGCTCAACATATAGGATGCTTTTTACGGCGGGCAATTATCTTATCTCGGAGAAATCTGTACTAACCAACAAAAAGTTCCTATGGACGAACCCGAGCAGAGCGAGGGTGAGTCGCTAGTATACTTTATAAACGGTATTGTTAACACATCAACAATCAGGTTTTAGATGATGTTTTTGTAATCTTGTAAAATTGTGCCCGTCTTTCTACTCTCAAGGGTGCCATAGATACGAAAATATTATTAAAAATAATATGAAAAAAAGAAATGGTAATGCCAAAACAAGAAAAACTTCTTATGTTCGTTCAAAATTATCAAGTATAAAATGGAAGTTGGGTCGAGAGGTAACGACGCCATTAACATTGTAATTTGCCCTCCATTCAATAGCTAAGGGAAATTTGATTATACCTTAATTTTGTGGCACTAACAGACTCTGAAGAAATAAAACAGCCATCTTTAAATTGAAAATCTATTACTAGATTTTGTAAACTAAAACAAATGATATATATATATATATATATATATATATATATATATATATATATATATATATATATATATATATATATATATTTAAATTGCTAAGTTATTTTAGCAATTATTTAAATCCAACGCTAGCTTTAAACTTTCATAACCCAAAAACTCAACTCATTAGTAACTTCTCGTGAATTCTCAATGAATTCACTTTTTAACAGATAATAGAAGATTTAAGTTAATTTAAAACATTTTTATGCTAAGTTTTAGCTATTTCATCGCATTTAATGTTTTTAATCCTATTATTTTGTAATAACCCAATTATTTAGCTCAGCGCCTACAATAATACCATTAATTACCATAAATTTGAGCTCCGTTCGGTAACTGGTTTAGAGGCAGCCTGAAACAACAGGATGTCAGCAGTCTGCAGCTCGCTTTTAATCAACTTGTGTTGTCATGTAAATATTCCTACGATAGTTTATACACTATACGATCTGTGAAGCGGAATATAGGGCCAATAAGTTCAGGATAAATTAAAAGTAGAGAGGAAGTAGAGAAAATACTAACACATACATATATAGTATAAAACCTTTAGTTACATTCGATTATGATATAACTAGCAGAACCCGCGGCTTCGCTCGCGCTTAAACTAAAAAAAAATCTCTAAAAAGGTAGTTTCTTATACGATGACTTTAGAAAAATGCTAAGACACGTATTTATTTAATTTTATTGAAGAGTATATATACCAAGTTTCAAGTAATTCTGATCACAAATATTTTTTGGTTTGCATTATAACGTGCTTTCCCCAGGGTATTAAGTAAGGACACAAACAAACAAACAACACTCTCACATTTATAATATTAGTACCTATAGATATTATGATAAATAAGATATTTTCTCTGAATATAAACAAGTCTATTATTATTATAACAAAATAGCTTACGATCTTCTAATTTTTATTAATAATTTATTTTTAATGTTTTAATATTTACTCATAAAGGTAAAACCTGGATACATCTGTTTATTTGTATATTACCAACATTATTCACTGTCATTTGCGAAAGGACTTTACCGATTTATTTACATACATATAGAAAAGTTGTAAGCTAGTAAAGTTTGTTAATAACAAGAAATAAATATGGAGCATATGCCCAGATATTCGAATGAATTTAAAATTACTACACAAAATTTATAATCGAATTTAAAATTGCTTATAAATGTCATTCTAAATAAAACTATATTTTCGGATTTTTTAATGGATTTATTTTGATTTTTGGTTCCCGACGTTTCGAATAGGTACTTTACAGCAACCACGGTCACGGGATAGACTGTTGAGTCTCTAAAATGTCAAATGTTCGCGTAAATCTAAGAAAGTCTTATTCACGAATGAATTTCAATTTACTATACTATATTTATAAATAGTATAAAATAAAAATAAACAGTTAAAAACCTTAATAAACCATGATTATTGTAGAAGTGTATTAATTGTGATAGTTTATTGCTATTACGAGTTATAGTTATAGTTTACTGCCCACAAGTTATGGTTTCACATAAAATTCACCCTATAAAGCTTTATATTTGAATATCTGACTGTTCTTCATCTAAATAACTAATTTAGGTATCAGCTGTTCGGTTTGAATACTTGAAAGGACAACACCAATAATGTACGAAGGTCTTACTATATGAATTATTCTAAATGATACATTCAATCTTGTGAAGTTATCTATACTAACATTATAAGGCTGATGAGATTGTTTGTATTTTTACTTTGTGCGCTAATATAACTCTACAAGTCCAATAAAAAAAAATTTGCATTTTATAGCCCTATTAGCGATTTACCCTGGCTTCGCTCGGGTGCGAACCTACGCCCCTAATAGTGGCGTATGTGTTACTTCCGGTCAGTCGCTCTGTGTACTAAATTTTATCTAAATCCATCCAGCCGTTCCTGCATGAAGGACTAACAGACAGACACACTTGCATACGTATACATGCATGCACTGGTGTTAAAAGTGGAATAGTCTTTTGGCCTTGTACGTAAAAGAGATTTTTTGGGATATATTCTTTCTTATGGGATTGAAATACATCGCAATAAGCTGAACGATGTGCTGTAGATATATCCTGAGAGAAGCGTTGGCAGTTCTGAAGCTATTTTAATGTTTGACAATCATGGTATATTCGTTTTATTAAAAGTTTTTAAATTAGATTCAGAATCCATTTTTATTATTAAATCGCTTCGACTTGTACTACGTAAGTCTGTGTAAACTTGTATTAATAGAAAATATGATTTTCGTATATTTTATATATTAGATGGTGGTCCATTATAACTTGGAGACCTCACTTAAGCCAAACTGATAAATCTATAAATGGTAACGACAATATAATAAAAGGCGTTTAAAATGTCAAATCACTTTAAGTTTTAATATTATTTTAGTTTTAATAATTTAAGAAAGTCGATGAAACGACTACGACCAATAAACATATGAATTGTCATAGACGATAAACACAATACAAATGAAATTCACATTATAAACATATCTATGTAGAGAATAGTAGTAAAAATAATTAATTAATTTGTCTCTCTTTTACGATATAGAGGTATGATGAGTGGTTGTGGGTTGTATAATAACGTGCTTTCCCATGGGAATGAGAATCTTCAGCCCTCCAACTATCTCCACACAGAAAATGACAAACAAAGTGACAAACAAACAAACGCACTTTCACATTTATAATATTAGTATCTATATAGAAGCAAGATAAAATATACATATAAAGCATATACTATAATATTGTTAAATAAATAGAAAACCATTAACTACGCAAGGCACTTATTACCAATACCAATATTCTTAAAAAAAGCTAATCATAATTCCAACTACCATTGCTCGCGGCTCCGCCCGCGTTCAGATGACCAAAAACCAAATTCTTAGGTTTTACATATTAGTATACTCTTACAATGTAGTTTTTTGTGTTTTTTCCCAGAAATGAGATATTTTCCCGCGGTGAAAAGTATCCTATATGTTGACCCGGATAACCAACAATTACCATACCAAATTTCATCAAAATTCCTCCAGTGGTTTTTCTGTGATGCGGTAACAGACAAAAAGACAGACAGACAGAAAAACAAAAATTCTAAAAACTATAGATTCGGCCTTTGTATCGATATTAATGTTTGTTTCAATAAGATTTTCCAAAAAATATTTAATGTACAGATTCGGCTTAGTTACAATTTTAATATATGTATACATTTATTATTTCTGAATACAAACAAGACAATTAGTGTGTCTTTGTGAACAAAAGAGGGATATTTAATTAACGTATTTCTATCAACCTTATAAAGCCACAAAGTATACTTATATAATAATAAACTTTATAGGAATATGATGGATCGCAAACATTCTTCAGCAAATATTTTAATACAAAACTACTCTTTACCGCTGTTCCACCGCAGGTGCTGCGGATCCATACGAAAGTTAGTTATTAAAATTAGTTATTAATTAACCGTGACCTGGTATCTTTTATTTAGAAACATACGAACATTCTTTAACTAGTCTGTATAAGGAGATTTTGAGAAATAAAAAGATTTTTTTTTATTATACTATTAGATATTATAAATATTTTGAGGAAATCAAAACTAAATTTTTATTTACAATAAAAGCATATTTTATAAAAATACTATAGTATATATATATATATGTATATATATATATGTATATATATGTATATATATACATATATATATATATATATATATATATATATATATATATATATATATATATATATATATTATACCTATTAGTGAATTTAAAAGGTAACGCTCTATAAAACTTCTTGGAGATTTTAACACTAAGTACTTGTTTAAAGACCTTGATTTTCAAATTATATTATTAACTTAGCTTTACTCGAAATAAGCTTAATAATTTTATAGCGTTTATTTACTTTAACTACTACTCGAAAAAAATTGGATAATAGCTTCATGACTAAAACAGATCAAGAAACGTCTGTATAATCCCGGGTCATCCAGAGGTCTAATCTTATCTAGTGTTCATTAATTTCTCAAGGACCTCGAGACCTAGCTTGATGTCCGTCTACAAATTAATTAATTCTTCCAATTACTCTAGACGCTTCCGTAAATGCAGCATACGATTCACGTCAATTTTGCATCGAAGATTAAATTTGAAGTATAAGAAAGTTAATAACATGTTTGATTAAATTATTCAATTCTTATCTATCTATACATATAATAAAATTGTAACCAAGTCGAATCTGTGCGTTAAATATTTTTTGGAAAATCTTATTGAAATAAAAATTATTATCGATACAGCGGCCGAATCTATAGTTTTTAGAATTTTTGTCTGTCTGTCTGTCTGTTACCGCATCACAGAAAAACGACTGAAGGGATTTTGATGAAATTTGGTATGGTGATAGCTAGTTATCCGGGTCAACATATAGGATACTTTTTAACACGGAAAAATATCTCATTTCTGAGAAAAAAATACAAAAACTGCATTGTAAGAGTAGACTAATATCTAAAACCTAAGAATTTCGTTTATGGTCATCTGAACGCGGGCGGAGCCGCGGGCAATGCTAGTTAAAACTATAAATGTGAGAGTTGTGAGAGTTTGATTATTATCCGTTATATTTATTAATATTGTCTTTAAGGAACAACAATTGAACAGTATATTTAGCTAGAGTCATAAAGCGTAAGATGAAGGATAATAAAGTTAACTAGCGTTAAAGTTAGGTAATATAGAATAGTTCTCATAAATGCTGTAAGTTATCTATACTCATATAATAGACAGGTAAAGTTTGTGAGTTTTTAAGTTTGTGACGTTATAGGGGGTAATCTCTGGATCTACTGAACCGATTTAGATGAAATTTGGTAAGAAGACAGTTTTAGCCCTGAGAAGGACACAGGGTACTTTTTATTCCAGAAATCATCCCTTAACAGGGTGAAAATGGGGATGAATGTTTGTATTGGGAAGCAAGCTAGGGATGAACCCGAGTGAAGCGAGGGTAAGTCGCTAGTCTCTACATATAATGAAACAGTCGTAAACATGATTTAGTTTACAGATATTATTTATTACTTACTAAAATTACAATTTGTTAACGATAATAATTTAAGTTAAATATTATCATTCGGATATTGAAATAGCATATAAATCGAGTTTCTCGATAGATAAGTAGTGATAATATGAATTGACATAATTTATAAGCTCTAAAATATCACATGTTCGTATATATTATATCAGCAAAATCGAAACTGCTCGTACCAATATTACCGTAATTTTTTTAATTTTCTTGAGGTTGTTTTGTTATTCTTTCATTACAGGGTCGTATCGAATGGTTTTTTTGCTTATAGTCCTGGTACATCAAGGAAAAAGTTACTTTAAAGCACGGGACAGTTTATCAGTTCGATGATTAACCTCATATTGGACACTTTAAAAATAAAGTTAAATTTTCTGTACAATATTGTACGTATAATATGAAAATTATAAAATTATTCATCGAACGTACAGTACGTATACAAAATTATTCATCGTAAAAAAAGTGTATTTCCACGCTTTAATTTCGATTTTACCAAATTTGCCATAATAATACGATCGATGCTGATTTTAAGAAGCTGCGGTTTTTTAGGTTTATCAGTAAAATCAAGCCGTTTTTATCTGTTTTTGCTCCATACTCTTTCGTCATCCATTAAACGAGAATGATATATTACATTATATAAAATACTAATATTTAAATATATACTGACTTTATTCTCAATTTAATAAATAAATAAATATGTTGGGACATTAACACACAGTACCATCTAGTTCCATAGAAAGCTACGAGGCTTGTGTTATGGATACCAGATAGTTTATACACTATACATATATAGTTTTAAATACATACATATTATAAATATAAACACCCATGACTGGAGTAAAAACATTCGTGTTCATCACACAAATGAATTCCTCCAGCGGGACTCGAACCCGCGTCCGCTGGCACAGCAAGTAGGATCACTACAAACTGAGCCAAACGTGTCCTATTTATATAGATTGCGTAAGTAAACGCATGTTATTTTACGGCTTTTTGTTGCGGTACCCAAAATGGCTCTACATGCCATTACAAATAATTATAATTTATCGCTTATAGATTAAATTTTATATTGACAATTGCGCATCAATTCTATTATTAGTAGATTTATGTTTTACCTAACTTATAATAATTACTTAAAGTTTCCACTTGATTATTGTTTGAGAAACTTAAATTAAGTTATAATTTTAGCTGCAATATTTTTATAGCTTAAAAACTATCATAGAATAGATATATTTGTCTAGCAATGGAAACGAGAACCGTCTGACTTTCGATAGCGTATATTGGATAGAATGCAAAAATAAAAAGTAGTTAACTACTGTGTTCTGGTCTCTCCTTCAAGTTAGTTAGGGTTTATTGGAAAAATAGCAAGTTTCATTGGCTCTATTTTTATGAATGTCCTCTTAAATTTAATGTACTGAGACAATTTAAAAAAAAAAAATTTAGTTTTACTAGTGATGTATCCTTGCTACGCTCAGGTGCTTCCCATAGTGTCAAAAAGTATTGTCTATGTGCTACACCAAGTCATAGTCTATTTATATACTAAAATTCATTCAAATTCCGCCAGCTGCTTCCGTGTAAAAGATATAAAAACAAACACTAGCATAATTGTATAAACATACAGATAAAGTAATAATTATACGTACTAATAATAATAGTAGTGAGATAACAGTACCATATTGTCATGAAACTATTATAATTAAAGAAAAAAGTGTATCACTACATCACTACATATTTTATACGTTGTTCGTCGTTATTTCGTTGAATTCATAAGACTGGAGAAGTTCTCACAGAAGTATGGAATAACATGGTTATCGACGGCCATGACGTCGTAGCAGAGTATGTCGAGCTCGATGATAGTGCTGAAAACTTTATTCCAGACCTGCCTTCCCCGCAGTGGTAGGTACAGCGATCATGTGCGGGAGCTAGTATTTGCTTCAGGTACTGCAACCTTAAAGTTTGTTTGGATATTTTTATCACGGTGCATAATTTTCTAGAATTACATTATATTATACCTGTATTTAAAATAATATTCTGAAAGTTTGTAAAATACTTTGGAATCGGAAGATGTTTATGGGTAGTTCAATATTTATATATATAACGTTTTTTTGCCTTATTAGTTATTGAGTAAAGTAGATATTACCTATTGACTTTATTTAATTTGGTACGGCAAAAATTAATTTCGTTTAATTTGTCTCACTTAATTGCCGTACACTGCTAAATGAAGGCCTCTCTTAAATAGCGGCAACTATTCTTCCTGTCTGATTCTGGCCTTATCACTCTACGCTTATCTAAATGTGTTTTCCGTTCTAGCATGGCTCTTTAGACATTAGTTTTCTAATAAACGACTTTATTTCGAATTATTTCTTACAAACTAACCAATGTATTGCGTGCAATAACATTTGTTAATCTAAAAACATGAAATATAATAGACTTTTTACAAAGTTAGGTACCAAAATCAAAGTGTCAACAGAAAACGCAGGCCTGCTTTACGTTACGTTACGTTTTAAAGTTTAGTATAGATTTCCCAGAAATGAGGTATTTTTCCGCTGTGAAAAGTATCCCATATGTTGACTTGGATAAGCTATCATCAAACCAAATTTCATCAAAATCCCTCCAGTGGTTTTTCCGTGATGCGGTAATAGATAGACAGACAGACAGACAAAAATTCTAAAAGCTATAGAGTTGGTCTCTGTATCGATAATAATGTCTATTTCAATAAGATTTTCCAAAAAATATTTAATGTACAGATTCGGCTTAGTTACAATTTTATTATATGTATAGATTTCGCCAAATCTTTACAACTATCCCTTCGATTTTCATCTAACTTCAGTGTGAAATCTAATAACCAGTCCAGGTCCGTGATATAAGGGTGTAAAATTATTATGGTCAGTTAGCCATCAGCTAGCTACTATTAATGCACTTACAATTTAGGGATAAGTTGGGTGTTGTTCTCATATTGTATGCACCGTTTGGTATCTCATTTATGCGGGATATAAGTCATGCATAATCCTTCCAACTTTATTTTTACTAGATTGAACTGGTTTGTATGTTGCGTCGGTGCGATTTTTAAATGTATTTACTTCTAAATTGCGATCGTGGACCATTTTTGATAAAATGATATTTATATAGCCTTTATATTATAATATGTAGATTGTATTCAGCCCTTTTTAACGTCCCACTGCTGGGCACGGGCCTTCCTTCAATACGAAGGGGATTAGGCCATAGTTCACCATGCTGACCAAGCGCGGGTTGGCGGACTTCACATGTCTTTCGAAAGGGTTCTCTCAGACATGCAGGTTTCCTCACGATGTTTTCCTTCACCGTAATAATATGTAGATTATTTTTATACATTTCCTGGAAAAATCGATATTAAAGTTTCAATTAAAAATAAATGCAAACATGAAATGCCATTCATGAAATGGTCGATATCATTAAATGATAAATTCTCCGATCTGGTCATGACATATATTATGTACCTTGTTATAAAGTCATATATAAGTAAAATATCTTTTACATTAATTTCTAACCTTCATTCTACGAATTTCAAGTTTTTAACAACAGCTATTATTTTTTTATGTCCTCGATCGATGCATTTAGTGCTGTAAAGGAAAGAGACAGAGAGAGAGAGAGAGAGAGAGAGAGAGAGACAGAGAAAGTTGTAGAGATTTTATGTAAGAAATCCGCGGGTTGACATACCGAGACTTTCTCTTGTCATTTTTTCATTTTAGGACTAAATAAATGACCTCAAATGTACATTGTATTATGTATCTCTAACAACAATATTCATGTCAGTACATACATATGATGAGGAATAAATTAACCTTGTTACAACACTATTCTAGGAGCTAAACTTCGCAATATAAACTAAGACTGGGACGGTGCAACTTGTCGCTTCCGGCAACTGAGCGTACCTGACGGAAATTCATATAAATACGAGTATATGACAATAGCGATACAGTCTTAAATGTTTGCATAGATCTAGTTTTTAAACGATTCTTATTTATGTATTGTTTTATCTATACATATAATAAAGTAGTAACTAAGCCGAATCTGTACATTATAATTTTTCGGAAAATCTAATTGAAATAGACATTATTATCGATACAGAGGCCGAATCTATAGTTTTTAGAATTTTTTTCTGTCTGTCTGTTACCGCATCACAGAAAAACCACTGGAGAGATTTTTATGAAATTTGGTATGATGATAGCTGGTCATCCAGGTACATACATAACATATAGGATACTTTTTACTGCGGGAAAATATCTCATTTCTGAGAAAAAATACAAAAACTGCAATGTAAGAGTATACTAATATGTAAAACCTAAGAATTTGGTTTTTGGTCATCTGAATGCGGGAGGAGCCGCGGGCAATGCTAGTGAAGAATATAAAATAATAAAATTGCCACAGTGTTTCAAGGATTTTTTTGTATAAGCAATATAAAAAATATTTCTTAGAATAATACCCTATGTACCCGTAACTAAGCCCATATAAAGTTTTATACAACAAAGTGTAATTATTAATTTACTAAATTATAATTAAAATCTTATTTTTAAGTTTAACTTACGATTTCAATAAGCATAAGCAATAAAATCGCATTGAGCTTTAAAAATAATATTTATGATACTAAGTCGTATTTGTTCCAAGTTATTTTATTGAAATGCTAGACAAACGTATAAACAATATCACTGAAGTAGTTGGTTGCAGTAAACTAGAATGATATGAAAATTCCCAACGAGCTTCATGTTGAACTAGCCGCTGAAATATAAAATACTGTGAAAGTAATAAAATATTTTAGATTGCCCCTTCGCTATGATATGATACAGCGGAAGTTTAAAGTGGTTAGAATATGGGTATTAAAATATTTTCATAAGTTTAAGTAAGAAAGCATATTTTACGGGTATATATTCATATAATTGAATCTATGAAGCACTACGAATAAATACCTAATAAGTCGGGAAATGTAACTGCGTTAAATAATTACTCAACAAAAGTCGTGTCCAAGTAAGCGGGGCTTAAAAGTCGTGTCGCTTACGTTTAAATTTTTATCATTGTGAACTACAGCTATGAATCATCATGCCAGCATGTTTTGTGAAGTGGTACAGGAGCCATACAATATTAAAATACCCAGGGATCATTTTTTACTAGTAAGTAGTAGCAAAATTATAATTATATTTATTAAAAGATGTTCAAATGACAAATACGTTATCAAACCGAGATGGCCAATACTATGCAAAATGAAGTCAATCAATTTCTGACCTAATTCAGAGAGTTTTTTTCTTCTTGATGAAATATTGAAATGTAAATCGATAAAATTTAGATATTTTTATAATAGTAATTTATTTTGCTTATTTTGTTTTCTTTTAGTTTCCCTGCCGATGTAATTCGGCAAAAGAAGGGGACAATCTCAGTTAAACTAGAAAGTTAAGAGTAGGTGGAGTACGGGTACGTAGCGTTTTATTATTAAAATAATTATGTTATTATATCAAATCCGAAATTAAGCTGTTTTTTACGCAGATGATTCATCCCGAAGAAACGTCAACATCTTTAAGAGATACTACAGAAAATGAAAAAATAAATATGTAAGGTAGGTTCGGCTTTTTCGACTCGTGGGAATAACTATAGCATTAAAAAAATCAACTGTCATTGTTTGGTCGAATTAAAGCACGTTTAATTTTGCAGGCTAATGAAAATTCAGCCTCTGCAAATTTTGAAGTGTGTGATTTACCTGAGTTGCTCAATAAAACTATTACTGCAACAACAGCGCATAAGGCACAAAAACGTAAATGGGTGAGATTCGAATATTATTTCAAATAGACAGACTTTCATAGATTTGAAACTGATCTTTAACATTATTTTCAGGAGAATAACAGCAACACTGAATGTAATGACGGCGTTGAAAAAGAACCAAGAGAAACGAAATTATTTAAAAAAAAAACTTGTTTCAATTCTTTTAAAAAATTTGTTCAAACCCGTGTGCAGAAAATGATCTCGAATTTAGTTTTTCAAAAAGTTTGTTAAACGTTTCTAAAAATCTAACAGTTGCATCTGAGTCTTGAAATAAAATCTCTTTTAATGTTTTCTAGATAAAAGCTTGATCATAAAATAAATTAATCATATTTTGCGGGACTTAGAGTCCATTGAATTGTAAAAAATAACAAACACAAAAACAACTATGTAATAAAAAAAACATTGTACAATAATATTATTTTATTATGGACTTGGTCCGGTCCACTTATTGCGTAACATCGTCCATGCCGCTATGACTCAGCTGTCATAGCAGACATTGCAGCACGCGCGCAATCCAAACCCTGCTTTCGGTCTCAATTTAACCAATCACCAAGCTTGTCTGTTTGTAACCTAAGAAGTGGTTCGTATTTTGAATCATACGTAGTTTTGGTTTGAAGTAGGACCACTTTTTATGTCGAATTTGTTCTGAATTAGACTTCCTGACTTATTATTTATTCGTAGATGCACTAACACATATATGGTTGACATAATACTTTCTTAGATTTACGCGAATGTTGGACATTTTTAAATAAAACTATCTTTTCGGACAACATATGGTTGCTTAAATAAGAATGGTTTTTATAGTTTTTTTTAACTTATATAAATTTTGTAATTAAGGGATTGAACATACAAATAGTCTTCATATAGTATAAGATTTCTTCTAATAAATAAATTATATAATAATGATAAAAACATCTACGTTTAAGGAAAAAGAAAAATTTTACATGAACGACAAATTTTTTCTTAAGCAATCTCATTTCTTATATGTCAAGGGACAAAATTGCATTATCACGTTTTTCATCAGACACGAGAAGTTGAACGAGGCCCAATACCACATTCTTTACCCCAAGTTTCTATACCGAATATGTTTTGTGGTTTTACGTGTGTTTATATTTCTAGTATAGAATTGTATGATTTGTGATATCACTAACTTTGATCTTCGTTATTTTATTTATACCTACTATTAATTCGTTATTATATTTTGAAAAATTGGTCTACTTTTAAGAGTTAAAAAAATGAGAACTAATTTTATTTCGGGTCGCTATGTTTATTATTTATTTATTATACTAGCATTGCCCGCAGCTCCACCCGCGTTCAGATGACCAAAAACCAAATTCTTATATTTTACATATTAGTATACTCTTACATTGCAGTTTTTGTATTTTTTCTCAGAAATGGGATATTTCCCCGCGGTATAAAGTATCCAACATGTTGACCTGGATAACCAGTTGTCACCATACCAAATTTCATCAAAATCCCTCCAGTGGTTTTTCAGTGATGCTGTAACAGACAGACAGACAAAAAATGTATAAACCATAGATTCAGCCTCTGTATCGATAATAATGTTTATTTCAATAAGATTTTCCAAAAAATATCTAATGTACAGATTCGGCTAAGTTACAATTTTATTATAAGTATAGATTGTATTTATGTTTAATGTTCAATAAATAAATATTATGTATATATATTAAATATTCAATATAGCCATTCTAAATAATTATTTCAAAAATGTTAATATTGTAAAGAAATTATAATAATAATAACTTAAAATGAAAATAAATTAAAATTGTAAAACTTAAATATTTGTTTAAAATTATAAGGTTCATACTTCAGGGCTATTTCTTTCTCCTCCAGATTAATGTATAACTTTGTGGGTAGACGCAGTCTGTTATAACTGTATAATAACTTTTGAGATAATAAAAACCTTAGCTTCTCTCGTGACCATTATATCTTCTTCTAACAGAAAGGTCACAGGTTCGATCTTTAGTAAGTACTTTTGTTTTGGTCACACCTGTGATTATATTTTTAAGATAATTTTCTAGTAATTGTTTACAAACTATTTTAGAAACACATTAGGTAGATAAGTGGTTCGTGGGAAATTAATACGTACATACCTATATTGCAAAAATTTGTTTAAGATGAGCCTGAGAAAAGCGAGAGCGGGTCTCTATGATATTAAATTTATTTTTATTTTTCAACAGCTTCGCTCGGGTTCACGTCTAGACAAACAAAAACAAATATATCCCACGGGAACCGTGCATTTTTCCGGGATAAAAAGGTAGCAGTATTTGTTATTGTGATGTATGAACTATATTATTGTAAACTTTCATTAAAATCCAATCAGTAGTTTTTTTGTACTAAGCTGTATAAATTACTACAGTTTTTTTAACTATCCCACAGGAACTCTTTAATTTTCTGGGATGAGAAGTATCTAAGATGTTGACCGCGGATATAAGGAACCATCATGCAAAATTTCATTAATATCAGTCCAACGATCTCGGAGATTATCTCGTACAAACAGACAAACAGACAGAGAAACAAAAAAATTGAAAAAAAATTGGATTTGTTTTATTTCTCTTCTTACATTCCCCTGACTCGGTTTTTAGCTTTATTTTTTTCTATGTACAGACATTCGACCTCTTCAGTTTTATTATATGTATAGATGATATCTTGATAATTTAAATTAAATTTCATATAGTGATCTAGTCGATTAGCCGGGTCAACTTATAGAATACTATTTACTGCGAGAAAATGACACATGCCTCAGGAAAAGTATAAAAATTGTTATACTTTTCCAACTTAACTTCGCGGTCGTAACTGAAAATATATCTGAATACTTGTTCTTCAAAGCAATTTTTCGTTAAAAGTATTTATGAAGCTATATTACCTTAAACTTTTCCAGACTTTTTTAGTTAACTTTTTAAAAATGAAATGGGAAAAAGAGGTTATAGAACTTTGCAGAATATACGTTAATTAAGGAGATTGTTAGATATGTAATTAAGTTTGTTTTCCGACCATATCTTAAAGATAACAAGTAGAATAGTGTGAAACACGAATTAATTTTGGCGGTTGATAAATGTGAAAACGTAAATACTTTATTTAATTGTTAACTAAATATGTTATTAAAAACATCAATATTATTACCGGTGCGTACCTACTTGGAACGCAAGTCTAGAGTCTCAGTTGCCCGATTTTTATACTTAAAGATCAGATCAAAAAATTATAACTATTTATGCTTGAAATCGTTTGTTTTTGTAGTATAATATCTCCTGCACACATGGCTAGTCTTAGATTGGCCGCCATGGTCAAAATGAGGCAGATGAACATTATATTTTAGGTTTGTTTTCCAAACTAACTTTCCCAGAATAGTAATTCTATTACTATATATATATATATATATATATATATATATATATATATATATATATATATATATATATATATATATATATATATATATGACTGATTCAAAAAAACCGACTATTTTTTTTTTTAATATTGAAAATATTGTCAGAAATGACGAAAAAAAAATCCTGTGAAAGTTAGAGCTCTTAATATTAATATTAAGAGGTGCCGAGTGGAAAATTTCGATTTCCCATTTGATTAACGTGGGAAATTTTTTTTTTCTTACTTTGGAATTCTGTAGCTCTTTAACAAATCATCGGATTGGTTGAGTCAGAACATATTCTTGTAGAGAATTGAACGCTCTACAAAAAAGGTCTCTTATGATTTTTTGATATATTTACTTTTTCAAAAGTTATTCAACCCTAAAGATGAATTGATTCAAAATTTTTACATTTTTCTAATTTTCCGACGCAACCATTAACTTTATGAGAAAATTTAATAGGACTTTTTTGTAAAACATTCAATTTCCTATAACTTATCTCTCAAAAAATTAAAATTTTTTTTACAGATCGTAAGTTATTTGCAAAAAACTAAAAATTTTTTTAAAAAGTTGTCATTTTTATTCTTAAAATTAATTATCATGTTAAACAAATAAAGTTTTAACCTAAAAATTGAATGTTTATTATAATCAAAGCAATTTATATCGTTAAACTAAAAAAAATCTATTACAATTGGGCACTTTTTTTCTGTATTCACTAATAATTAGCAATAAGTATTGTAGTTGATCTTCATTTTTAGTGAAACACTTATTGTATTGTTCAATTAATGCTACACCACGCTCCGCCACGTCATTCACGACTGTTAATTTTGTAGAATAATTGAAAAAAAAAGCGTCCGAAAGCTACGAATACTTCCTCACTCTAGTACACGTCACTCACAGTATTGAAGGCTTAACAATAAAAATATATTACTCTATTCAAAAAAGCTCGGCAAATACCTAATTCTTGGAATCACAACAGCGTTGAAGTATATCAAATATAGGTAGAGGGGGGCGAGCTTGAAAGGATTTTTAATTGATATGGATAGTAGAGTCATATTAAATATAAAATAGATAAAAAATATTTTTATTTGCTTTTGAGAATTGTTCGTCTTGACCTTGAAATGATTTCCAAAAATCGAATAACATAAATCAGCATTATTTGTTAAAAAAAAAAGCTTTTCCATTTATTGATTAAATTGTAATAAACATTCAATTTTTAGGTTAAAACTTTATTTGTTTAACATGATAATTAATTTTAAGAATAAAAATGACAACTTTTTAAAAAAAATTTTTAGTTTTTTGCAAATAACTTACGATCTGTAAAAAAAATTTTAATTTTTTGAGAGATAAGTTATAGGAAATTGAATGTTTTACAAAAAAGTCCTATTAAATTTTCTCATAAAGTTGATGGTTGCGTCGGAAAATTAGAAAAATGTAAAAATTTTGAATCAATTCATCTTTAGGGTTGAATAACTTTTGAAAAAGTAAATATATCAAAAAATCATAAGAGACCTTTTTTGTAGAGCGTTCAATTCTCTACAAGAATATGTTCTGACTCAACCAATCCGATGACTTGTTAAAGAGCTACAGAATTCCAAAGTAAGAAAAAAAAAATTCCCACGTTAATCAAATGGGAAATCGAAATTTTCCACTCGGCACCTCTTAATATTAATATTAAGAGCTCTAGCTTTCACAGGATTTTTTTTTCGTCATTTCTGACAATATTTTCAATATTAAAAAAAAAATAGTGGGTTTTTTTGAATCAGTCTAATATATATATATATATATATATATATATATATATATATATATATATATAATTTCAAGCTTCCACTAGACTCAGATGTTCCTATTCGCTGCGGCTTTGTGTTCATATATCAATCAATCAAGTGAAATTCTCGTTTTATAAGTAGAATACAGAGCGAAGTAACGGTAATAAGTATAACTCTACATGCAAAAAAACTTTGTCAATTTCAAAATTGAATTTATTACAATGTACCTATCTATTATCTTCAACAAGAGATTTTCTTCAATTTGACTAAGTTATTCAAAATCCAATTCAAGTGTTCTTCATGAATGTAGTAACTGTAATAAAAATTCTGGGACTTATATAAGATGTAATACAATTGTTGTAGAATAAAAATTTTAAAAATTTGTTAATATTGACATATATCTATATTAATATAATAAAGAGGTAAAGTTTGTAAATTGTGAGTTTGTGACGTTGTACAGGGTAATCTCTGGATCAATTAAACCGATTTAGATGAAATTTGGTAAGAAGATAGTTAGAGATCCTGGGAAGGACATAGGATACTTTTTATTCTTGTAATCATACCTTAAAGGGGTGAAAATGGGGATGAAAATTTGTATGGAGAATCAACCTAGGGATGAACCCGAGCGAAGCGAGAGTGAGTCGCTAGTCATAATATATTCCTTTAAATGTTTTAGATTTCCATTCTTCAACGATTATTGGATGACGATGATGAAGTCTGTCATAAGGACATCTGCAAAGATTTTTGAATGGCACACGATTTGAGATATATCAGTCTAAAAACAGGTAAAATCAGTAAGTAATTTAGATGTTAAACATTTTATAAAATTTTACATTTAATGCAAATAAATCTTTTCATTCCAGACAAATTCTCACAAGAACTTATGACAAATGATTAATAGGAAAAAGTTGATGACTCTGTTAAAACGTTTTTTGCAGGCAGCAGTCTGTAAGTGGCATTATGGTAATGAGGAATTTGTCATTAATCAGAAAATTATTAATTACATTAAATTTTAGTACCTATGTGGGCTTGACATCAATTAAATTAACATTTGAGGTAAGCAAACATGACGTTTTCGGTTTAAAGAACTTTATTTCTCATTACGAACAAGTCTTTTACATGAGAAACATATATAAAGATATAAGAAATTATGACAGTTGATCAGTAGAACTGGGAACATTAGTTACAAAAAATATATTTATATAACCTAGACTTAAAGCTATTGAAAGTTTTTGAATTTTTTATTTCTTTCGGTAAACTATTATAGAGTCTTGCTCCCTCAAAAGTTATAGTTTTCTGTCCAGACTTGGTTCTGGTTATGGGTAGCTCTAAGTGGCTAGCACGCCGAGTAGCATAACTATGTGTTGAACCTTTTTTTACAAAAGATATCTCTGCAGTATGAAATGTTTTATCTATTATTTTACGCATGAGTGTACAAGTAGTGTAGTAGTGCAATTGTTTTATGTTCATTAGCTTAGTTTCTTTGTAAATTTTTTCAGATAATGTTAAGTAAGGGTAATGGAATAGTAGTTTTATTAATTTGTTTTGTGAGACTTGTAACTGAGCTAGTTTAGATTTTGACGCCATACCCCATATTTCAATCAGATATAACAAATGTGGTTTTACAAGGCTATTATAAATCATTATGCGGACTCGACGCGGTAAACATCGGGCCGTAATTCTAAGAGAACCGATTAATCTGGAAAGTTTGCTTATTATGTGGTCAATATGCGAATTATAAGTTAGATTGGTGTCCAGTATTAAACCTAAATATTTTCCTCCTTCTTTTCTTCCAATGGAATATTATTGATTGTAAGGGTTGTATGGTTATGAATTTTTTTGTTCCTTGCTTTAAAGATGATATAACAGGTTTTAATTATGTTGATGGTGAGTAAATTGCATTGAAACCACGTGTGAAGTTTGTCAAGATCTTCCTGTGCCTGAGAGATAATATCATTTATTGAGGACCCAAAGTAAAATAAGCACGTATCGTCAGCATAAAGTGTGAGCTCACCGTGTAGGTCTAATTGATGAATGTTGTTGATGTATATTAAAAAGAGCAAGGGTCCTAAGATGGAACCTTGTGGAACTCCGTAGTTTATGTGTGTTGGTTTGCTCGTGTGTTCATTTATTTTAACAATTTGCTGCCTATTCGTTAGGTAAGAACGAAACATATTCAAGGCATTACCAGTGACAGCAATGCATTCAAGTTTCTGTAAAAGAATTGGATGGCTAACAGTATCGAATGCTTTCTTAAGGTCGATAAAGACTCCTAGGACTATGTTTTTTTTATCAATATTAGATTTTATTTTAGTTGTTAAGTCTATTGTGGCTGAAAGTGTGTTAGATTTGGGCCTGAATCCGTACTGTCTTTTGAAAATAAAGTTAATTGAATCTAAATAGTTAATTAATCTGGTGTATAATATCTTTTCAAGAATTTTTGATATCACTGGTAACACCGAGATGGGTCGGTAATTACCTGGATCTGTTTTTGTACCTGCCTTAAAAATTGGGCTAACTTTTGCAATTTTTAGTATATCGGGAAAGTTCCCCTCCTGTAGTAGGCTATTAAAAGATAAAGTAAGGCTATTAGTGATCAAATTTTTAATACGTTATATACTTTTAGTATTTACCAATGTTATAAAGATAAATCACAAAAATATATGGATATAACATATTTGATACGTGTTATATATATATATATATATATATATATATATATATATATATATATATATATATATATATATATATATATATATATATATAACACGTACGTCACGGGGTTTCATGTATCTAATGGCTAAAGACTCGATCTTATAATACAGAATAACATGTAATATTTTCTGAAATAAAATACGTATAAGTTCGTCATAAATTCTTTAAAACACCGTGAAATTGAAAACACTTGGATGTTGGATCTTATGCCCAATAGTCTTTATCTTAATTCTGCCGACAAATTGAAACCGGTATCCACCAGGGAAAATGCATTATAAGCAAATCCAAACTGGCATCGTGGAACACACGAATGGGACATGGAAGAAAATAATTTTTTTTTTTTTTAATTTAATAAGTTATTTTTATGAAATTAAAAATCACCGAATATTTTTTATAAGTGAAATTTGATATCTTAAATATTTAAGGTAGGGTACTTTTGTACTATCTCTCGTTAATTTTTTCACCTGTATATAATATTCATAAAACACAATGCAAATAACTTATAGTTGGATAAATCATTTAACAAGTATATTTAAATTGTGCGAGTACGTTGGTTCGTTATAATAAAACACGTCATATTAGAATATGGCGATAAACGTAGTTCTACAATCACTTTGCGATTGAATAGTTTATTCGCACGTGGGCGTGACGACAGAGATGTTACGCGAGTAATGAATCCAGGTGAACGGCTTTATTTATCCTAAACGTATAGTGTTCATTTTGGTGATATTTTTTAATAGGACTAGGTAAGCGAACACAGATTTTATCGGCAATAATGAAAGTTAGTTTAGTTAAGGAATATTTTTAATAAAACGTGGAATTGAAAATTCTATTGATAAAACCTTTGTCTTGATATGTTACTAAGCCCGTAGATTTTAAAATAAAACACTCTTATTTGTTTATTTTATTTGTTTATATGTATAAGTTATTTAAGGTGCCATTAAAGGGTTTTTGTTTCCAGTATTATTTCGCCAAAAGAGTTATTGTCAGATAGATAGTTCCACAGTTCCACAGCCCAGCATTGAGAAGTTGGTCATATTTTATCCCTATGCTTTAATGAGATTATTTTGTAGTTTTTTGCATTATGATAAATTAATATTACT